>JAHLJT010008446.1:33109981-33165310 GCA_031308135.1 Acheta domesticus
TAATGGCATGAGGTGGCGTTAATGGGGGGGCTCACTTTAGTATTTTCCACACCCTCAATTATATACGGATTTGGCGATGATTTTACGACCGAATAAACTCCTGACGCCAACACAGCACGGGAAAACACAAGCACATTAACATAGATAATACACACAATCACAATACACACACAACCATGCCCGAGGCGGGATTCGAACCACACGTTCCTTCGGTCCGAGGATCGCCACTCCACTACTGGCTTAGCTACCTTGGCTTCCCGGAACGAGTCATATAATAATTAAACATGATTTGCTTAATTTCCTCCCTGTAATGCCTATGATGATGGAAAATCCCCAAATGCCTGGTTAATTGTTTAAAATTAAGTAACATTAAAACTAGTTTTTTATATCTCTTTTATTCTGTATTATCTGTATATGAGTTTTTTCCAATCCTTCAGTCAAGTAGCACGTACATACTCTGGACACATTTGAGTTTCCCTTGATCCAGGTGTCCACTCCTTAACATTTAACACCAACTTGTATAAATTCAACGTATTATAACTGACATGTGTATAAAAAAAATTAGTTCAAAATTGAGTTCATGGTAAACTTTACATTTTAAAAACGTTTGGCGCTTATACTGGAATCCTGGTTCGTTTACGGAGAATTCATTGTTCGGTCAAGAGGATCCACCTCGTACGAGGAAACTGGAACGTCTACAGAAAGTATATAGGCCCCTTGAAACATTTTCCTCCAGGTGTCTTGCGCGGTCAGATTACAATTTTCGTTTATATACAGCAAGGCAGGCAACAGAGTAAGGTTATGACACACGGTTCTGAACGAATAAAATTGGACTCCCGAAGTTTTACAGAGAGTAAGAAGAAATATTACAATACTGTAATATTTCTTCTTAGTATAGACGGAATGTAGAGCAGCGGAGGTGATCGCTTTTTGCCAATGAGCAGGTGGTGGGAAACTATTATAACGAATTTACATATTGACATTTGTCCCTTTTTGGTAGGCAACTCATTCTGCATTGGAGTTGGGCTGGTCATTTTCTGACGCAGTCGAAAATATACCTTTTACCTGCAACCACCAAAATATTTTGAATATTTAGTCTTTTGATTTGGCAACGACATAACGCGTTCTTTTTAACTTTCTTACTAAATAATGTACTAAATAATGACATTGCCAATCAAAATATGTATGTTTTGAATTTATTTATTCATTTCAAATGCAGTTTTATATTTTGATGTCAGTTCCCACGCCTTTTTAAAACTTAACTTTTATTTTTAGCTTTACATTGTTCCTAATTGACAAAAATTACCGTTCAACAGATCTTTGCAAATTCTTTATTTAGCCCTCGAGAAAAAAAAGCCATGTACACTATTGTATACATTTTGAAGATCCAAAAGTTGTAACGAAAAAAGTACTTGTGCCATATGAGTTCAATGCATATTCTCTATCATGATTCAGTGAATTGTTCTCTATCTGTGTAAAAATATGAAACCATTTTTGAAAAAATCTTGTTAAAGTTGTTTTGGTAAAATTGACAAGATTTAATTTAAAATTATGGGGAAAGAACTAAAGTTTTGAAAAACCTGTGCATGAAATCATTTAAAGGGCTAATATCGACAAAAAAATTTAGGCATCAATAATGAAAATATAGGGGAGATTCAAAACACTTTTCAATTTCCAAAAACTAAAAAATGTTAATGGCAACGGGACTATTCCCACATTTATACGCAGACATTAATATATTTGAAGAGCACAACTAAATAAAAACTCTGGGGGCCATTTCTGAAAGATTTTGGAAATGTATTATGACCTTCATGTAAAGTATAGACAGAAATTAAAATATCTGTAATTCCGAGGGCCCACAGTAAAATCATCGGAGAATATCTATTTTGGAAAAATCGTTTGTATGATGTAGGCGTGGAGTTTGTTGCAATGTTAAAGCCATCACTTCATTGTTTGGACCATCACATTGTTTGGATCCCCATTTTCAGAATATCATTGAAATATTGTTGTGCCGCTGGGATATAATGCCTTTAAAGAGCAGAAAAAAATATCGATGTTGGTTTGCATATGACAGAGTGCAAACATCTGCGTGTATTATTGAGACATTGACAAACGCTAACCTGCTTCCCCGTTAGGGAAAGAAATCTGATATAGCACGGGTTGATAGATTGAGTATTCGGCATAGATTGAGTATTCGGCAATAGCGTATCCATGTGAGTGATGTGTCGCTTCCCTCAAGATTTTCAGCTCTTAAAAACTTTTCGGATAAGTCATTTTTTTCTTCTTTATATCTCTCTGTTCCTTAAGAATTCGTTCTTTACATACGCGTTGCAAAACGCATTTTTCTCCTTGTTAGATGTGACTTTGAAATACATCCCTTGCAGAATTTCGTTTCCGGTACCGAAGTCGTTCAACTAATGGCTATGAGCTAAATGAAGGTGGCGTCTATTTCGCCGCTGTTGATCTTATTCGGCTGTCACATTACGGCCTTCTCGTTGGTGCTGCTGTATTCCCTCTCAAAAAAAATCTTCTCTATCTTTTTCCCCTGAGCACCACTCTTCTGGTAGCAGTCGTCACGTGCCAACAGTTGTGGAAGACGTCATTACAGTAGCATATGCTATCTCTAATAGTATCATAGTTCTGAAATTAAGCGATAATCAGAATCTAACAATTTCTATCTGGAAAGGTGCTACAGGACGAGCAAAACGTTTGTAGCTGAGAGTTACGCGTGGTAGGAAATATTGGTTAAAACTCTCATTGTTTTATGGAAAGTATTTTAAACATTTCAGCGGCGAGTAGAATGTAAATTAAAACACCAGATACGTACATTTTTATTCGACTTTTTCAAATGTATTTGTTTTTATTTTTTTATTTGTGATTGTGAGAGCAAGTAGTGCAAAACTGGAAATTCTCAAAGAAAATACAATACATATCTATATTGCAAATTATAATACATAGTACTAGTTATACAAGGCCATGAAGACGAAATATCTTTAAAATATTTGTTTAACCCGTAACGTCATGATCGCATCCCCATGCCACTGGTATTCTGAATTAAATGTGCAAACGCGTACGGGTAAAATTGGAGCATTTCCGAAAGTACATCGGCTCCTTAACACGTTTTGTCCTTTAGATGGACTGCAACAATTTTTCTCTATAAATATAGACTGCTAAAGTGAAAAGTGTAAGGTTCCATGTCGCACGAGCCTATATATAAAAAGAAAATCGGTGTGATTTTATGAAATAGTATTTAGTGTTTGACTATGCGTGAGACACGACACCCCGTAAAGAATCCTGACACTTTAGGCGTAGCATGTGTACCTGGCACTAAATGCGCACGTGCTTACAGATAAATTATAACATCTGAAAGTACACAGCCCCTCAACTTTGCCTCTCTTTTACGTAGCTTGCATAGTCCGTAATTGAGAGGAAGTACATGTTAGTATTATACAAGGGTAGGGGAAAAATTCATGGCAACTTTTTTCTAAAAGAAATGTTATCAGACCAGATAATTTTATTTGTCGCGTGAAATAAATGCTGTACTGATGTGCGTTCAGAACAGCAACCCTGTGTCTATTAGCACAGAGAGAAATGTGAAATCGGCTGTCCGATTGCCTCCGTGCGAGATGAATGTAACCCGTTTCGAGCAGCGCTCATTCACGAAGATGGCCGTTTTCCTTGGGAGAAATGCCCGAGAATGTGACAGAGAATTAGAGGAAGCTCTTGTAAATAATGCACATTCATTCACGCACAATCGCGAGATGGGAAGGTGAGTTTCTACGAGAACGCGTAGTAACCATTGATCAACAACGCACGTAAAGACCTGTGAGTGTGCGGACCGATTTGCTACTTGCGATAATCGAGTATCTGCCTAATCAAGCTTTTAGGACGAGTATCTAATGCTTTTGGAACATTGTGAACTCGTAAATGCTAAAATGTTTTGGAACATGAAACCTATACTGTCATTTTAAATACCTTAATAAATATGACAACCACAATTTTGGTGTGTCGTTAAATGTTTATGCACTTAGTTCATACGTTGTATATTTCACATTTTCCACCCGTGCTATAATTCTCACAAAAAAAGTAGTTGCCATGACTTATGACCATGACCAACCCTTGTACTCGATAACAGAGTTTCAAGAAGAAATCGGCACTTTCGCAACAAAACACATGAAAAAATATCGCAACAATAAACCATTGTTTCTCGCGTGCTGTTAAGAGCTCCTTGTCAATAATGACTTTAAATATACAGAGAGTCTGTTAACACCAATAGTGTACGGTGTGGTAACGCAAAAGCCTGAACGGATAAAAGAGGTATCGCGTGGGTGTCACGGAACGTCCATACAGTGTTTGGCTAAATTCGAGACGCGCAAACGCTTACGAGTAAACACGAAAGCATCCTGACGTTATACATGCAGTTTGGGTACTCGGCACGAGACGCGCAAAAGCGTACGGGCAAAACACGAAAGAATCCTGACGCCAAACGGGTAGCTTCGGTGTTTGGGACGGGAAGAGGGAACGCGTCCTGGTAAAACACGGAAGAATCGTGTCGTTGTACGGGGAGTTTGGGAACGAGTCGCACAAATGCGCACGGGTAAAACACGAAAGAATCCTGACGTTGCACGGGCAGCTTGGGTATTCAGCACGAGTCGTGCAAAAGCGCACGGCTAAAACTGGAAACATCTCTCGAGAGAACACTGGCCGTTTAAGACGGTCTCTCCTGCGGATGAACTAAACGCTCCGATAAAAATGTTCTTTCTGAATATAAAGAGAAACCGCCAAAATCAACAATAGAAGGTCTCATGACGCAATCTCACCAACGGATAAACGTGGAATCGTGTGCATGCATGATGCGTGTATTCAGTGTTTGGACAAACGCACCATCTTACGCAGATAAAAAGTAATCTCGATCTTGTTCGGGCTTGAGCATTCGGGACGAGACACACAAACGTGTCTCGGGGGAAAGTGTTTCGGGAACAGAGGGGGAAAATGGGGAAAATGCACCTCCTCGAAAATGAACGTGATTGAAAAGTATTTTTACATAATTATAAATTGATATGCTTTCAAATGATACATGAAATGTAATTTACATAATAATATTAACAATATTATGTAATGTATAATATTTGTATTTTTAAAATACAATATTTTATTGGTTCGTCTTCAAGTTTAAATCCCAACTATTTCTAGTAGAAAAAATTAGTATGGTCTGTTCAGTCAAGTGAGAGGTTTTGATGCTCACTGATGTTAAATGAAATTGGAGGGAGTGGTCAGTGGCATAGTCGGGCACGTGATTCGCATGATTCAAATGATTCGCATTTATTTCACAATTGTTGAATAACATTTGCTGGAGCGGTTTTTATATCTATTTCTGTTAATCCGCCGACTGAACAGACTTCGTATGAAATTAATGTATTGCGTGGCTACAATACAAAAAAAATACACATTCAAATTTCCTTTCTAAGGTATATTATTTATATGCATAGTAGTAGGAAATGGTGTGGCATTATTTATATGCATACTTTTTTTTAATTTCCATCAAGTCTTTTGCGAGGTTAATCAAAAGCGTGCTTAAAATAAACAACGCGAGCTCACTGAAATTCTGATTATAAGGCAATTTTCTCTTCGCGACGATTGTATGAACTTGTCGAAGGACATGCTGCTTCACCCACATTTGGGCTCCAAATGACCAGCAAGAATTGCAATAGTGAGGGTACAGATGCTTTCAAAGTGGACGATTTTGTGGAGGTCAAATTGGAAGGCACGCTGTTCTCCGGAAAAATGACTGACATCAACCGCGACGTATACACGATGAGCGAAATGGAGCCAACGAAATGAGCAGTGGAGATGGTCAGCCCATACGGATGAAACATTACATTGTAAGACCGTTGACCTGCGACTCTCCGGAGCCAGTGGGAAACCGAGGGCTGTTTGAGTTCAAAGATATCCCGGATATGGTAACCGCATTAAACCATACGGGTGTGCCACTGTCATAATTCAAACTTGAAAATTTTCCAACATGTAAACCAAAGATTTTGAGTATTTTGTTAAGGAAATATTCGCCGTTTTCCGGCGCACGGTTACATAACTTTCTCTTCTTACAAAGTACCTTTCTAAGAGCGAAAAAGTAAGAAAGGTCCGTGTATGGCAAAACAACATTGTACACTATTTTTAAACAAACGTAATGTATGCAAACTTCGTGACACTATTTTCTCCGTGAATTTGAGAGCGAAATAAATATTGTCTCTAAACAGTCCTTGAAGTTGAGGGAACGTTCTAACGTTTTAACCTATATTTCTTTGTAGTTACTAAAGATTCGGATGCTTACAACATATCACTGTTTAGAAAAGGAGCTGACATACTTTTTACCAGTTTTTTAGCCTTAAAATGAAAGTGACCGGCCAGTGTAGAAAAAATTGAAAATCCTTAACAAAATATTCCCACTTTAAGATAATCTAATGTTCTAAGATTTGTATTATAAAATAGATAATCCTTACATCATAATAGTATTGAATTCCGAGCTTTGACGAAAGCTCAATAAAAGTCGAAATGGTGGTCTTAACATATTTATGGTTTTCATTCATTATTCAATCAAATCCCAAAATAGATCATAATACATACACCATATAGAAGTCAAGACAAATTAATATTCGGAAATTGATTAATACGATCAATTCAACTTAAAGAAAATCTACCAATTTTATTGAATGCCTCCCTCCTCAAATATTATCTGAAACCGACCTTGGACCCGTACGCGTAAATCTGGAGCGTCTCCCCAGAGACCAATAAGCCCCCCCGGGATGTGGCCTGCTCACCTCGATAAGAACGGAATGCGATTGAGCGCGCCCGCTAACGAGCCACGTCCAACGCAAGCGAGCGAGGGAGTGCGTGGGCTGGAGGACTCGTGGACGCGTGGGCGAGCGCGTGGTGAGCGGGTGTTCGTCTGGCGCAGATGAGGGCGGCAAGGTGGCCCAGGACGTCGACATGGGGGAGCTGCCGATGGCGGAGCACACTGACCTGCACGCGGCGACCGGGGCCTCACTCGCTGGCGCGGCCGCCGGCGCGACCGCCGCCCCCGCCGCCGCCGCCGCCTCCGCCGGCGGGACGCCTACCGCCGCTGGCGCCGTCGTACCCGCCGCCTCCTGCGTCGCTGGTACGTACAGGTGGCCGTCGGGGTGCATGGAGGGCGCTGGGAGATGGCCACGTCCCCCTCCCCGAAGGCCTACATTTTTCGTTTATTTGGCAAAATTGATTTAAATATTTATGTTCGAATTAAAGAATTATTTAAACAATAATATTACATAGTATGATCCCAACAGTACATGAATAATATACAATATAATAACAAATATATTTATTATTTCACAAAAATCGACGATGCCCCCCCTTCGAAAAAAAATGATCGGCTGGATTCGCCCCTGATATGAGGTGAGTGGGTTACGCATGTAGTTCAGCGGTGTATTCAGTTTATATAATTTATTAGTCCCTTGTTATATTAAACATTTATACTCGTAGTACACTACAGTTATTTATGCATTGCGCATAAATTGAACTCATTTGATTAAATTTGCCAACTTTTCAATATTAATAAGTAAAAAACGTATTAATAAATTATTTCAATGTGAAATATACATATATTCTTCATGTACCAAAGGAAGTGTACTGCAAGTGTAAATGACTATCTAATACAACAAGGGACCAAATAAATTATACAATATATTGGAATAAAAGTAGTCCAATTTTTAAAAAATTCAGTTTATTATTTTGTAACAACAAATTAATAAACTGAATTTTTTATTATTATTATATTATTATTATTATTATTATTATTATTATTATTATTATACCTACAGGTATTGGTGATATAATTAGACTGATATCACAGAGGTGGATTAATGTCTAAGCAGACTAAGGACACGCGTAGAACCCCCGCTGGAGACGGGTCTACAATTAATTTTAAATACAATTTTATATTAGTTAATGTATGTATTTGGCATTTTAGGAATGGATTAATCCGACGTTTGCTAGCTAGTTGTGTTCCCAGACCTGGGGCCTGTTTTTATTTATTGTCCACGCCTGGGGATAAAGTAGACATGTGGCGAGCAACATGTATTCCCTTCACCGTACCAAGCTTATATGGTCTGCCTGAGATTCCTTTCGTCACAGCTATAGAAACTGAGACGATTTGCATTAGAAAGTTAAGCTTCATTTTTGCCCCGGACGAGAATCGAACCGTGGACGGCCTCACAGAAAGCTAGCACGCTGTCCATGAGCCATCCCAGGAGCTGTATTAGTTAAATCAGGTAAAATATTTTCATGTAAACTTGAAATTTGCAAAGATTGTGTTTTATTTTCATTTTAATTCTGATTGGAAATATTTAATACTTGAACTGTGTTAGAAGGCCCCACAGTTTCGTCATGCATAGGACCCCTCAAGACATTAATCCGGCTCTGAGTGGATATTTTTCATGGAATGAATAAAAAGGCTGGTGTTCTCAAGGTATTATACATACTATGTTCACACAATAATTTCAATGAATGTGATTTACCTTGACTGCTCTTGTCCTTTATTAAAACTCGCCCTATTTGTACATTCTTAACCTTCCTTCTTACCACGCTCCAAACCTAGAATATTACCTATTTTTTCCGCCCGCATCTGCCTCCTCCCCCGGGACCGACCGGTCTGTGGATCCGGATCTCAACGTCTCCCCATCTCTCTCCACTCTCCCCAATTTCCCAACTCCCCCCCCCCCCCCGGTTCTCAACGTCTCTCTGAGAATATAATAATTTCCACCATGCCTCTGAATTCCCAAAACATTGCTCTACCGACTAGTGACAGCTAGCTTGCTTATGCGCTTTTGACTATTTCCCAAAACAATCCTTCATCAATTTTCTTTACATTTATATTTATATTACATTTATCTGTACATTAGAGGGCAAGAGTGGTAACTACATGTTTAGTGATTTTCGTGTTTAGATATCAAATAATTGCAAGAAGTAAATCTATTTGAATGTATACAGTTTTAACCCTCAACTTTATTAGCACCCATTGAAACTTGTAACAAGAAGCCGCAATTCTAGTATCACAACTAAGGGATAGGTAGATAGGTTTCATTCCTCCGGTAAAGTACGTAAATTGTGAGTTACGACTCTTGACCTCTGAGGGACAGATATTATATCCTAATAAAAGGTACACGTGGGTAAGATGGTAAACAGTTATCTAAAAATCAAATGATATGTTAGTGGTTAAACCATAATTCTAATATAAAAATAAGATTTTTGAAAGATTTCTTAGCCCGCCTCTCTCCACCACTACACCTATACACTCAAAAAACGTGTTTTTTAAAATTTTTTTGCCAACTTATCATGAAATGAGGGGCCAAGAAATCTTTCGAAAATAGTATTATTATTGTTATTATTATTATAATTATTATTATTATTATTTTCAATGCATTAATGTTGCATTTCAAAACAATGCAAAGGCTAGGTTTCATCTAAACTAATAATACGAGGTTCTTCACAATTAAAAAATATAACTAATTTATAATTTTGTTTGCAGTTCTTGGTCGATCTGAGACGCCATTGATCCCAACTGATTTTGGAAAAAATATCAATATGTTATTCATTATCTACTGCAAAAAATTGATGACAAGTAAATTACATTTATTTGAAGATAAAAAATATATGTTTCAGTATATTTTATTTACAAATTAAATTGATTACACGTCACGTATATTTTTCATCGTTCCCTTAAGTCTGGGTCCATCACATTTTCGCTGCACGCTCTCTGGAACCCGGATGATACTCTTAGTTCTACGTAGGTGGCCGCCTGGTGCAAGAGCGCCAGGAGAAATTGCAATGGCAACTACCGCGGGCTATGAGAAACGAAGAGAAGTTGACGGACGCCGTGGCCGAACCCCGCAACGCTCGCGCTACGGCCTGAGCGGCTCCCTTCATCTCCAACCCCTCTACCTCTCAATTTCAATATTGTGGCTCTATATCTATCGCCT
Source organism: Acheta domesticus (assembly GCA_031308135.1). Lineage (NCBI taxonomy): Eukaryota > Metazoa > Arthropoda > Insecta > Orthoptera > Gryllidae > Acheta > Acheta domesticus. The sequence continues at coordinate 33,119,995 of JAHLJT010008446.1, forward strand.
TCCCAAATACGTAGCTTCTTTTTTGTTTTGTCAAGAGTTCTCTTAATTCCTACTTCCAAGTTTCTCCATGCTAGTATATACTTTTGTAGATGTATTGATATCAACGATGCAATTTTCATTAGATTTAGCACTACGTATCCTCATTATTGAAGCCAATCCAAAAAATGTATCTACTGATGAGCGGCCCTATGGCTTTATTTTTCACCCCTTCCCTCTTGACCGTCCGCTTCTGCCGGTTGCTCCGGCCGTGGAAAGGCGCTGTTTGCTCTCGACACAATATTCTGATGGGCCCTGTCGTCAGCAGTCGCGTCCCCAAAAGGTTGCCAATAGCTGTCAATAATAGTTATTTATGAATCAAGGGCATTATGAAGGTTCTAATGATCGAGGGGCAACAAAAAGTGCGAGGGCCTTTTTCCTGAGGGATTTTTCTCGCCCGGGATCATTGCAACAGTTAACTCCCTTGGTACATACCCGATTTTATTTTTTGCCTATTTTAATGATTCAGATTTAATTATTACTAATTATTAGATGTTACGTTGACTCGATTTGTCTTTTCGTATTTCCCTCCCGTAACTCCCTTTCATAATCTCCTCTCATAATTCCCTCCATAAAAAAATATGTAGCATCATTCAACTGTTTTCATATTACCCACGTATTCATGTCTTCTTGAACGAGGTACATTATGCAGTGTATATCGAGCTCCTTATGAAGGAAATAACAAGTAATAACGTATAGTCCAAAAGGAAAATATTTGTTTTTACTCTTTTTGCAATGTTCAGAATATTTCATTAAGCTTCCTTCCAAGAAAAAAGAATATTCGGTTCAGAGAATGAAATAGCATGCATTGTTTTTCATGGAGGACTCTTTTTATTCGACTCCACAAAATCCATAATGCACTGGAAGCAGTACCAAAACTTTCGATTTCGATATGAAAAAATCAGTTTACTTAATTGGGTTATATAAACTGAGTTTAAAGTGAAACATGATTATTTGAACAGGAGTACAGCACAGTAAACCAAGTGTGGTGAAATCGACTCTCAAATCCCAACTGTTCAGACACACGGCGCAGCTGCTGCCGATCCACGGGATATGTAACGATGTGCAGTTAATCGCGATCATACGAGCTTAAATTGTGATAATTTATACAATACGAAGGACCATGTTCGTCGAGTTGGGAGAAACCATCCTTTACGGTAGTATGTCCATGTCAGTCGCTGTATTGAACCATTTATTACATTTGTAGATTAATAATAGCGGCTTGTAAATGTGAATGGGGCCTTTAAATAATTATTGTAAATAGTTAAAAGAGAAGAACGGAATTGGTTGCCGCATAAAAACAATGGTAAAAACTATTAAATGTGAATAATTAAATTTAGTCTCTCGTATGAATTTTCATTTTCATAATTTGGCAATACCTAGTATAGTTTAGGTTCATTTTGGCGCATGCACTTTTCTTTCTTTCTGCGTTGAATATCAATCCCTGTTGTTACATTGAAAAGTGTACAATTGTTAAATACTTTGGATTGTGGTGAGATTCAAAATTTTAAGGTCTCTTTGTTTTTCAATAGTACTCGAAGCAAAACAGTGCATGATTTTCTGCTACACCGCGGGCCAGTACTTCAGGTTGCGGCGTTATAGCGGCAGTTTTTTTATCGATTACTCCTCAGAATGCCGGGTGAGGTACGTTACAATTAATATCAGATTCCTCAAAAAATTACTATGAATTGAATACAAGAAAACTGTACTTTGACCATAAAATCCTTCGTACGCTTTCCTTCGGAAGGGAAGTAAAGCCGGCTGACCCATGTTAGTAGATTACTGCATGTAAAAGATCCTCAAGCCTAAATGACACCTCTGATCAAAAATCAAAATCCCCTGTTTCGTCGCCCATGGAATACCTTCTTTCTCCGCTAGTGAAAGGAGCGTAGCGATATTTGTGTAGTCAGACGGAAGAGCAGGCCTCACGGCCTGAGTATCGCCACGTAAAATAAGGCAATTCAATTCAATAAAACTTCTTTTAAGAACTTAAAAAAACCCATGCCCGCGAAAGTTCTTCCATAAGGGCTTGTGTTAATCTAAACTTCTTTTATTCAAAAAGTAGACCGGTAAGGGCCAATTTTTTCCTTACCATCGAGAAGAACACAGATTTAACTTTCATTGAAAGTATTTTGGGTGGATTCTTCACTGTGGTCGATAGAACGAACGGACCTTGAACCTTGGACGCGGTGTGGCCCGCAGGCGCTGCCGCTGCCGCCGCCTCCGCCAGCGCCACCCCGCGGGCCTCCGCGCCGCCGGCCGCCAACGCCGCCGCCGGCGGGGACATCGCGCTGCCCGACGTGGTGGTGTACCTGCGTCGGCGGCCCTGCTCGCCGGACGCCCCGCCGCCCGCCGCTGGCCCGCCCGCCGTCGCCGGACGCACCTGAGCGTCCGGCTGCCAGGTGATCGGGCCCTTCGTCGTCGCGGCTGGGCGGCATGGTAGGGTGCCGAGTCTCACTTGATAAGGTCCAGGTACGACCACGCACTTCCACAGGCATCACTTAGATGATTGCTCCCGTTGATCATTGAATATTTCTTCTTCTTAGAGAGGCTCAACACATTATTTGCTAATGTTTGGCCTCTTCAACGATGCAGGACGTTCGTTGAACTTTTTAGCATAGTATGATCTTTTTCAGGAGACAGGGAGCTGGCCTAACGTCCAAACCCCCAATTTGGAGGACCAGGATTTGTGTAGGGTTTACTCTTCTAGAGAGGTTGCCCTCATGCCTTTCAGAGCCCTCTCTGCCCATGGTTTTCTGTTAGGATTTTCCTTCCCTTAGCCTTACCCTACCCGCAAGGCAGCGGAGGCAGCGCCTATTACTGGCGGTGCTTGCTCGCCAGGACACAGAATAAGCATTGAACACATGGGCTTTTAATGAGTGATACTCCGCCACGAGTAATCCTCCCACGCTCCCTTATTCTGCCGCCTCGGTCCGGGAGGACTCTGGTCTTGCCTTCATTGCCCCTAATCTACATATCTATAGATCGATCCATTATCCGCCACCTGTGGACCCGCCCAATAGCTGAGGCTCGCCCTGGGACATTGATTATTTAGTTGATTTTTTTGATTAGTGATTTCGGGCGCGTCAACGGCTAAGATCAATAATCTAATAATAGTAATAGGCTAATAGTCCCGTAAGTGTAGATAATGTTTTGTCGTGGGAGGTGGCTGGATCTTCCCCCGCTAGATGGCGAGATCCGGCGCCCAACTACGTCGACTTGAGGGGATTTTCTTCAACCAGGTATCTCTCACCAGCGGGGCATCGCCCCAGCCAGGACAAACTCTAAGCTCCCGACTGGTCTCCCAGCATATGTGGTAGTGTAGTGCGTGTGAGTGTGTATATAGGTAAGGGCTGAGGAAAGGATAAGGAAGAGGGAGGAACGATGTCGCGCGGTTCGTTTGTTAGGGTACTACTCCGGCATTCACCTGGTGTTGATTGGAGAAATCACCGATTGGAAAACTACCGATCAAGCAGCTGGTCGCTAGCACATTTCTCCAGGCAGCGGCTGAATTCTACCTAGCTGACATTGTAACTGATTATTTAGTGTTTCCGGAAGCGTCAAGTATATATTAAGGATGCGCCATCGATGTCGATGTTTTCAAAACATGGATATTTTTAGAAACATCTGCTTTAAACATATATTCAAGTCGATGCTTTTTGACATCAATGTTTTGTACTCGATGTTTTTTTACGTTTTTGATGTTTTGTTTGTAATTGAAGGGCTTAGCGCTAGAAGGTGTTAACTCAGAAAATCGCGAAAGGAGATATTTGTGATTTAGTGAACTTGCATGGAACTTTTTTCTTTGTATTACAGGAAATTATTTCTTTTTCATATGCCATATATTGTGATTTTCATCAAAAGTAGCAAAACAACTTAAAGGAAACTCAGAAAAGTCATTTTGACGACAAAACTAAAAATCGAGTTAACACCTTCATGCACGAAGCTCTTCAATTGCAAATTCCCATAATCACAATTTTGTAATAATTGAAATATGAAAACTCTAATTTTTCCACTGTTAGTTCATGCGTACTACCCAAATTAACATTTTTTTCTACCAACATCGGACAGATTATATCCCGAGACGACCCTCCTGATGCCCTGCTATTTCTTACGCTTTTCCTCATTTTTCGCACGCGGAGAGGAGCATACGATATGGGGGTACAGCCTCCCCCTTTTTCCCGTACCTGTCTTCGGAGAACTAAGGACTGACCCTTTAAGATGACCTACGGCCTCAGGCTTTCAGATTATTTTGTTAATTGTTTTTATTTTTACTTTCCCGTTTACATACGTATATACGGAATAATATACATAGTATAGGGAAAGTTATGTAATACTGCCCAAAAAACGGCGAATTTTCGGCAGAAAAAAATGCATTGCCGTGCCATGATAACGAAAAAGTGGATAATTCCAGTGGCTAAATTAAGCAAAACTCCTCTAACACGTGGTGTAGCCAGAATCACTGATTTGTGCGTCCTTCATACTGAAAAACCAATTGAAAACAAAATATCCGTCCGTTTGCCAGCCCGTCCGTCCGTCTGTCCGCTTGTCCATATGTCCACTTGTCCGTCTATCCGTCTGTCCGTCCGTCCGCTTGACAGTCCGTGAACAATCATAACGCATATACCATTAGTACGATTTCTTCCAAAATGAATATTCCCAGGTCAATCTGGTTCCACTCGAGGCGCCACGATTGTGAAAAACTTTCTTCAAAATTTCAGAGTACCTTTTTTCAGAGTACAAACCCCCCTAATATTTTCTAAATTTTCTCAAAAATGGCTTTAATTTTTTTCTTTAAATTTCTTGTAAGAATAGAGTAAAATACACTTATTAAGGTGGCACAGATCCGAATTTCAGGGTTAACTCTGAAGTTTTAGAAAATTGGAAAAGTTTAAATTTTCTTCGGCCTCTTCATACACCTACAAAATTAAAGATAGAGATTTCCCTTCAAGTCAAATTTGTTCTGCATAGTGACTTCTTTAATTAAGGCCATGTAATTTTTTTGAACATTTTAGTAGTTTTCGCGCAATATTGCGGCAATATATGCTATTTTAAAACATTACAAAAACAAGATTTTCTCAAAAACGGCTCCAATTTTTTACTTTAAATTTTGGTAAGGATAGTTCCTAATGCACTCTATGAGATGGCATAAACGCCATATTGCTCTATTCTTTTGTTGTTGTTTTTTTAATTACAAAATTGTATTTTTTACTTGCCTTTGACGTCGTTAATATTTACATTATTGTAAATTGATGATTTGTTCACATCATTGTAATTATGGGCACATGTGCCTCAAATAATGTCAAGTAAAGTTTATCGAGAACTCAACCGTTTTCTGTGAAAACTAGCTCCAAATTTCGCCTTATCAGAAACGCTCAAACGCCATTTTCTCATCAATGGCTCCAAATTTTGCCTCCAAATATTTCGAACGAATAGTGATGTAGTTAATATGACGTAAAGTTCAATATGGGGTAATTTTTGTTTTTGCAAAAATTACAGAAATGTAATTTTTTGGAAAGATTTCTTACACCTTTATTTAATATGCACATTACCGACAATTTGTAAACACTATTGTGTTAGTTAGTTATAATGCTTCAAATGGCTTCAAACGAAGTGTTTCGAAAACTCAAAATTTTCTGTGAAAAAGAGGTTCAAATTTCGCATTTTTAGTAGCGCTTAAACGCCATTTTCTTAAAAACGGCTCCAATTTTTCAAAGAAAATTGCCATTTAGGACAAGTCTTTACCGTTCTTTAATACTCTAAAACTAATATTTCCGTTCTACCATTAGGAAATCGAAAAATTAAAAAAAAGTCAAAAAATGTACTTTGGGTGGCGATAGATGGCAGTTGGCACGAGTATGTGGCAATTCCGAATAGCTAGCCCATACACATGGGAATAGAAAATTTTACGGGAAAGTCTGTACCAGTCTGTAGCACCACTAGTTCAACTTGTTCTCAGTTAATTTTTAAGTATAAAATAATAAACAGATCACTATGAAATTTAATTTTTTTGCGTTCGAATTTAATTTTTTAAGTTAACTACATCATATTAAAAATATCGATGTTTAAAAACATCGAAGGTTGTTCGTTGATGTACTATTAACATCGATCATTTAATTGGTGCGAATGGAAACCTTTCTCAATAAACACGACGCGTTTTCAAATTGCCAACATGGATTCCGGAAATCAAAATCTACGGAAACAGCCATTTTTTCTTTTCCTAAAGATGTTGCCTCATCATTGGATCAAAACGAAGCAATTATTGGAATATTTTTAGATCTGTCAAAAGCTTTTGACGTCATTGATCATAACATTTTACTTTCAAAATTACCTTCAAATGGAATCCGTGATATTACTCTAGATTGGCTATTTTCGTACCTTAAACAACGATCTCAGAGAGTAGAAATACCTTACTGGAATGATGGAACTTTATGTACACGCCTTTCCGGTTCTTTGCCAATTGCACGTGGAGTCCCGCAAGGATCGATTTTAGGCCCTATTCTCTTCCTATTATACGTAAATGACATGCCCTTAGCGATTCGAAACGGAAGAACTGTTCTCTTTGCGGGTGATACAAATATTCTTTGCAACAAAGAAACCGTAAATAGTACAATATCAGATGTTTCAAATTGGTTCCGTAATAACAAATTAATAGTAAATGAAAAGAAAACTGTTTCAATGCAGTTTTCTATTTCAAATAAAAAAGTCTGTACTCCGTTGAAAATGAACGGTGTGCCATTGACTGATGTTAATGTAATAAAATTTTTAGGTCTATCAATTCAGTCAAACCTCAAATGGAATGCCCACTTAAATGAATTGAACACAAAATTAACTTCATTATGCTACGCGTTCAGAATTCTTTCAAATTCCGTCAGCCTTCATACAGCTCATTAAGTATATTTTGCCAATGTTCATTACCGCCTGAGATATGGCATAATATTCTGGGGAAACACATCTTATAGCTCCCAGACTTTCAGATTACAAAAAAGAATTGTACGAATAATAAGCAAATCCAACCCATGTGATTCATGTAAGTCTCTCTTTATTAATCTAGGAATTTTACCATTACCTTGTCTCCTGATTTACGAATCAGTAGTTTTTGTCAAAAATGACATACTTAAGAGCGGGAATATATTTTCAGCAAACGCCGATGTCTATAAGTATAACACACGACGTAGTAATCATATTCACCAGGTGGCAGTATCAACAGCTCACTACAAAAAATTCACATACAATTCATGTATATTACTCTACAACACTTTGCCAGAAGACATTAAACGATTAAATTCTATAGAAAAGTTTAAGTCCCAAGTAAAATCTTTTCTGCTGCGTAACTGTTTTTATACAATTCGAGACTATACCGAGCATCAAAAAGTAAAGTAACATTAATTTTAACAATGATAGTTAATGTAATTATCATTTGGACTGTATAATTCTAATAACCTGTAACAAGTATTGTACCACAGTTTCTGAATTGATGGCCCCCATCTCGATCAGGTTTTTTTTCCAGTTTCCCTGATCCTTGAGCAAATGCTGAGATGGTCCCTTGTTTTGCTTCTGGACATAAATGTAACTTCATTATTTGTGCACGTCTTCTGAATTTCAGTGGGAAATATAGTTTTTCAAATTATCGTTTTTTATATTATCGCGACAAAAAGCATTATTCTTTCATGAAGAACATGAGGGTTCAGGGCAGGAATTTATAGCTAATTTACCCTTGAAAATATATTTTATTATATAGGAGCGAGTATTTTGTCAACAAAACTTGAAAAAAAACCGCTGTTTTCTGTATTCAAAATTCGACTAGAATATGGTGTAGGATAGAGATCACAGAATTATGAAAACGTGCACAAAATTCACTTCTCCCCATAGCTCGCCACACACAGTTTTTAACTCTTTTTGACGTAAATAAATAATAATAAATAAATAATAATAATTTTGAATATCGATGTTTGAAAACGTCGATGCCTTGTTATCGATGTCGTATTACGACTATTGTTTTTAGTATTTATCTGATATTTAGTCCTGTACGTGTAGTACATGTTATATACCGGAAGGTGGCAGTATTCCTTTCCCGAAAGAAGGTAAGATTCGGCGCCAACCTCCAGGTAGGCTAGCCACTTTTGCTCCTCCTGGTATCTCCTCCAACGGGGTACTGCTCCAGGCGGGACAAACTCTAAGCTCCCAATGCAAATTAGTGTGGAAGTGTACTGCATGCAAGTGTGTGTGTGTGTGTGTGTGTGTGTAAGGGGGGAGAAGGGGACAAGGAAGAGGAAGGAAATATCGCGCGCGGTCCTTGGTCCGATGTCCTCGACATTCTAGCCGGCCGCTAGAATTCTCCCCCAGACAATGAATGAATTCGACCTAGCTTTGTAGTTAAGTCACCATTGGTACTCGATCACTAGAACCTCCCGGTCAGAGACGCTGCAAAGACCTCAATGCTACCTATGAACTATCCTAGTCCTTTCTGGCGTTCACATATATCATTTCGAGTCATATCCATATTTATTCATGTTTCATCATGCCGGTAGTTATACATGAATGTTTCCCGGCTGGACTTTTATTTCTGTGTTAATTTTTCTTTCTGAACAAATATATTTATTTATTTTGTAAATAATAAACAATTTACAAGTTTCTGAAGTGAGTATATGTTTCTATTTTTATTTATTTATTTACGTCAGAAAACAGTTAAAAAACTGCGTATGACGAGCTATGGGGAGAAGTGAACATTCTACAAATGTTTTCATATAAAATATTTTCTCAAACCAACTTTTGAGTGCTTGTTGTGGCTCAGCCATTCGGATCATCCCAGGAATTTATTAGACAAAAAAAAATAAAAATGGTCTTGAGCTTATTTTCGAAGTTTCGACGTTTCCTCCCCGAACACCTGTTTAATTATCACGGGCATTTGCCGAAGTGCAGTTCGAAGAGTTGACTGTCTCGATAGCTCAAAAGTTAGAGCAACCGGGAGTATACTGAAAGACCCAGTTTAAATATGATTTAATGCAACTATCAATAATTGCGTCAATATCGAAGTGCGTTAGCATATCAATTTGATAGCTTCCTAAGCCGGGAGATAATGGGTCATTCCATGCAAAAAAGTAGGAAATCTGACACTACATCTCAGAATTTAAAAATATTTTGCCACCTTACTTATCATGATACCTGCATGAACCAGGTACAATATTTTTGTCTCATTGTTTAGCAACAATGGGCACTTGAAATATTAGGTTAGCAGTCTGTAGACATTCCGTTACGATTTTTCTCGATGTGCATTTCTCGATTTAGCAAAGAAGCTAAATATATGAAAGTGACACTATTTGTAGAAGAAATGTAAAGGATAATTTTACGCTAAAGATATTTTTTTATCGTGAGTCTTTAACAATTAGGAAGTAAACAAATTCAAAAAAATGCAATAAATGGAAATGTAATATTTTTAAATTCTTGAATTTTGGAAGAAAAATTGCTGAAACTACTTTCAAGCTACTCTGTAAATTTCATCATAGAATCTTGAATGGTTTTTAAGTTATGAATAAAAGTATCTTACTGGCGCTCCGTAAACGAACTCATCTCAGCTGCTAGAGCCGCCGCGCCCCAGCGCTCTTCGTCAGCACTCGGCGTTACTTTTTTCCTCCGCGGCGCGATCGTGGATTTCGCAAAACTTCTTCTCTAGGTGTTAATTTTGCCGTACGAGCTACATGAAGAGATACGCCAAATTCGACCATTATTGTTTGTTCACTCCAACTTTTTGGTAAACACGTTACAATAATATATTTCTCATTAGCTGTTTTTACGTTTGAAAATTTTTCTTTCATCAACATTTCTTCTCCATCATTGCTTTCTGTACTCACATGAAATAATTCAGAAACTGCTTTATTTACGGCATTCACCTTTCTCCTTGCGTACGATTTCTCTCGGGTTTGTTTTCGCAATGACAATAATGATTGACCCAGAGGATACAAAATGTTTACATTACCGATAGTGGCTTCCTCTGCAACTCTTGGGGCTACGTACTCCTCTTCACTTGACGTTTTCACTTCACTGTCTATTTCAGTTGAGTCACTAAGATCTGCATTGGGCCTTTTGGATATTTTGTGACGACACAAATCGCATATTGCTTCACCTACCACTAAATTCGATATTTTCTTCCGCATCGCCTCTGTTATCTTTCTCTTACCCACCCGACTTTTGTGCTTCTCAAGTCCGAATGGATTGCAGCACCAAAGCCTGTTAAACGTATTCACAATCTTTGGCATTTTCTATCACGATGTATCACTGAACAGTAACACGCGAAAACTAAAGGCCCATTCACAATGCAGACATAAACATAAGCATAGCGTTAACATAAAAGTTAGGACAACGTTTTTAAGCGGACTCATTCACAATGCACTCGCATAAGCATAACGCATAAGACGTTAACTTAAAAGGTTGCAAGCTTCAAGCTTCTGTGCTTATGCTTATGTCAGAAATGAGAAATGAACCAATCACAGTACGTTTAACTCAAAATCGAGTACCGAAATCGATAGATCCAAATTGCTTGGTTGATTTTCGACGGTCTTCTGCATTGTTTTGTAGTGTACGATCTTTTGTAGTTCAGTTTCGTTGTTATATTCATAGTAGTACCATTTAGTTTGAATTTTTATTAAAATTAAAATACCTAACCTAACCTAACCCAACTCATGGCCGCAAGGCCGAGACGCCGCTGGTATAGGCCTTGGCTCGTAAAGAGCTGTTGTGCCACAGTACATACGTTTCACAAAATTTCAATATATATAAAATATAGATTCTCACATCCAACCAATAGTAACTAGAATGGCCCACAGAAAATAGAAAATTTTTGATTACGCTTATGTTGTACATTGTGAATGCTTCACTACCACTTATGTTTAAGTTTATGTCTGTGCGTTACGCTTATGTTTACGTCTGCATTGTGAATGGGCCTTAAGCCTGTAAACTGGTGTCAGGATCCCTTCGAAGGCATCGATGGATATCCCTAGGGAATGAACTTGGCGGTGCCTGCTTACGACCTTGTGTCACCCCTCGCTGGGCAAAAGCACGCAACTTTCAACCTTAAGAGCAAAATGCGCGTATACTTTTTATTTAATAACTTATGCATTTTTTAAGATTCCATCGCGACAGTTTGCAGAATGGTTATTTATTGTTTGTGAAATATGAAAGAAAGGAAAATATTACTTTTGAAGAAAAAGGTATTTGTTTAATTTATTAGCATTTTTGATTATAAACAAATATCTCAATCCTTAATATATTATCAACTGCTTAAAATATGATCATTTATCTTCAAAATGGTGTGCCCGTTTTTAAAGTCTTATTCATTTTACGAACGTCATAATTATTATCATTATTGAGTACATTGTGTCATCGTCCATGTTTAACTCGTAATTGTTGCTAAACTGCTGAAGATATTAATTCCGTAAATTGTCTTTTAACTGTTCATCATTAGTATATTAATGTAATAAAATATGAAAAAAATCTGAGACTCACTGTCAGAAAACCTGAAATTTTGCATGGAATGACCCAATAGGTTCATCCTCAAAATTGCATGTCGGATAATCACCTACATTATTTCTGTAGTATACATACTTTTGCCACTCCCACATCCAACCAATCTGAATAATTAAAGTGACAAAAAAAAAAGAAAATTTTACGGAGAGGTGACGAATTCCGTTTTTACCTCATATATATTTGCTCAAAAATGCGTCTAAATTAGGTTTGCACAGATGCAATCCAGAAAGATTCGGACCACACCAATGTGAGGAGAACGGAACTTCGGGTTTCCAAATGCCAGTTCTCGCTCCGGGACGCTAGTATTAATAATTAAATCACCGGAAATCAGGGATATTAAGTCTATCAATGAAATAGAGTATTTCATACAACTGTTCTGGTGAATTCTAGTTATTAATGAATATGTTAAAATTTATTCTTTGTGACACAGTTTATCTGGCTGATCGAAATTGTTACGGAATTGTTAACTATGACAAACGGCTCATAAATTTTACAACAATGACAAAATAGGAAGAAAGGGGGTGAATACAAAGGTTAATACCAGAAAAATTCTATTAAATGTTATACTCAACAAGATCTCGGTAAGTAATAAGACCGAGGCCTAAGGCACCATGCTATTACTGACGTATAATGTTCGTTCAAGGTATTCTATTTCATAATTTTGCTTCTCCTGTTAAATTCCATTTTCTTAAGTTACTTCACTGTTCCTTTGGATGAACGATATTATATTTCCGAGAACAGTGTCACTGATACCAACGAGAATCATCTTACCAAATTGATCACTGTTGTCATATTACAGGTCGCGAATATAGATTCTGAAATATAATTGCTCTAAATATTCTTTCGACAGGAAACGCGAACTGAACAAACTTTATTAAAATTGGCGTACCTTTACAACAAATACTGCTATAACACGCCAATGAGGGTGGACGGTTCTGAGCCATTCATAGGAAGCCATTTCTAAGGAAAGTGTGGCTTTCTACCATTTCTAAGAAACAAAACCCCCACAAATGTATTACTGATTTATAGATATGTATCCACAGTCCTGCATCAAACAATGTTAAGGAAAAAATAAATGTTCGCATAAGGTGACAAGCAGGTGCATAGCCAACATGTAACACACGTTTGCAATACACATTTTGCATAACTCGGAAAAAATGTTTTCTATAGTGCGATTTTTCTAACTACCCGTCAAGCCTCTATGGCCATGATGGAATATCACACTGCATTTCGCGTCTTTCTCTGTCGTGCCGCTAGAAGTCGCATGATCGCAAGCACTGCTTGATACGGTCGCGATCATGCAATACCGGGCGGCACGAATGAGAACGTATTCCATCGTGAAGAAGTCCCTTGAGGGGCAAAGTTAGAAAAATCGCAGTATAGACCAAAGCTTCCAACTGGAGGCTCGCGAGGCACGCATGCGACCTGGGAGGCCATGTTCCGCGGTCCGCGAAAGCTGTTTGAATAACAGTGTTCTTCTCAAAAAAATTACACAAAATATTTATAGCTCACTAAAAAAAATATGTATGTGAATACGGCAAAACGAACAAGAGAAGTTGATAAAGAATTAATACTCAAGAGAAAACAAGAGCAGTTTCGCGGAACAAAATCCATAACTACAACTTCAGCTGTAGGATTTACAAGCTGCTACGTTCCTACAGACCAAACAAAAAATGATATCACAGTTTTCAAAAATGTCTCTAGAGAAAATTACCTAAATTTAAGAACATTTGGTCCAAAAATGACTTTAATGTTCGGGAGCACGAATTCATGTTCTCTTCTATGAAATGTATTAAACATCAGTACAGAAGTCGATTTATATATACTTCCTTAGTGGAATATACGGGAGAACATGCATTAGAACGTGCTTTAAACATGTCAGGGTATCACGTGGGAAACGTAAAGAATCACATGGAGGGTATGCTGGATATCAAAAAGAAAATTGGGGAGGAATATGCGAAAACTATCTGGGAAAACATGCGAGAAAAGATATGGGTGAACATTGGTAAAGGGGAGACGTGTAAAACACTAGGGGACATGTTAGGGATCTTGCGGGGCAACATTCTGGAGGCATGATGAGATTTATGAATATTAGGCAGTAATGTGGAAAATTACATCGTTTTGAACATTCTAATATAGTTTTGGAAATTTAATTCTTCTGGGAACCCTCCTCCGAAACATGGGTAGTAAAAAACGAGCACAAACTCGAAAACCCTGTACAATTAAATTGAAAGAATGAATACAAAATAATAATCCAAAATTGAATTAAAATGAATATTTAATTTTCTTTGCAATTTCATCTTGACGCTTAGAATTTATTTGTATTTAAAGTCATACTAGTGCTAAACTAGTACTAATGCTAAAACAGCGCGTACTTTCTCGCCCATACTTTCACGCAAAATAGCGCGAAAGGTACACAAATTTTCGAAAAAAGTCTACGTGGCTTTATTTCTTAACGAAACTGAGATAATTAAGAGAAAAAATCTCTTTATTCATAATTGTATTCTGTAGGAAGCGGCCGAAAAAATATTGAATTTTTTCAATTTTCGAAAAATCGGAGTTTTCAACGAATTAGAGGTCTGTACCATTCTCTTAAAAGTCCATCGCACTCTCCAACAATAAAATTTAATCAAAAACGATGGAGCCATTTTTTTGAAAATGTCCTAGGGGCTTCATGTAAAGCACCCCCAAAATTAAAAAATCTATTTCAAAGTCAAGGGTTGGCGACATCAGTCAGACCGATTGGAGAATATCAATCTTCTATACTAGTATATAAGACAGAAGTGCGTTGACTTACAGCGCAATAATTTTTGAACCAATCTACTGAACCAATATCGATGACACTACTGTACTAGCTTCCTTTAAAGGTCTGGAGTACTATAGGCTATGTTTTCTAACCACAAACATTAATGTATTTAAAAAATTATTACTTTTCTGAACATTTTTCGCCTAGCTTTACATCATAGATTTAAGAGTGCGTCAATCAATGTCCATTTTAGCTGGGCGCCACCAGAGGATGACGTCTGAGATCTGTTACTGATTTCATCAATATCCAGAATTATTACGAAGTTAATTGGAGTTTGAGTAAGACTACGTAAAGTCCGTGTGTGATCGTTGGTGACATGTAGCTATGAATGGTTGATGATTTGTTAGTTCTGAACGTTGGTGGAACATTTGAAAGACAGCCGTAACCAATTAGTAAAGAATATCAATGTACAAATGTACATGTATTGTCATTAGTCCGTGTTATTAACAAACAGTGGCAAGAACACATTGTGAGTTTGAACGTATTTAAAAATTGAGGTAGATTGTGAGAGTGAAAGTACAATAATTTACAGTATTGAATACACAATGATGTACAACGGTACAATATGTAGATATCGTATACTTTCTAAACAATCTCTTCTTTACAAAAATTTTGTGAACACTAAATTGTTTGAAACAACGCCGAAACAAAAGTCACAGTTGTCAAAATAGACTTTAAAGGCTAAGAGATGGGTAGTCTATGAAAATTTGAATCGGCTACTCAGAGGCAAGAGGGGAGTGTCTTGCTGAGACTAATATATGCTGTTGTTTTGCATATCAATTGCTCCCAATGAATTAATTCATCCATTTTTCTATAAAAATAGGCAAAAATTTATTTATCTAAAAAATGTATGTCTAAGCAAATAAAAAAATTCTGAGAGTTGTTGGTTTCTATTATTCACTTTTCAAGATCCATAGTATCAAGCACTTCAGATCAAATAATGAAGCTAATATTGTTTTGTTAAGTGGTTCAGTACATGGTCAACTTATTGTGTACACATAATGAACATGTTGGTGGATCAGTATTGTTCTTATGTTGCAATGGTATGATGAGATGATTTACCTAAAAAAATAAGATTTATACATGTTAGTAACACATAGGACTTTAAACATATATATTTGTCATCTTCAAAATAATTATAAAAACTGGCAATTACGTTTCAGTATAGATATTTCATTTACTTTTATGATTATGTTTCATCAATTACGTTATGACATCTATATCTATCTACTAGCGTACCCGTGCGGGAACTTTCACATGTTATACTCCACTTAAAACAGCAAGTTCCTTCATGGTCACGAGTTGGCAGGAGATAAATTTTAAACCTTTCTTTACGCGTATGATAGAAGAAAAAATATAAAAAATAGTTTTACAATGTGGCAATTTATTGACAGTATCGATATAATATATAAAACTCTAAAAAGGAATATACGTGAGCCTACAAGTAATTTATTTTGTAGTTTAGATTTGTTATTTTTTTAGTTATAACATGAGAAATGTTTGGAAGCTCGAACTCCCAATAAGAAAAATGTAAACTTTTCAGGGGGAAAACGAGCGAGGTAGATCAGAAATTTCCAAATAGGGGACAAGACAAGACAGGTACACCTGAGCGGGGCAGGGCGAAACAGGGATAGAATGGGATAGAAGAAGGCCCCACCGCAGGGTATGAATAAACGAATTCCTCTTCCGGGCTAATAATTTATTGTAATAAATGCCCGCGCAATGCCGGGTACTTCGTCTAGTTTTGTATAAAATCAGCTGAACGGTTTAGTCGCTAGCGTTCTTCACAGACGGACGGGCGGACGTACAAACATTTTGCCATCATTCGATTTTGCGATATCAAGGACCCAAAACGTGGATTCTGGCTACACCACATGTGAGAGGATTTTTCACTTTCTCGCTGCGGAGTAGAGAGAAAGTTATGTATTCCTGAGCGAAAAAAACGGCGAATTTTCAGCAGAAAAACTCTTATTACATGGCCCTGGAAACAGAACAGTGGATTCGAGTATTTGATAACCTTCGTACGCTTTCTATCTTTATCTCCATGTCACAATGGTACCCGCATTCTGTGCATACGCGACCATTTATACACTACTCGCCAGTTACCGTAAACAATATCGATAGTTACAATAATTAATTAAGGTTTTGTTTAAAATACGATAAAAGTTTAATCTATTTCCTACGAATTATGAAGATATACTGTAGGGCCTACTTTCGTGTATGGTGTATGCAATGTTATTTGTGAAATGGTATAAATCAAACAATTTCTTCTGAAACAAACGATATTTGATTGCTAATTCAGAATACACTTATATCCTTTATTGTCTCAGACTTTAAATTCACATGAGAAAATGTGAAAAGTATGTCAGCGTTGAGAATTCATAAAGTTGAAAACTGCAAAGAAAACCTAATATTGCCAATGAAGGACATTGACTCATGTACGTTTGTTCTTTGTTTTACGGTTTTCGACGTGAGAAGACAAGGTTCTCATCATAAAAAAAAGTGTGAGGTTAAAAATTGTAAAGATGTTTTCATGTCACATTTCATTTAATTACTCAGTCATTTAAAGAGTAACAGCTAGTCATTATATAAATAATTTGAATTTTTCATAAACATAGAACTGTTCAGTTTTTGAACATTTATAATTATAGTCCAATTACTTGTGGAAGGTTGCATTGTGACGGATGTCCTTTCAATATTAATATTTGCTTTCAAAAACAGGATCCTTTCAGGTCCCAAACGAAATTACATAATATCCGCCGCAAATGACGTCAGGAGACAGAACAGTCGAAAACCGCCAATGAGACTATATGCTACAAAGGGGGAACTCTGAGGAGACATGACGTCATACTGCTGTCTTGAGAGAGACGTTGCACTAATGAAATTAACTTGCACGTCTGCGACGTTCGATACAGATCTTTACGACCGACTTAGAATTTCCTTCGAAGAGGTTCTGTCAATTTCTCAAGGAAAATGTGTCGTGAGGCTTCTTGTTAAGAATAGAACAGTAGGAAACAGAAACGTATCGTTTCTATATTTGTGTAATCAATAAAAAAACTAAACTGAAAGCAACTAATAGCAAAAACTACGTAGGTGAGAATTTCCACAGATTCATCAATTAAGAATCACAATTCTTCATCATCGTTCGTAACATAGATATGCCATATCTGCAGTTTTACACCGCTGCCAAAGGATTTTCGACACAACCTAGAGAGCTAGGTCGAATTCAGCCGCTGTCAGGGAAGAATTCTAGCGGCCGGGTACTCCGATCTGTAGTTTCCATGGTTTCTCCGATCAGTACCACACGAATGCCGGAGCAGTACCCTAAAAAACGGGCCACGACTCGCGTGGGATCTTTCCTTCCGCTTCTTTATTCTATCGTCACCTCTTACATATATACACGTACACTTACATGCATTACACTACCAGACGTGTCGGGAGACCAGTAGGCTTAGAGCTTGTCCCTGCTGGAGCAGTTTCTCCCTCGTGGAAGATATTTGGATGGGGAAAACCCCGCAATCCGATGTCTAGGTCGGCGCCGGATGTCACCATTCAGTGAGGGAAGATCGCCGCCATTTCCGTGATAAAATCATGAACTACACTTGCAGTACTCATCGTTATAGCAGATGACGCGCCCGGACACGAAATATTCAAATAATTAAACATCGCTGCCAATGAAAATAAGAGAAGGCTCCCCATGCTTTGCAACACATTAATGTATGGTTAAGTTATTTTCAAAATAGTCTTCTCATACTGATGAGACAAGGCTTGATATCGTGCGGCTTTTAGGAGTCCTTCAGATGTCAGCTTCATGCGTCCCCTTCTAAGCCACATGCGTATCTGCTCCCTATCTATATTAGTCTGATTAAGGCGATTAAGTACTGGTCATAAAGGTTCTTCTCGGTCCAAGATCTTTACTTTCTTTAAAAAGAGATAGTATGGTAATTGTGCGCCGGAAAACGGCGAATTTACGGCACAAAAACTCTTATTGCCGGGCCCTGGTAACAAACAAAAGAATAAATCTTGTTCTAATGTATAGGAAATTACTTCTAACTTCTGTAATAAGAATCCATGTTTGTGGACCCTTGACCACGAAAAGTTGATTGACGGCAAAAGTCCGTCTGTCCGTCTGTGTGTAGTCAATGCTTGCGCTTAAACCATTCAGACGGTTTTCTCGAACACTGGTATTCCTCGATCGACGTAAGGGAAGTCGATGTCCTCTGAGTTTAAAACGGATATTTTTAGGGGCTACTTTTTATATGAAGTCTCAAAATTTTCGCAAAAATGGTTCCATTTTTTATTAAAGTCCTTGGATAGTGTAAAGGACGCTAAATAGAATGGTACAGGTCTCATTTTCGTTGAAATCCCTGATTTTTCAAAAATTGCAAAAGTTCAAAATTTGTTCGGCGTCTTTCTACAACTAAAATATTGAACAAAGATTTTTTTTCCTTAATGAATTTTTTTAAATAACATTTGTCGCGTGTATTAAGGTGTAGTTTCTTCAATTTTTTTCCCACGGATAGAACAAGGAACTCTTAGAAGAATGGCGCAGGTTTCACTTTCGTTGAACTCTTCGAATTTTCGAAAATTGCTAATTTAGAAATAACGCGAGAAAGTAGGTGCTGCTGTAGCGCTAGTTTAAGTTTCTGGCGTTTCTTTGTACTGTCTCATTGTTATCTTTATATTTTGAGTTTCTTTGCGAGGCTCATAATTCCTCTGTTTTCGTCGGCTACCTCAGTTTGCATAATTTGTTTCCTGAATTTCGAGCCTGAATCACTTGCACATCTATTTATGGCATTCTGAGTGGCCGTTTCCAGCTGTCTCAGGCCACGGTTGACTGACTGGCCTTTGAGCTTTTTGAATAATTTTGTGAGGATTAAGACCTAATTTTGCTAAACAATACTTTAGATTTTTGTTGACAAGACCAATTGCTGTTATGACAGATGGTATAATCTCAAAGACTGAACTTTGTATATTTCTTTATATTCTATTAACAGGGGAATGTATTTTGAAATGTTATCTGTTTCTGCTTTATTGATGTTGTGATTTGCAAGGTCTATAACATCAATGACGAATGCATTCCTTTCTTGCAAGTTATATGCTAGAATGTCTAGCTTATTATCCAGGATAGTATTAAAAGGTAGTGGAACGTTCTAAACTGGTTTGATTTAATTTGATTTATTTTTCCTCAAAGAACGCTAAAAACAGTGTTTCACGTGGAGGGGAGAAGTGCAATCTGCGCGCGTTACCGCTGGTTACTTTCTATGACGGATTTAGCTTTGTATCCATAATAAACAGATGATTTCCTCTTCTGCCAAGGATCCTGTGTTTGGTTCCAATGCTTGGTGAATCCAATCCAATGTTTGGATCCAATGCTTGATGAATGCTTGATGCTCTCAGATTGTGCAGTTGTTGACATTGCGTGTTGGCCAGATTTGTGCACCCAGTAATCATGTGATCTATTGTCCCTGAAGATCGATGACATTCTCTACATTCGTCATTAATATCCAGTTTTCTATATTCTTTGTAGCTATTTGTTGAAATAACTTAGTCTTGGCCGACGTCATTAGCCGAATTGCTTAAGGGGGTAGATAGAACTTAAAGCAGTTAAATTTTTACTACTTTTCACAGTTTTTTTTCTCCATTCAAATCATGTTCTACAGCACTGAAAATGAACTGACACACATTAATAGCTTTCTTCTGCAAGGAAAAATATGCTTTTGACTTAAAAAATTCTTTTTTGAAAAATCGAAATTCAACCAGTTTTATGTACTGGCTTAGTATTTTCCTGATAACTCAAATAATTTTTGAGATTTTTAGCAATGTCTTCTTTTGATTTGGTTGTAACAGGTACAAAACCATGATCTTTCATTAATATCTCATATAAATAATATTTTTAATTTGAAATCAGAATTAATATATTGATTATTAATACTTCTTTCAGTTTTATAATTTTTATCACACAAACTATTGAACTGAAGTGCGCGATTTAGCATGGTTTTGTAGATAATACTTGGTTACATTCATCATAAAAATTTCATAGCTTTACGATGATTATTTTTTGAGTTATGAGAGAAACGCGTCATAAAAACTGTAATTCTGGAAAACAAGCGACGAAGTTTGGTTCATGAAGTTTCCTTACCTTACTTGTCTAATAGATGTATGACGCAGCGACCTACCTTTTAAATCATAACTCGAAAACTATTGCAGATATCGAAATATTTTTCTCCAAAATATTCCTGAATAATTAATGCATTGAGAAAAATGTTTTAAAAATTGGATTTTTTTAAGATTTTAAGGTGTGTCTGCCCCCTTAACTGCACTCCGTGAAGTTAAGCAATTCGACATCACGGAATCTTGGACGGATGACCGTCTGGTTACTAACGGACTGGATAACCGACCCCGGTTACTAATGGCGTCGAGCCCCTGACCGAAGGGACAAAAGGCCCTGGCTGACTGCTACGTGATGAGACAAAAAGACAAAATATGTTAACGGAGAATTACTCCACATACGGCCAATACTCAAGAGGTTAAAGAGATGTGTTGTGAAGACGCGACCATTTTTCTTTAATTGAATCAAGCGCAGTCTCCCCATCTCCGAGCCATCGCACTGAAGCACCGTAGTCAGCATTTCAAAAGCATGAGGATATCCACTACGCGTAGGTTTGGACCTATATATCTTTAACCTTCTCTGAAGTGACGTGGAGACAGGGTAATAAATATTTCGATCAGTTTTCGTGGAATATAGCCGTTGTCACATAACTATGTAGAGACAACAGATCAGATTGGGTTATGAAGAATTTCTTCATACCTGTTACCTGGATAATGCTTTCAGATCTAGTACACCTCGACCACCTCTTTTCCTGGAATGTAGACGTTCAATCGCTGATTTAGGGTGATGCATTGTGTATCTAGTAAGCATAGTGCGTACCATACTGTTTAGGTTATCAAGATTGTTTGTTACCAATAACGTATTAACTTTTGTCACATTAACTCATTTTGTCTTTTGCAAATACACTGCTGTTTGTGAAATTGCAACAGCCCAAAGGAATGGTCGGAAACACACAAAAATCGGTGATTTGTAGAATGGTGTATCCATAAGAAGTGATTAAATTTCCATAGATACGACATGCACGTTGGGCTAGCAGCGCCCTCTTTTATAACACACCTTGTCAGTGTAGAGCCGTCAAACAACGTTCAAACGTGCAAGCTGGTGCCAGTATGCCTCGTCGACGCCCAAGGGCACACTGTCAGCAACTGAGGGAGTTCAAACGGACAGAATAATCGGTCTCCGAGAAGAGGGTTGCATATTTGCACGTTGTTTGACCCACTCTATACCGACAAGGTGTGACGTAACACTGACCTGAACTGTCTCACAAAAGAGTGCGCTGCTAGGTCAACGTGCACGCCATCTAGAGCAAATTGGACGTTTTCCAAATTTTCAAAAAAAAAATGGTTTCATCGTTTTTTCATTAAATTTTGTTGTTGGATAGTAGGAAGAACGTTTAATAGAATGGTGCAGGTCATGTTCGTCAAAAACCCTGACTTTTCGAAAATTTCAAAAGTACAAAAAATTTTGGAGTCTTCCTGCAAAATATTAAAGATAAAGATTTTTCCCTTAATGAAATCTGTTCCTTAAAGAAAGATTTTGAAATACCGTCATGTATAATTTTTCGAAAATTTGAGTACTTTGCGCGAAATTTTGCGTGAAAATACGGCCGAGAAAGTTCGTGCTGTTTTAGCACCACTAGTTTGGTAAGAGGTTTGTCGCTCAAATGGAACGAATATTGTACGTGGTAGACATGAGATGTATCTGGGCCGGATTTAGTCTTTAGTACTCTCGAGAGACAAGTCCCAATTTAATGTTCAAATAAGGTTATGGAAGCTTGGCGCCTCTGCATCGACCCGACTCACAGATAAATCTCCTCAGGAAACTCCAGCTCTTTACTCAGAACCTGATTGACATTTTTAAGGGGTCTTTGCATCACTAAACGTGACTAAACGTGCGCAGATTGCACTTCTCACCTAAATGACATATACAATTTTTTACGTTCTTTGACGAAAATAAATCGAATCAAATAAACAATGGAGTCCCCTAATAATTTTGAAATACTGAACATGTTAAACCCAACTCGTCATTTTTTCAACTAGTGGCGCTACAGAATGGCACAGACTTTCCCGTATTAGTTTTCTATTTCCTTGGGACTGGGCTATCTATTCGTAATTGCCACATACTCATGCCAGCTGCCATCTACAGCCGCCCAAACTACATATTTTTGACATTTTCTTAATTTTTCGGTTTCCTAATGGTAGAACGGAAATATTGATTTTAAAATATTAAAGAACAGTAAAATCTTGTCCTAAATGGCAATTTTCTTTGAAAAATGTAGAGTCGTTTTTAAGAAAATTACGTTTAAGTGCTACTAAAAATGCGAAATTTGAAGCTCTTTTTCACAGAAAATATTTGAGTTTTCGAAAAACTTCATTTGAAGTCATTTGAAGCACTTACACTCACAAATACAATAGTGTTTACAAATTGCTGGAAATGTGCATATTAAAGGTGTGAGAGATCTTTCAAAACAATTACATTTAAGTAATTTTGGCGAAAACAATAAAAATGCTCCAAATTGAACTTTACGTCATATTCAAGAGTGCAATTAGCGCTATCCATTCCAAAAGTTTGAAGAAAAAAATGAGCCATTTATGAGAAAATGGCGTTTGAGCGTTTCTGAAAATGCGGAATTTTGAGCTTGTTTTCACAGAAAACAGTTGAGTTTTTGAGAAACGTTACTTCTCATTATTTAAAGCACATGTACTCGTAAATATAATTATGTGAACAAATCGCCGCTAATGTAAATATTAAACGACGTGGGAGAAAAGTCAAAAAATTTATTTTTTTGTAATTTTTGAGAAAACAATAGAACAGAGAAATATGGCAATCATGGCATTTCATAGAGTACATTTAGCACTATCCCTACCAAAAGTTTATAGAAAAAATTTGGAGCTGTTTTTGAGAAAATCTTGTTTTTGTAATTTTTTAAAATTGCAAATATTGCACGAAATATTGCGCGAAAACTACTAAAATTTTCAAAACAATGTACGTAACCTTAAACAAATAACTAATTTTGGAGAACAAATTTCATTTGAAGGAAAAAATCTCTACAATTTTATAGTTGGAGAAAGACGCCGAAAAAAATTCAAACTTTCACAATTTCGAAAATTCAGAGTTATCTGTGAAAATCGGACCTATGCCACCTTTATAAGTGTATTTTACTCTATTCTTACAAGAAATTTAGAGAAAAATTTGGAGCCGTTTTTTAAGAATATTTTGAAAATGTCCGGGGGACTTCATGTAAAGTACCCCCAAATTTTGAAGAATATTTTTCAAAATCTCAAAGCTTCGACTCAAACCAGATCGACCGGGGAATATATATTTTGAAAGAAATAGTACCAATAGTTTAGGCGCTAGTAGTGTTCATAGACGGACGAACAGACGGACAGACGGACGTTTTCCTTTCAATTGGTTTTTCGGTATCAAGGACCCACAAAGGAGGGATTCTGGCTACACCACGTGTTAGGAGATTTTTTTCTTAATTTAGCAACTGGTTTTATCCACTTTTTCGTTGTCAGGGCCTGGCAATGAGTTTTTTCTGCCGAAAATCCGCCGTTTTTTTCGCGCAGCATTACATAACTTTCCCTATGCTACCTATATTACTCCGAATATACGTACGTATACGGGAAAGTAAAAATGCATTACTACTTTTAAGTCTTCATTAAATTCATTAGTTTTGTGTAGCGTTAATAAAATTGTCAACAATTATTTTTATGCATTAATGAATGAATATATTATGCTCTCTCGTCCATCTTCTCATTTTTGTGCACAAAATACCTTGATGCTAAAGACGTCCCGTGACCTTACGTATTTTGGTAATCATTTTTAGCACATTTAACTCTCATTTTGCTATCTAATTTACATTATTTCAGTCTATACGATGGATTAACGAGTAAAATTCAAAACAAAGTGCAGAGTAAAAGCATTCATTAATAGCGTTTCCCCATTCGTTGTGCTGAAAACGCAACCCAGTGCCGGGCAATGAGGGTCATTGCGCTGATATTGTTGCTTCACAAGTGTGAAGCACAGAAACGAGTGGAACGGATTCGAGAACTGAAATTGGTGCTTGGACTGGTTTGCCGTGTACAGTTAGATCATAGACATATAATACTATAGATACTGAAGTGTTGGGATACTGCCCTGCACACTTGTTGAGTCCCCTAAAAATTAATATGCCTATTTCCGCCGATTATGGGCTTGAATAAATGTAGAACTTCTTGAAAACACTGGGCCAGATAGCCGAAAATTCTGGCAAATCTAAAGAAGAAGAAGAAGAAGAAAAAGTGTACATTTTCATATAAAATACCAGCTCATCGTAACTTCGCTCAATAGTCACATTTATTTTACGACTTTCTTGTAATTCATGGTACAATTCCCTTTCCAAAATGTCCGTGCTTAACAAAAGATTTTAAATTGCCTTCACCAAGGCACTAAGGAAATCCATTTCAACATTCAAAACTTTCGTTCGTATGTAAATTCACGTATTTTCTATTTTCTAAAAATGTCATTAAATAAAATTTTGCAACATACAAATTATATTTAATGAAATTTTTTTCATAACAATGCGTCGCGGTCAAAATAATGCCGGTTGTAAATTCACAGAGTTTGAAAACAGTTTGAAATGCGCACCATTGTGTCCTGACATCATGATTCAGTGCCACTTCGACTGCGTTTACATCATTAATCCTTAACGACGTGGAATGGAAAATCGATCAATAAAAGAAAAGGAGAGAATAATAATCGTTTATACAGAGATGCCGAATACGACCATTCTATTTTTTCTCATCTTTTTCTTCTGCTTCTTCTTCTTCTCTTCTTCCTCCCACTTTTTCTTCTCTTTTCCTTTTTTTTTCAACATTTTCCTCTTCTTCTTGTTCTTGTTTTTCTCCTTCTCAATCTTCTTCTCCTTCCCATTCTCTTCCATCCTCTTTCTTCTTCCTTCTCCCCAGGCTTCCAGACCTGTTATTCCACAGCATTCCTCCGTATCTTCATCGGCCTACCGGTGTACTTCTTCCTTTTTTTTAATGTTATTCCTTGCAACAAGTCCTAAGCTTCCGACTGGTCTCCCGACATGTGTGTAGTGCATGTACGTGTAAGTAAGTAATGGGAGAGGAGAGGACAAGGAAGAGGAAGGAAAGATTGTGCGCGGTCCGTGGCCCCGTGGTCTATTTATTAGGGTACTGCTCTGGCATTCAAGGTGTGGATCGAAGAAACCATGGAAAACTACCGGTCGAGGCAGCCGACTAGAATTCTCATTCAGACATGGGCTCAATTCGATCTATATAGCTATACATCGGTTTTTATAACATGGCGCGTCAGGACCTGTCTTTACGATGGACGTAAAGACGGGCATTTCACGTCTTTCTCGGTCGTGCCTCTAGACACATCGCATTGCTTGATACGGTCGAGTCATGCGACATCTAGCGGCACAACTGAGAAAGACGCGAAATGCCGGATATATTCCATCGTGAAAACAGGCCCTGACGCGCCACATTATAAAAACCGAAGTATAGTGTTGAAAATCCTGATACCCTCGGAACTCGATCTCAAGGCTTTCCGTCCAGAGGCACTTCAGTGACATCAGTTGATGTCATCTAACCCGGTCTCACTGTTCGATTTGTTCATGTCCGAACATATTCTTTTCAGCTCTTATGCATGGAGACTAGTAGTTATGCATGGAAACTTCGCAAAATTGCAAGGGCTAATAAAATAAATTCTGACACGTCCAAGGCTGTTAAAAGCAAGCAGCCTTATACCAATTTTCAAGAAGACAGCAAACAACCACCAGAAAATTACCGAGGAATAAATCTGCTCAGCACAATTCTCAAAGTAACTGTTAATGTGATCCACAACGAATTAACAGAATTAATTCACTTCAGTTATAATCAAGTAAAGTTCAAAGTAGATGATGATGCATTAATTACATCTTTACTTTCTCGTCTTACTTCATTTACTTAATAGAGAATTGTAATGCTCCGCCGGAAAAAAGTTTCGATTGAAAAACTCGTATAGTCGAGCCCTGGTAATGAAAACCTGGATAATAATGTTCCTATGTCTTGTAATTACGTTCTTCAATAGGCTGTGAAGTCAGAATCCACATTTTAAGGGTTCTTGATAACAAAAACCGATTGAATGTAAAACGTTTTCTTCTATTTGTCCGTCCGGCTGTGGTCAACGCTAGCACCTAAACCGTTTAGACGATTTTCTCCTACATGATATTACCTAATCCATCTGAACGAACTCGAGGCCCTGTGAATTTCAAACAGACATTTTGATTTTTGGGGGTCCTTACATGAACCCTCAACATTTTCAAAATATTCTCAAAAACAACCCCAAAATGTTTGATTAGGCCTAAATTTTGCCCTCGGATAGCGCAAAGGATGCTTTAAGCATGGCATAGATCTCATTTTCGGTGAAATCTCTGAATGTTTTAAAATTGTAAAATTTGAAAATAATGCGAGAAAATATGTGCTTGTTGAGTACCACTAGTTTCTTTTTGGAAAGAGACAACGTTTGCTGTTGGTAATGAACCTACCTTTTCTCTCTATCCAGGCTATCTAATTGATCTATCTCATCTACCAATCTAGAATTTAACCGGCTGAGATGGCTAAGGACAAATACTGATGCCTCTACAGTGTCTGTGACCGAGAGATCCTAGGGATCGGGTTTCAACGGTGGCGGATTTTCGACCCCACCCAGATAGCTATGTCGAATTCTTCCCCTGTCTGGAGGAGAATTCTTGCAGCCAGGTGCTCTGATCAGTATTTCCGTGATTTTTCTCCGATTAATATCAGTCGAGTGCTGAAGCGGTCAGACGTGATAAACGGGCTACAGAACGCGCGCTATCTTTCCTTCCTCATCCTTGTCCCCTTTTCTCCTCTCCCCATACATACATACATACATACACACTCCACTCACTACCACATATGTCGAGACACTAGTAGGAAGCTTTGAGCGAGTTCCGACTGGGACTGTGCTCCATTCCTGGAGATACCTGGAGAAAGGAAAACTCCGGAAGCCAAGTGTAAGACGGCGCTGGATCTTAGGTTCTGATAGGAGGGAAATACTGCATTCTCACACGATATAGCATGCACTACACTTACTGGACAAACAACCTCCGTCGTTGTCGCGCCAAAACACAAAATAATCTAAGCTTTTTTCATTTGCAGAACTGGACTGTGTTTACTAATGTGAAAGAAATCATTATTCTTGTGCCATCTCTGTTGGGCCTTAAAGGCAATTTGGAAATGACTTTGGCTGCTCGATTGTCCACTGAGGCCAATTTAGGTCACATGGATGATGCTAAGGAGCAATGGAGCATGATATTAGGAAATTTAACTTTAGTTCAGGTGAGTAATTTTCTGCAATATTAGTAGAACCTTGCCTCCATCTAAAATGAAATATACATATATTTCTCTTTGCAGTGTCAAGCCATAGTTGTTGGTCTGTTGTCAGCTGTAGTTGCTCTAGCTATGGTTTATGTAATAGAGGATCAAGAATTTAACATAAGACATACTATGCTTCTGTGATTCTTGTAGTATTATAACTTCTTCCATAGCAAGCCTTGTTCTAGGTAAGAAAATCACTGATTTTGTAACCATCGAATAAATATTTTATGGAACCAACAAATAAATACTTTAAATAACTTGAATTGTATCATAAAATTTGACAGTACATTTTAAGAAGCAACAACAAGTATGAAAATGACCTTTCTCAATTTCTCTATTTTTGGTTATTTGTTTTAAATGATTTCAACTTCATTTTAAAATGACTTATTCTAATAAACTAGTTTCTTTTTATGCCACTGAAACTACATAAATTATGATAGTTTTTGAGAAAGCATATTTTAATATTTTTGTTAATTACAATGAAAGGAATGGAACATCTGTTGCATCAAGGTTATTACTTAAAATTTCAAGCTTCAGACAGCAGACCATCGTTATGTTTGGTCAAATTATGTACAATGTTCAGAAAAATGTTTGTACAAACAAAGAGAATTAGGATTACTAACTGATTTAAAAACATTTTGGAATTTTTCTTCTAAAACAAAATTTGATACGTGCATACAATACAGACAACATTGGAAAACTTAGAAAACCATTATAAAACTTAATGCAAACTTTTGCACAAAAAAGTAATATTCAAAGTCTTTATATTCTGTATACAATTATATAATATAAAGTAACTCATAGGCATTAAGTAGTGCCTCCTGTATTTTAAAATTTTGAGGAGCAAAATTCATCATTATTCTGAAGACTATTTTCAAATAAATATATATTAGTTCATCTTGTAGTTATCCTTTTGGTCTGTACAACTATTTCCTGGACTTTGTACATTTTTGTACAAATAATGGTAATAAATTTAGCTGTATTAATGTCAACTAATTTTACTTAGATTTGAACAGATTCAATAAGAGATAAAAATAATGTCCCTCAATAATGAAGCACTGCTACAGGAAACAGCGAACTAAAGGTTCAGCACCATCTATTTCCAACATGCTCTCTGCAGCTTGAAAGGTGTGGGAGTAATAGCCATTCAGAAAGAAGTTCTTGAGCACCTCTGACTGAATTCAATTATATGGCTTCAATTAAATTAATTAGCGGGCCTGCTAAGTCAGTTTTCTTTTACAGTGAAACTTCAACATAATAATTAGCAATATATTTTGTATATATATATGCTAAGACATTCTTAGCAGCTGGGTTCTAATGTACAGCATTTTCAAATTTCATTTCCATCTCTTTTACATGTTTCAAAAAAATGGAGGTGGTTTCCAATTTTTGCTATTCTTTTTTAACATAACTTTTTTCGCCTTGAGAAAACATTTGAACTGATTTTTTTTTAAGAAGGAAAATTAAACTTAACAGGTGTAAATATATTGAAAGAACATTTAGTATACAATGTTCATAAATTTCAAAACTAACTACTACCCATTAGTTCCTCTTCTCTTCAATATAATACAGTGATTAAAATTTTGTCTTTCTCTACTACAGATTGTTCACACTTATACCTTGTTTCCTTAAAAATGTATGTCACAAAAATTCAGTTGCTTTCTATTTTAAATTACTGAAATGTGAGTGGCAAACAGTCTTCTTCAATAAGACAATATTATGATGATATTTTGACATCAAATCAATACTTGTTAAATGAAAATTTTATTTCAAAAAAGTAAATGACTGATAAAAGAACTGATTGGAAAATAATAATATGCATTAATCTTTGGCCTTCAGAAAGATATTTGCATATCTTTAACTGAAAATTATTCAAAATTGAACTTTAAATGTTGCATATTTAATATGTAGATGCTGTAACTGAATTACAAACCCAGCTTATGACGAGATCATAATTAAGAAATTTGCAATGTGAAGATGAATTTTTAACTTAATTTTATGGTCTCACTTGCAATGGATCGTTTTTATGACCTTACAGGCCTCATCACTGCTACTGTGATAGTTGTATCACGTTGGGTTGAAAATTAACCCAGATAATGTTGCAACTCCCATTGCTGCAAGCTTAGGAGATATTACCTCCCTTGCTTTACTTTCCTGGGTAGCAACCATGTTGTATGATGCAATTGGTAAGATTTTATAGGATGCATAAATAAGCTACGTGACCATTTAAGCATAATGGGAATTCATAATATGATACAAACACAATCTTTGATACTTTCAGATAAGTCTTACTGGATATCACCAATTGTCATAATTTGCTACATTCTGGTTATTCCTTTTTGGGTGTGGATTGCAAAGAAGAACAAGTACACAAGCTCCGTCCTGTATTCAGGCTGGACTCCTGTAGTAGTTGCTATGCTGATCAGCACGTATGTCGCACTCAGCAATATCATTTAGTGATTCAAAAGCCACATCAATTCTTAAAATTACTGCCAAGCTATCTCTATGAATTCCACGAGATCAGCTTTAGAAATAAGAGATTTCCACTAGTTTATAAAAATGCATTATATATGTACTCCAATATAGTTAAAAATATAATTCCAAACATTACCCATCTATGTGAGTATAAACATTTCAGAGAGGGATCATGCCAACATATCTAATAATAAACTTGATAAGCAAACCAAAATCCGAACTTTTCCAAATTTTAATGAAGGGGAAATCTCATTACTTCAGATAGGTGTACTGGTGACAAATTTTTCTACACCTGAATTCCTGAACATTAAAAATGTTGACACAATAATTTGAAAATAAACATTTCACTTTCATTTACAATGTAAATTAATTTAAAAGGTCTGGAGGTCTGATGCTGCACAAGTTGCTATTTCGTTTCAAACAATGGCTGCCTTGCAACCAGTCATCAATGGAGTTGGTGGTAACCTTGTATCAGTACAAGCAAGTCGTTTGTCCACTGAGTTACATCAGCATAGTGAACCGGGTACACTTCCACCTGGTTCACAAATATGTATCAGTCCACGCCAGGCATGCTGTTCAACACGTAAGTTATGTTATTTTGGCTTCTGTACTTAACATTTGTGTTATGGAATTCTTGAACCATTCAAATACAATCTACTCCACTTGAGAGATAAGGATACTAAATATGTGCATTTTTAGTATTAAATCCCAAATTAATATTTTCTGATCCTCTGAGATAACTTTGTTCATAACATAATCTTATGTTTTCAGAGTCTCATGCAATGACAGCACAAGTATTAATGCTGCTTGTCATACCTGGACATCTTTTGTTCATCTCCATTATATCTTCAAAACATGTGAAAAAAGATGCTCCAGATCTTACCCCATTGTTTGTTGTTACTTATCTGTTCGTAGCATTTCTTCAGGTAATACCAGTTTAATCAGTTTGAGTACAGTTTCATGTCCATCAATAACTATTTTACATTGAATTATACCAATAACAAGATTACATTCAAGAATTTTTTACAGTGAAGGAAACAGTCTGTAGAAGAGAATGAAACCATATAACCCAGACAATATGGTTTGATTGTTCTGATTGGTCAGCTTTTGTTAAATGTAACTTTTAAATTCACATTTTAATTTTTGATTACTTTTAAAATGTTTATGTTTTTTTAAGACAAAAAATGTTACTGTAGTATGAATTACTCCCAGTCTTTCAACTATTCATCATCATCATCATGGTATTAATAGTAATAACAGCACAATAACAATAACAGTATCGATAATAATATATTAATCCAATATTTTCTAATCTAGTCTTTGTCATAACAATGTATTAGCCCAATATTGTCTAATATTTATCCATTATGTTGGTATTTCTTTTAAAAATATCCAAGTTTTCAATGGCAAATATGTCTGGCCAATTCAGTAATTATTATATTTTTTCATTAAATAAATAATAATTGGCCCCTGCTTAAATTACTAAAATATTTGATTCCTAATTTTTTCAAAATTTTTGCTCAATTTTTACCTCATGAGTACAATAAGACAAAACAATATGTTGTTAGAAACAAACATTTTTATTGTCCTAATTCTAATTTCATTTGGCAGAATCATACTACACACAGAAAATGTTCTTTACTAACTGATGACACAGGGCACACATACAAAAAAAGTTGTCAAACCCAAGACTTGACATGTGTTTCTCTATGTATTTAAATGCACTGAATCAGAATCTGAAGCCAGAATATTGCCAACACCCTCCAATTTTTTTGAATCACAAAAAAATATTATAAAGTTGTATTTTTTGTTTTTGGGAATTGTTGTCAAACCCAAAGACTTGAAACATGTTTCTCAATGTATTTTTCCATGCTCAATCTGAATCTAAAGCCAGAATTGCGCCACCACTCCCCAGTTGTTGTTTTTTTAATTGCAAAAAACTACCCTCAACTTTACAATCTACAATTCCATGGTGGTTTTTCGTGACTTAAAGAAAATTGGAAGGTGGTGGTGGAATTCTGGCTTCAGATTCTGACTCAGCGCATTGTCATATGTAGAGAAGTATGTGTCAAGTCTTTGGACCTGACAACTTTTTTTGTGTGTGTGCCTGTGTAATTAATTTTGAAGCATGTATAGAAAAGTAGTTTCAAAGAAGTCAAAAAACACATTTGCACATCATCAGTTTAAATTTGCCTACTTATCTTAAGTTACAAATTGTTATTTCAGGTTGCTATTCTTCTCTATGTGGCATATATTTTGACTTATTTCTTTTGGAAACGACACACTGACCCTGATAATTCTACAATACCTTATCTCACTGCTCTTGGAGATCTGTTAGGGATTGGCCTTCTGGGCATTAGTTTTGAGTTCCTCTCCTGGGTGGGAGATGATTATGCAAATATTCCTGAAGTTTCTGAAGGTATGTTTAAAGAAAATTGGCAAACTATCAATACAAAACACAATGAATATGATATTTATTTTTTTATGATGTGTTGACTTTTATTTTCAAGCTCTTACTACACTCCCTCCTTGATGGGCTCCTGCTCAATGCCTACAATTTTGCCTAGTGTAAACATGTGAAAAGGATCACATGTTCGAAAGTGTAATAGATAAAAAAGGTAAAAAAAAATTTAATTTTGACTTTTAAAATTTTCGGTGACAGTGTGAAGACACAATTTAAATTGTTCCAATTATATGTTAATAAAATATCCCTGAATCACTGCTTCATCACAGTATGACCCAATTAGTCTATTTCAGATGACTCAGAATAAATGTTTCAAACTTATATGTAGAGGGGTAATAATGATTACCTTCTGCCAATGAACATACAGTGCAAAATTGCATTCATTGGATTAGTAAGCATTTATAAATTGGGATTTGTCCCTGATTGTTGTGCAACCCTGTATGCACAGATGTCAGCAGGTATTACATGAAGTCTTCTTGAAAGCATTACATTGTGACCTGTCAAACATCTTTGCATAAGAAGTTGCCTAAAAATCACGGGAGATTGTCACATATATAATTCAGTTATAAGATATTTCCCACTATGTAATCATTGGAAAAAAGTAATTATTTTCAACCCCTCTGCAGACCTTCCATGTTTGTAACATTTATTCTGAGTCATTCTGTATAGCTAAAATGAGTGATCTAATGTGAAGTTTTAGGTCATTTAGTTCCCTAAAAATAATATTTTCAATTATTAAAACCCAAGATAGTACTTGATTATCAAATAATAATCTCATAAAATCGATTTTCTCAAGTTCTTTTGGTTTGTACTGATGTAAAGCGCATTAAAATATGAGTCGTCGTCGTCATCATCATCATCATCATCATCATCATCATTGTATACTGCCACACATTTCACCTGTTTCTGTTTCCCAGAAGAGCTGATGTATTTTTAGTCCTCCTAGTGTTCCTGATCTAACCATTTCTTATGTATCTCCCCACATCTCTTTGCCCTAATGGTTTCTACTTCAGTTCTGTCTTTGGGAATCGGTCTTGCTTTATTCTGTAAACCATTTCTTCTGATTTTCCTTTATAACTTCTAATACATTCTTGTTGTCTTACAAATGTTGTCTCTTGTGTACACTCCTGAGCATTCTTATGATTTTAAAGTCATCCTTTAGGTACCTGTATTGTCTCTCTCCAGCAATTTTACAAATATCTGCCAATCAATTTACAGGGCAGAGAGCATATCAATGGATACTGTCCTGATTGCCGGAAATCACATCAAGTTTTAAACCATGACAGTAGGCTGAAATGATAATTTTTGTCCAGACCATTAATTAATATGTAGTTTCTAGACATCTGACAATCTTAAAGATTTCTTTTTAAAGCAACTGAAATAATGATGCAGGAATATTTTATTAACATTCAATTGAATGTCCATACATAGATTAGTTCTCATTGGTTCTACAGTTCCAATTGTTTTTACAGTTTCAATTGTTATATTGCTTCCATATTCTCTTTCATTATTTCATTTACTGATGATGTAGCTCAACCACCTCATCCTCTAACAGATTGTTCCTGATGGATAATTCTTCCCAGAGAAAATTTAGAAAACAAAAACAAAAAACAAAACAAAACAAATTATTTCACTGGGTGAGTTCACTGGCTACAGCAGTTAGAACTTTTTATCTTTTTTTCAAATTTCAAACAACCCATAAATTTCTTGTGAATTTTATTGTTTGGATTTCATGATTTATTTTTCAGTCTATTACATCACAATGCAATGAGCAAATGATCACATTTCAAATTACATGTTATTTTTTATTTTGAATTTCTTGCATTGTACTGAATTCTCACTAAAGCTTTAGAGAATTGAGACAAATAAAAGGCAAATAACATAATTAAGATATTTTTCAGCACCATACATAATTTAGACACTGCATTTTTTGTTTTCCAGCACCAGCACCCTGAGCATATACTCGTTTATAGTGTATGTAGTATCTTCAGTGACACATTTCAGTTTTTTATTTAATAAATAATAATTGAATCTCTTTAACCAACTAAACAATACTAGTAGTATTTATGAGATTTAATTTACAAAAAATTCAACTAAACCAATTTCTACATTTATTAATTTGCAACTCAATTAAGATAAATTGTGTTGTCTATTTCATCTTACTCCACCTTTCCAATTACCTCTTTGGAAGCTTTCACTCATTAATTTCCCACTCATTTTGACAAATATCTGCCAATCTGGCAACGCTTAATGATGCTCTTCTTTACCTCATATGTTTAATTCTGTTATATGTGTTGTACCTTTTGGGTGACATGTTGAAATTATAGCAGAATTTCTCGTAGTAATATTTTTGTTACCGTTTAACACAATTTAGCTTTTTTACACATAGACTTTCTGAGAATACACATCAGTTGCATCAGTGAGGTAATTATATCAAGTTATCTCCCTATGAGATATATTGATGTTTGAGAAAGCAGTATTAAGTCTTTCATTTACATCATGTTTATTCACAAGAAAATCCAAGTATCATTGTGTCTTACTAATAGAAATCGAAAGAAGTAAAGGACAAGACAGGAGAAACAACATTTTATTAACAATGATCTCTGTGCATTTTTTTAATATGTTTTAGAAGACTTATTCATAAATATTTCATAAAAAAAATGAGACCTAATCTTAGGACAATAGAATGCATGCAAATATAAATGTTCATGAATTTTTTGTTCTAGCCTTCATCTTAATAAAACAAGACTAAACAGAAAGGCAGTTCTCCAAATTCATTGGCACAGCAGGAAAAGAAGATTTTCATGGAACATATTTGCAATGTGAAGTGGTGTATCTTTGTTTCCTGTTTCTTGTCAATAGCTCATTAAATTTGCCTCTTAATTTGTCTTTGTTGACAAATGTGCCTCATTGTGTCAGTGACATAATAGAATTTATTTCCCTTCTTTGTTTAAAGAAAATTTACTTCATCTTCATAAAACATCATAAATCATTATAAATTTGTAGCTTTCCAAAAAATCATATAAATGCTACTTAATAATAATAATTTCTTGGGGAAGAAGCACAAAATTTGTAGTCATTAATATTGCATTCATAGATTGTATTAACTGTTCATATAATAACTACTATGAACAGATCTTTGAATGAAAACTTCCTGTTACTGCATAAGATAACAGAAATTCTCATTCACTGAAAATAGAGATGCAGCCTTAAATAAAATGTTGTCCCTTGTTATACATGTGAAAGATTTTAAATGTCACCAGAGTGTTTTATTTTCTTCTGTATATCTATGAATAATAAAATGTTGAAAATTAAACATTGTATTATTTTCTGCCAAACCTAATTTATCAAACTTTGTCACTAATTAGTATTTTTATAATAAAAAAAATGCAGGCCATCAGATAACTGAAATATGCAGGACAGATTTCTAGAAAATGATTTTCGTTTACACATTATTTATTTGTATATTCTTACAGACAGATACTTTCACTTTTTTCTTTTCCTAATAACTCACACACGCACGCGCGCGCGCGCGCGCGCGCGCGCGCACGCACGCACCGCACGCACCGCACACGCACACAGCCAGAATTACGCCACCATCCTCCATTTTTTAAATCGCCAAAAACACTGGGAAATTTATTTTTGTTTTCGGGGTTGTTGTCAGACCCGAAGACTGACACATATTTCTCTTTGTACTGTACAAGGTAGGTCTCAAAAGTAATGCGTCGCATTTTTTAACATCAAATTTATTAATCAGATAGGTACAGCAACTTAAAATTCTTCAAAGTATGACCCTTTTGCGTCCAAACATTTTTGCCAACGCGATTTCCATGCCTCTCCATGCCAGGAAGTCCTCGTCGTACTTGCTTCGATGTTGTCCAAAGTCTTGAAATGCGTACCTTTCACGACACTTTTCGGTCGAGAGAAAAAAAGAAGTCCGCCGGATCAAGGTCGGGGCTATAGGGCAGTTGTGGAAGCGATCCAACACCGATGCGGGTTAGGTAGTTCGCGACAACAAAGGCGGTGTGGGGCCGGCGCGTTGTCGTGGTGATGCTTCGACGAAGCGCTGATCTCCTTTCGGACACGGGTGACCCCCTTAATCAGTCTCTGGAGCCCTTGCTTGTAGAACTGGGCATTTACGGTGTGCCCATGAGGTAAGAACACTGAGGGTGCACTTGTCCTTTAGTGTTCTATGGTAAGAACTGACTGTGCACTATCCCATTTGTGCCCCCCAAAAAAAGCAATGGGAATGTCTTTTACGCGCAATTTGCTAATGCGAGCCTTCTTGGGACGGGGAGACGCTGAGGTGGGCCACTCCGCGCTCTGTCCCTTTATTTCGGATCGAACTCGAAGATCCACGTCTCATCCCCGGTTATAACAGTGTCCAAACTATTAGGATCAAATCTCGAAAGCGCCCAGCGGCGTCTTTTTTTGCTTCAAGCAAAACTGGATCGCGTATCTTTGATTCAAAGATTTCTCCATCGCATGTACGACGCGACTACTACACAGGAGCTCACAAACTGATAAGTTCTAACCTCCCCAGGGCACGGAGAGAACCAAGCTAGGAATAGTTGGAAAGCTAAACCTTCCCTTACTTTATCCAAACAAGTCTGACGGCTCTGCGACTTATAGTCGCGTCAAAACCAATGCGACCCATTACTTTTGGGACATATCTTCTGTGTCGACGCGCTGAATCCGAAACTGAAGCCAGAATTTCGCCAACACCCAACAGTTTTTTAAATCGAAAAAAAATTTACAATCTACAATTGCACGGTGGTTTTCGTGATTGAAAAAAAACTGGTGAGTGGTGGCGCAATTTTGGCTTCAGATTCGGATTTAACGTGTCCACATACATAAAGAGACTTGTGTCAAGTCTTCGGGTCTGACAACAACCCTCGAGAAAAAAAAAGACAATTTCGCCGTGCTTTTTCGGGATTTAAAAAGAATGGACGGTGGTGGTGCAATTCTGGCTTCGGATTCAGCGCGTCGAAATACATAGAGAAACATATGTCAAGTCTTTGGGTCTGACAATTTCTTTGTGTGTGTGTGTGTGTGTGTGTGTATGTGTGTTTGTGTGTGTGTGCCTGCCTGTGTTATTTACTTGTACAAAACTGCACATGAAAAGAAAAGCAATTGGAGCAGCAATTACTGAAATCTACTTTTCAGTTTCCAGAACTTGTATGAAAGTGGTTTAAAAATTTGAACGAGTCCTCTGCAATGTTTTATCTTCTGCTGCTTTCAAGAATGAAGTGATTCTACCTGTTCTAGTTCGCAAGAGGAAGGAGTTTCCTTGTAATTTGTAAGTTCATGTGCATTTATGTTCACCACAACCCTAATCAACCTTTAGGGCAAATTAATTAAAACACAGATTGAAAACACTAAGAAATATGAATTTAGATACAGTTATAAAAATTATCTTTTTAAAATATTAATGATTCCTCATTTGGAATTTTTAACTTGAACATTGAACTTGTTTCTGGTTTGCCAGGACCTTGGTTTGATCCCAAATCTTTACAAGAGACAGAATTGGACTTGATTCTAGATTAAAGTAAAGTAAAGTGTTTCAATAAATGTCAAGGCAGTGAATTCCTGCTCGCACAAATTAAGTGGAATGGCAGGAATAAAGAAATGGAAGTGTATTTAGCTCCTGAACTCTAAGTACACATAAATCCAAAACTAGTCACAAACAGACCTATCTCAAATTTTATTTCTGTTGTATCAGTAATGCCATTTTCAGGAAGTACCGCATTTTAAAAACAGGTTCCAGATGTCACGCAACGGTCATTCATTTATTTTCAAAACGCTATCAGTAATAGTTGTCTAGTAAATCCCAAAACAATTGAAAACAGACTATAGTTCGCGTAATGAAAATGCAAGATTGAAGGTCATTTGGCTCTCCGCTCTCCCCCTCGACCCTCACCCTGCGGAATCGGCGAGGAAGGCCATGACAGCGGTCGCTCCAGATGACAGAATTGTGTCTTTGTGGGGATTATTGAACTCTTCAGAGTTGGGGAGGTGTCTCACGAAGTGGCGCCGAAGAATTCGAACATATAAAACAAATAAACTTCGACATATGAAGAGCATTGTAGGAGGAAGACTATTGCAAGCGATGCGTGCCTGATGATCCATTGAACATATTGTTATACGCTTCAACGAGCACAGTTCAGATGGCAGGGTCGATTCTGACTCTGCTTCCTGTGACGAGTTGAATGTGAGATGTCTGTAAATAAGGGTGAATTACTCCTCGTAATACAGTGAAACATGCCTTAACAGCTTGACAATAGTTCGAGCAAAAAATTGGCCGTTAATAGAGTTGGCCGCTTAATACACTTTATAAAGTTAAGGAAAAACATAAATTAGGTTTTACAATGTTTATTGCTATGAAACAAAATGTTTTCCGTAAAGTTTTCATTTTATTTCTCTTAGGCCCTAAAAATAAAACGTGAACAACAAACCGCAGTTATAAATACAAAATTAATTAAATAAATAAAATTTATTTAAATAAATACAATTTTAGTTGACCAAATACAATGAAACTTTCCTAGAATTAATAGTATGGTCGTGAATTCAAGAACGATATGTTATAAATACATACATATCCGTTCACGCATGGATTTTACTAACTTTTTCTCAAGAAAAGTTTTGTAGAGTTAGTTTGGCAATTTTACATGTCTTGTAAGATCACATAAAACCAAACGAATTCTTTATTTCTTTTCTAAGCATCATAACGTATTTCATGTTACCACTGTCTACTTCCAAAAATACAAATCATTGTTAAGAAAGAATATAATGCAGTCTAAAATCATGAAACATATGAAGATATTTTGAATTCACATAACAAAACAAAAGCAATATGGAATATCGTAAAAAATACGTCATCAATAAAGAGTAGCCCTATGTTGTTTTAAGAGATAATAATAAGTGCTGGCTGGTGCCCCAGCAAAATGGGGGTTGCGGCTCCATCGAATCGCAGAAATGCAATTTCCGAAATTCAGAACATTAATATACAATAAAACGCAAACAATTCATGTAAATTAATTAAAACTAAGTTTAATAAAAGTCTATATTCAAACATTACTTACGTACTTTTATGCGTAGTGTCTGTGTCACATATGTTCACCATCCGCGCACATGGTTCTAGCTTTGATTTCCAGTGGGCACTGGAGTTTTTATATTTGTTCTGCAATGCGACAGTAACCGGTTATAGAATTCATACAAATAAAAACGAACTTAGTAGCGAAAATACTGTGATCGCACTCCAGCACTCGACAACAAGCACTACTTCTTGGATACGTTTTACACTAGTTCATTTCAAAATTATTTTTAGATGTATGCAGTGGCGTAGCGTGACTCGCGCGTTTGGGGATGCTCAACAAAAAGCGAATGAACACATCATGATTCTTAATGTTTTGTAGAATTTACATTATTGAAACAAATGTTACACTACTTCAACAGATTTAGGCCCTATGTCAGGAGACTTCGTGAAAGCAAATTATGAAATAGCTCAGCTTTAGTTCTCATGCGCGATTGACAATTAGAACACTTGTGAAATGATATATTTCAAATTAAAATAAAATTTAATATATTTAAGTAAGAATTCAACTTCTAAGATATTAATTGAGAATTAGTAGGCAAGCAGTATATCTACTGTTTGTGCCCATGACCAAGCATAGAATCACGAGTGAGAAAGAAAAATAATTCTCTGACAACCTCAAGTGTGCTGGGCACTCGTGCACAAAGAGCAACTTGCTCATGAGGCTCTTCTCAGCCGTATGCTAGCTTTTCGGGACTCTATCCAGGGGTACCCCCTATCCAGGGGTAGGGGTGAAGAGGGGAGGGGAGAACGCTGTCTGCGCATGCAGAATTGCTCGTCGCAATCTCGTGGCAGACGCTAGAAGCATTTTTGTGTCCAAGCAATCAAAGGCCAGCTTTTTTAAACGCGCGGAATTCAATCATAGGATATCACTTTAAAATTAATACAACTGGGCTAAAAGTTTCTTCGAAATCCACTCCAGGCTTCTGATTGAAACAGCGCACAACCCACCTGGCTTTTATCTGCTAACTTCGCCAATAGGATTTCTCTTTTTCTTGAACACCCAACGATTTTTGATGGCTTTACGATTAGGAGGTAGCTTTACCAGTGTGTAAGTAGAGTTCACCACCAAAGATTGAACATCTTCCTTCAGTGCACCTTTCCAGAGCTCCTTGTTGATTGATTGATTGATTGAATAGGGTTTACAGGGCGCTTCGACTGCTGTGGTCATTTGCGCCCATGCCAGAGTATTTGGAGAAAAGAATATTCAGTGTTGCATATGTAACTTATTCACTGTTTAAAAGCATGTACATTGGCTAAAAAGAAGGCTCGCATTCTGCTTCAGGCATACATGTAGAAATGGCAGAAGGAAAATAGAAAAAGGGCGCGTAAAATTTATCTTAAAACGTAAAATTGGCTGTAAAGGGGCCAAACAAAAACATAAAACATTGTTATCTTTCAAATAAAATTATATATTCTGCTTTCTCTCAAAAAACGAAAAGTTTTGAGAGCGCAGAATCGTCATCCCCGAGCACCACTTGTAGCGAGTTGCCCAGGTCATGTCTTCGTCGACTGCCAACAAATTTCCTACAGTACAGCAGGACGTGTTCCACGGAAAGAACAGTCTTACACGAGTCACAGATGGGGCGAGTTTCATTTCGAAGAATGAAGCCGTGAGAGAAATGGCAGTGTCCGATACGAAGACGGGTTAAAATCACTTCCTCGCGCCTACAGGACCGTGATGAGGAGCGCCAGGGATACACAGAATTCTTTATTGTACTTAGTTTGAAAGTGCTATTGTGCCACTCTGTTTGCCACGCTCTAAGCACGGATCGTTTCAAGAAAGCCTGAACATCGGACAATGGCACAGAAGGGATGTCGATACGAGTTTTACGAGTCGCTGATTTCGCCGCCTGGTCGGCCAGTTCGTTCCCTCTGATACTCACGTGGCCTGGGACCCAACTAAGTACCAGGTCATAGCGGCGGGACAGAAGACGATGAATCAGGCTTTGAACGGATAAGGTCAGGTAGTCTGACGAAGGACGGGAGACGGCTTGAAGAGAGCTGAGAGAATCGGAACAGATAACTACTCGCCGCAACGTCGCTGATTCAATGTATTTTAGGGCCTCAAAGATGGCATACATTTCGGCAGTGAAAATACTGCATTTGGAGTGAAGCCGAAATGATTTGCTGGCCCTGATACAGTAAAAAGCACATGCCACCGCGTCGCTGCACGATGAACCATCCGTGTATAAGAATAAATGATCCGGATACGATTCTCTCATATCCAGAAACTGCTTCTGGTAAACCAGAGGACTATTAGTTTGTTTGGGCAGATGGGAGAGTCTGAAGTCAATACTGGGAAGGAGGAGTTTCCAAGGGGGAATCCGGTCACTTGTGGGTTTCACAGGGGTGGGAAGTTCTACATTTAATTCCCGGAGAAGATTTCGTAATCTAATGCCTGGGGGATGGGGTAACGATGTTCGAAGAATGTACGAGGACTCATGCTTTGGGTGGATGATTATACGACGACAAGGGTGGTCAACCAGTCCCGACACTTTAGCCCCATAAGAGGCTAATAAAATATCTCGCCTTCGGCTCAGAGATGGTTCTCCAGCTTCGGCCAAGAGGCATTCGATGCGACTCGTGCGGTAGGCGCCTGTACTAATTCTTATACCGGCGTTGTGAATGGTATCTAATGGCCGGAGGGTTGATGGTGACGCTGACCCATATACAATACATCCATAATCCAAAACAGAGCGGATGAGGGTTCTATACAAACGCAAGAGACACACACGGTCTGCTCCCCAAGAGCTGCCTGTAAGGGTGCGGAGGAGGTTCAGAGGTGAGACACATCGGCTCTTCAGTTACGTATATGATTTCGCCAAGTTAGGCTCTTATCGAAAGTAAGCCCAAGGAAAGTTGCAGAGTCGACAAAAGGTAGAAGATGGCTTCCAAGAAAAGATCGGGGTGGTTATGAAGATGATAAATCCTGCAGAAGTGCATACAGCTAGTTTTTGATGCGGAGAATTTAAAACCTGTCGCATCACTCCATTGCTGCAATTTGTTGAGGACAAGTTGTAATTGTCTCTCTATCACTTGAATACTCTTGGAAGAGCAGAAAATGGCAAAGTCGTCAACGAAGAGCGATGCTTTCACCGGCTCTCGGATTATCGACGCTATACTATTGATAGCGATGGCAAACAGAGTGACACTCAGAATTGAGCCCTGAGGGACTCCGTTTTGTAAATGGTGGCTGGCGGATAACCTGTCACCAAGGCGAACGCGGAAGTATCTTGAGGAAAGAAAGGCTACTAAAAAAAGGGGGAGCCGGCCCCTAAGACCCCAAGAATGGAT
Organism: Acheta domesticus; assembly: GCA_031308135.1. NCBI lineage: Eukaryota > Metazoa > Arthropoda > Insecta > Orthoptera > Gryllidae > Acheta > Acheta domesticus. Next base: position 33,163,189 of record JAHLJT010008446.1, read on the forward strand.
GGTGCGAAGAATGCCGTACCTCCAGGTAGTATCATAAGCTTTCTCTATATCAAAGAAAATTGCTACCAGGTGTTGACGTAGCACGAAAGCAGTGGAGATCTGTGTGGTGAGGGTGACAAGGTGGTCCATGGTTGACCTGTTCTTCCTGAAACCACATTGGATGGGTGTAAGTAGGTTTCTCTGCTCCAGGTGCCAGACCAAACGCGTATTCACCATTCGCTCCAGAAGTTTGCATATACAGCTTGTGAGCGAGATTGGACGGTAGGTTGACGGCTTTGTCCTGTCCTTTCCATCTTTAGGAATAGGAATAATAATCGCTTCGCGCCAGGTTCTAGGGAAGGTATGTTCCATCCAAATCTTGTTGAAGATACGGAGGAGAAAGATACGTGCCTCTTCCGGCAGGTGTTTTAACATTTGGTTGTGTATTTGTCTGGTCCTGGAGCAGAATCTTTCCCACGGGTGAGCGCACAGGAAAATTCATCCATGGAGAAAGGGGCGTTATAATCTTCCTCCAGGCAGGTAGAGAAGTCCAATCTGCATTTCTCCATTCTACTCTTCGTTTTCAAGAAGCTAGGGGAGTAGTGTAAGGAACTGGAGGAATTTTCATAATGACAGGCCAATTCCTCAACTACTTTTTCTGGAGAAGTAATAAGATTTCCATTAATAAGAAGTCCTGGGACAGATGATGGGGAAAATCTTCCTCCGATCTGTCGGATCTTTCGCCATACTACTTTAGGCGGGGTATGGCAAGAAAGAGAAGAAATAAAGGCTCTCCAGGAAGCGGTCTTACTTTCCCGTATTACTAATCTGGCTCTGGCCCGCTTTCTTTTGAAATCGATCAGGTTTGATGCGGTGGGGAACCTATTGAGCCTCGCGAGTGCTTGCTTTCGGTCACGCACCGCGGTGGCACAGTCAGCATTCCACCAAGGCACCGGGACGCGTCGTGGCCGACACGTAGACTTCGGGATTGCAATGGTGGCTGCGCGAAGAACGGCGTCTGTGAATTGGGCCACCAAGGTATCGATATTATTTGAGAAGTGGTCTGGCATTATAATTTTCTCGCTGAATGTATCCCAGTCGGCTCGATGGAATAGCCAGCGAGGAGGGTAGATGACGTCTAAATCAGGGACATTAAAGTGGACCAAAATGGGAAAATGGTCACTCCCATGTAGATCATCGAGTACGGTCCACTCTACCATGGTAGATAAGGATGGACTGCAGAGTGCCAGATCGATTGACGAGAAGGTGTTTGACGCCATGGAGTAATGAGTGTGATTCCCGGAGTTCAGAAGAATTAAGTTTTGCTGGTCAATAATATTTTCGAGGATAGAACCTCTCGGGCAGGTCCTCGTGCCACCCCAGAGGGGATTGTGGGCATTAAAATCCCCGCAATAAAAAAGGGGGGGCAACTGAGAAAAAACATCTTCGAGTTCCTCTTGTGACACGACTTGGCCAGGGGGAATGTATATACTACACACCGTAAAAGAGAAGGATGGTAGGTGTACCCGTACGCACACTGTTTGGAGGTCGGTTCGAACGTTGTGTTCCTCCGAGAACAGGGAGTCGCGGATGAGTACCGCAACGCCGCCGTGAGCACGAAGTCCGTCGTCCTTGATCAAACCGATAGATGTTAAATCCGCGAAGAGACAGGGGATGAAGAGGGAGAAGATGAGTTTCCTGAAGACAGACTATAAATGGTTTGTGGCGAGAAATTATTAATCTTAATTCTTCTGAGTGAGCACGAAGACCATTTAAGTTCCATGAGAGAGCCATTATGAGAAATTATTTCTTTGGTTGCTTTTTTTCTTTCTCACCTTCTGAAAGGTTTTAGAGGAACTCTCGTGGGGTTCCTCATCACCAGCAGAGTCATCCTGACTGCTGCTGGATAAGGTCGTCTGTGTCGGGGGGGATTTCCCGACTTTTGGCCACGGGTGACCGAGATCTACAAGAGCTGGAGGATCGTCCGATGTGATTCTCGGAAACAGAAAGAGGAGGACGGGATTTGGATGACGTATTTTCCTGGGAGGCGGTGTCTGCTTAAGATCGATTTCAGTAGAAGTTTCAGTTGAGGTGGTCGATGTCTGGTGGAGTTTCTGGACAGGTTTTTTGTACTTTGTGGGAA
>JAHLJT010008446.1:33166310-33187665 GCA_031308135.1 Acheta domesticus
GGTGGGCCCTGATACAGTAAAAAGCAATGCCACCGCGTCGCTGCAAATATGAACCATCCTTGTTATAATAATAAATGATCCGGATACTGTTCTCTCAATCAGAAACTGCTCTGGTAAACCAGAGACTATTAGTTTGTTTTTGGGCAGATGGAGTAGTCTGCAGTTCAATACTGGGGAAGAGGAGTTTCCAAGGGGGATCCGGTCACTTGTGGGTTTTCCCAGCATGGGTGGGAAACTTTACATTTAATTCTCCGTAGAAGATTTCGTAATCTAATGCTGGTGATGGGGTACCAATGTTCGCAGAATGTACGAGGACCTCTGCTTTGGGTGAATGATTATACACTACGAGGTGGTCAACCATCCCGACACTTTAGCCCCATAAGAGGTAATAAATATCTCGCCTTCGCTAGAGATGGTTCTCCACTTTCGGCCAAGAGGCATTCATGCGACTCGTGCGTAGAGGACGCCTGTACTAATTCTATCCGGCGTTGTGAATTGTATCTAAAGGGCCGGAGGGTTGATGGTGAACGCTGACTCCATATACCATTACATCCATAATCCAAACATAGCGGGATGAAGGTTCTATACAAACGCAAGATACACACACGGTCCTGCTCCCCAAGAGCTTGCCTGTAGGGTGCGGAGGAGGTTCAGAGGTGGACACTCGGCTCTTCAGTTTACGTATATGATTTCCGCCAAGTTAGGCTCTATCGAAAGTAGCCCAAGGAAAGTTTCGAGTCCGACTAAAAGGTAGACGATTGCTTCCAGAAAAAGGATCGGGTTGTTATGAAGATGATCAATCCTGCAGAAGTGCATACACTAGTTTTGATGCGGAGAATTTTAAAACCTGTCGCATCACTTCCATTGCTGCCTTTGTTGAGGGACAAGTTTTTGTAATTGTCTCTCTATCACTTGAATACTCTTGGAAGAGCAGAAAATGGCAAAGTCGTCAACGAGAGAGCGGATGCTTTCACAACCGCTCTCGGAATTTCGACGCTATACTATTGATAGCGGGGGGATGGCAAACAGAGTGACACTCAGGAATTGAGCCCTGAGGGACTCCGTTTTTGTAAATGGTGGCTGGCGGATAAGCACCTGTCCCCACTGCGAACGCGGAAGTATTCTGAGGAAAGAAAGGCTACTAAAAAAAGGGGAGCCGTGCCCTAAAGGACCCCCAGAATGTTGTGCGAAAGATGCCGTACCTCCAGGTAGTATCATAAGCTTTCTCTATAATCCAAAGAAATTGCTACCAGGTGTTGACGTAGCACACGAAAGCAGTGGAGATCTGTGTGGTGAGGGGGACAAGGTGGTCCATGGTTGACCTGTTTCTTCTGAAAACCACATTGATGGGTGTAAGTAGGTTTCCTGCTGGCTCCAGTGCCAGACCAAACGCGTAATTCACCATTCGCTCCAGAAGTTGCATATTACAGCTTGTGAGCGAGATTGGACGGTAAGGTTACGCTTTGTCCTGTCCTTTCCATCGTTTAAGGAATAGGTAATAATAATCGCTTCGCGCCCAGGTTCTAGGGACATGTATGTTCCATCCAAATCTTGTGAAGATGCCGGAGGAAAAGATAACTTGCCTCTTCCGGCAGGTGTTTAACATTTGTTGTGTATTTGGTCTGGTCCTGGAGCAGAATCTTTCCCACGGGGTTAGGCGCACAGGAATTCATCCATGGAGTAGGGGCGTTATAATCTTCCTCCAGGCAGTTAGAGAAGTCCAATTCTGCATTTCTCCATTCTCCTCTTCGTTTCAAGAAGCTAGTGGAGTATTGTAAGGAACTGGAGGAATTTTCATCATGACAGGCCAATTCCTCAACTACTTTTTCTGGAGAAGTATAAGATTTCCTTAATAAGAATCCTGGGACAAATGATGGGGAAAATCTTCCTCCGATCTGTCGGATCTTTCGCCATACTACTTTAGCGGGGTATGGCAAGAAAGAAAGAAATAAAGGCTCTCCAGGAAGCGGTCTTACTTTCCCGTATTACTAATCTGCTTCTGGCCCCGCTTTCTTCTTTGAAATCGATCAGGTTTGATGCGGTGGGGAACCTATTGAGCCTCGCGAGTGCTTGCTTTCGGTCACGCACCGCGGTGGCACAGTCAGCATTCCACCAAGGCACCGGGACGCGTCGTGGCCGACACGTAGACTTCGGGATTGCAATGGTGGCTGCGCGAAGAACGGCGTCTGTGAATTGGGCCACCAAGGTATCGATATTATTTGAGAAGTGGTCTGGCATTATAATTTTCTCGCTGAATGTATCCCAGTCGGCTCGATGGAATAGCCAGCGAGGAGGGTAGATGACGTCTAAATCAGGGACATTAAAGTGGACCAAAATGGGAAAATGGTCACTCCCATGTAGATCATCGAGTACGGTCCACTCTACCATGGTAGATAAGGATGGACTGCAGAGTGCCAGATCGATTGACGAGAAGGTGTTTGACGCCATGGAGTAATGAGTGTGATTCCCGGAGTTCAGAAGAATTAAGTTTTGCTGGTCAATAATATTTTCGAGGATAGAACCTCTCGGGCAGGTCCTCGTGCCACCCCAGAGGGGATTGTGGGCATTAAAATCCCCCGCAATAAAAAAGGGGGGGCAACTGAGAAAAAAACATCTTCGAGTTCCTCTTGTGACACGACTTGGCCAGGGGGAATGTATATACTACACACCGTAAAAGAGAAGGATGGTAGGTGTACCCGTACGCACACTGTTTGGAGGTCGGTTCGAACGTTGTGTTCCTCCGAGAACAGGGAGTCGCGGATGAGTACCGCAACGCCGCCGTGAGCACGAAGTCCGTCGTCTTGATCAAACCGATAGATGTTAAATCCGCGAAGAGACAGGGGATGAAGAGGGAGAAGATGAGTTTCCTGAAGACAGACTATAAATGGTTTGTGGCGAGAAATTATTAATCTTAATTCTTCTGAGTGAGCACGAAGACCATTTAAGTTCCATGAGAGAGCCATTATGAGAAATTATTTCTTTGGTTGCTTTTTTTTCTTTCTCACCTTCTGAAAGGTTTTAGAGGAACTCTCGTGGGGTTCCTCATCACCAGCAGAGTCATCCTGACTGCTGCTGGATAAGGTCGTCTGTGTCGGGGGGATTTCCCGACTTTTGGCCACGGGTGACCGAGATCTACAAGAGCTGGAGGATCGTCCGATGTGATTCTCGGAAACAGAAAGAGGAGGACGGGATTTGGATGACGTATTTTTCCTGGGAGGCGGTGTCTGCTTAAGATCGATTTCAGTAGAAGTTTCAGTTGAGGTGGTCGATGTCTGGTGGAGTTTCTGGACAGGTTTTTTGTACTTTGTGGGAATTATAATTTTCCCACCTTGGATGCACGCCGAATCTTCGGGGAAGTCGACCGGCGACACCTGACAACTGAAATGTGAGACTACCGCTGGGGTACAGTGAGTTTGACAACTCGCTGTTACCCCCGGGGACTTAGGTTTCACAGCACTGGAAAAGGATCGTGATAGGTCCACTGGATTCCTGGTTTGGAACCTACGCTTCGCCTCAGGGAAGGAAACCTTTTCGGTTACTCTTATTTTTTGGATTTCCCTTTCCCGGAGAAACGTGGGGCACTTGTTGTCGTTGGCTGGGTGATCGCCTTCACAATTCACACAGTGCGGTGGTTTGTCGCAGGGTTGTTGGTCGTGAACTGACGATCCGCACTTCCCGCAAACCGCGTTTACTGACATACATCGCTGCTGAGTATGCCCAAACCTTTGGCACTTGAAGCAGTGCAAAGGGTTCGGCACATACTGCCGCACACGGAGGTTGTAGAAAGCGGTAACGATCCTTTCCGGGAGAGATGGTCGGTCAAAAGTAAGGATCAGGGTAGAAGTAGGGATCACTTTCCCCTGCTCCTTCCTTCCGATCCTGTACACCTGAGTCACGCCATAGGTCTTAAAAAAGTTTAGAAGATCTTCCTCCGTTTCTGAAGCAAAGTCCTCGTGATTTACCACGCCCTTGCACAGGTTCAAGGTGGGATGGACCGTGACTACTACCTGGAGGCCGGCAATCTGCTTTGTATTTTTAATTTTTCCTATTTGCTCGTCGGTACGTGCTTCAAAAAGAATCGTTCCGTTCCTCTGACGCACGACCGCTTGGAGCTTCCCGTAAGCCTCTTCTATGGCTCGCGCCAGACGGACAGCACTTACAGTTTTAAAAGTTTTACCTTCCTCAGCGCATGACATGAGGAGGAAACGAGGCATCTTGGGTCGATCTTCTTCTCTAGAAAAGAAACTATTTAAGTCAATGGTTCTTTCGGCACATCTCCTCTTCCTTGCGGAAGAGGGCGGGGGGAAAGGTGAAATATCCATATAGATGGAATAGGTTCATCCTCGTGGTCCCCACCCACCACGGAGCCCAACAAGGGGACACTCCATCGGAGTGCCAGGGTTGCCACGAGGATATAGTGGGGGAATAACACGGCGCTGCACCGCCGTGGATTCCCCCGCTCACCCTGGAGTTCAGTACAAGACCTAGTCCGAGCCGATTGATCGGGAGTGGGTTAGCTCCCGACCGCCCGTCTAGAAGAGTCCGGGGCCAAAGCGAGTGTGTTGGAACCTACAGGGAATGTTTCCCAAAATACGTAACCAACGTACCCCTTAGTGCAAGGCGAACAGTAGCACTAGGACTAGATAGGGAAACAAACAGGTCCCTCAACTGCCAGGACACACATTCCCTCCGACACGGGTCGCCATGCACGGCAAACACATGGGTGGGCGTTCAGCATACAGAGAAGGCCAGTGAGGAAGAAAAAGGAGTGAAAAGAACGTACATGACATGAAATGAGAAGCAAGAAGATGAAAAAATGGAGAAAGGAACACTTGAGAGCCTTCTCTGCATCCCCCCGTCAGGACGTGGACCAACCCACCTCGACGGGAGCTCCTTGTTGCCAGATGCCATCGCCTCCTTGTAACTTCTCGGCTCAAGCTCAGCTACATTCATCTCGACATAGCGTGCAGGTGGACGTAAAGCTGACCTGTCTCGCAGACTCAGGTGCGGATCCAGACTTCTCTTTTGGGAGGGATCAGGTGAAGACTCAAGTGCAGTTTCTTCGGAAAGGGGGGAGGGTACAGAATGTAATGACATATATTTAACATATTTTGTACGTACATCAGATTGACTTTATTATACTATAAATAGATTAGAAATTCAACATACCAATAATCACATATCAAATATCAATCAGCTTCTTATTATTACGATCCTCACCCTATCCCGTGGAGGTGAGGCGTGTGTAACGTTGGAATATTAAATGGTAACCCCCAATTTTTGTTGCATATTCGAATTATGCCTACAAAAATGTGTCAATTTTATTCGGTACATTTGTTTTAAAAAATGAAAATTTATAAAGTTATCAACAATAACTTTCGAATTGTCAAAAATAACTTTCATTTCATGCAATATAAAACAATTTGTGAAGAAACTTCTATGAAAGCATGTAAATGTGTGTAATGAATTTTTAAAAAAATTTTTATAATTAATAAAAACATGTATATAATAAATAAATAATAGTAGTTTACTCAATTAGTTCATAATATTAAGCTTTATTGCGTGAGAACATGTTTTGAAAACGAACGACGTTAGGAGCTAGTTTTCAAATTTGTATAAATGCAGCATTATAAACGCGTTGCATACGCAATTTTTTAGTGACAGCATTTTAAATTTGTAAGAGTCATACTTAATTTTTCCTCTGCTTTGATAAAGCTTAGTAGCGTTAATATAACCATTGCGATAGTCATTAGATTTAATCATAATAACAATAAACTCTTCTCTATATAAAGCTTTATGATATTCTTCTTTTTCTGTCTTTTTAATTAAACCAAAATCAATATCTGCAATATTCATCATCTTTTTTATTATTATATTTTTTTATCGAACAAATTTTTTACTAATCATTCTTTAATCAACTAAGAAGAATCAATCTTAAACTCAAATGTTATGTTTACGTTATGTTTACGTTATGTTTATGTTATGTTTATGTTAGGTTTGTTTATGTTTATGTTTATCTATCAATCATAAGAACAATCATGTTTAAAATATATTAAACGCATTTATTCGAGTCTAGACAAAACAATCTTAATCAAATAAATATCTTAACTCAATCAAACATAATAACAATCAATCTTAATCAAATAACTAGTTGTGGTTGCTTAACATGTAAAACCCTGCTTAGTATTTGTATTGATTTTTTTTTCTTTTCTATATAATAAACGAACGCTATTGCGAAGAAGTCAAATTCTCTTAGTACGTCTTCTAATCAATTCTTACCTCTTAGAGATCTTCCAACTAATAAACCATTCTTAATTAAACATGTAGACTTATATTCAACTAGAATTGGAACAAAGGTGGTTTTACAAGTTTCTAAATATTTAGTGTCTTTACCTGATCGTTATTTAACTCTTTTCGATCAGAAACTAGTTGATAAGATAAATAAGAACAAGGAAAATTTGTATCTTGTATACGAAGGAAAACAAGCATTTGGAGTGAATAAAAGTTTCCATAAGCTTTCCTTTACTACTGATCAAGATTACGAATCGAATAGTTCTGATAGTTCTAGGGAATTTGAATCAACAGAAGACGAAGAAGAATATTTAGAAAAGAAAACTACAAAGAAGAAGTAACTACATTCGAAAAATAGTTTGTATTTTAAGTTTCTTTACGGATTTTGTCTATAAAGGAAACGTATGTTAGTTTTGTATAGTAGCAATTTAGTAAAATTATTAATCTTTCTTATACTACACCATTTATTTAAATCGAACGCAAGAACTAATAAGGTAAAAGAATAACAATCAATTATTAATCATAGTTTTAATCATTCTTTAATTAATCAATCATAAGAACAATCGTGCCTAGATGTGTTTATGTTAGTTATATTTAAAAATGAATGCTAAAGAAAGAATTAAAAGATAATAAAAAATGGAATTAGAAGCTATAAATATTCCTTGGTATTATTGCGGGGTTGATTATAAAGATAAAGACCTTAAACTATACATTACAAAAGACAAATTATCATACGAAGAAGAAGAACGAGATCTATTACGTCTATTTAAATATAGGGGTTATAAAGTTTATCAATATATAGAGACTGAATTTACATATACAACACAGAGGAATTAGAAGAAGAATATATATTCAAACGTAAATTATCGAAAGATATTTTAAAAAGAAAACTTAAGATTTATACATTTCTTCACTTCATTTTGTCTAAATTTTGTGACTGTATAAAATTGTCCTGTACAGACCCATACACTACTAATGACAAAACACCGCCATTACCACCACCAGCACCACGCGAGGTACTATCTTTGGCCTGTGGTTTCTTGTCCTTGTCTTTCTTGCAATCTTTTTTTCATATGCCCCTTTACACCGCAGGCAAAAACACTTTGGCACTTTTTCTTCGTGTCACATGCTTTCTCGGAAACACGAGTTGAATTAGCACCACTTTTAATGTTTACAAGCTGCCGCAATCGCCTCCATTTCTCTTGTTTTTCTATGTGCGCATTGCGACGCGAATCGTCGGCAGTGAGAACAGAGAGCAGCTCAGTTAGCGTCTGTTTAACTTCCGGGCGTACCCACCAAGTCTGTCGGAAACTTTCGTAAATTCCCGGCAGAGTGTCCAGCAATCGCACCATAAGCGCTGAGTTATCCGGCTTCACGTTCAACTGTCGCAACCGCAGGACGAGAACCTTGAATTTCGCAATATGACGGCTTATGTCGTCACCCGACAACATGCTAAAGCCGAAAAACTCAGACTGAAGGGCATGTGCAGCCTGCTTCATTTGTTGGTCAGAAACGAAATGAAGTTTCACCCACATTTCCCTCGCAGTCTCGCAAGCCACCCGCAATGCAATCACTTTCGAATCCAATGTCTTCACTAAAATTTGAGCAGCCGCGCGATCTACTTTGTCCCATTTTTTTAAGCTTCCGTGTATCTCCCACGTTCCGTGACCCTTGCACCCTCCAAAATGGGCTTGAGTTTCTCCAACTTTCCAGTACACACCTCATATGCTCCTACAACTGCGCGGAATAAATTCCTGATGTGAATTTTCACGTAGCCCAATTGTCTTTCCCGGTCAACTTCTCAATTTCGTGAAGAACATCTATGGCGATCACCGGCCAAAAATCTCAGTCCACTGGGCAAATTTCACCCACGCCGAAACGCGATTACACGAGAACAAAGCGACGCCACAATTATGGCCGACCACGTGTCGAAAAGATTCACTCGATCGAAACAAAAATCAATAGTTTTTCTTTTACACATAACCACGCTCTGCTGCCATGTTGTTGTTTGGGTTGTAAAAGAGAACACAAACAATGCTTATTGTTATTATTCATTAACGCACAAAAGAACACTACAATGTTACATTGGTACAGAACTTAAAACACTGCGCACGAGGTACAACTCGTGACCGCGCGAGACAGATTCGACCGCATGACGAAAGGCCCCTGCACAAAGGGAGAACACGCAAGAAGCAGAGAGGGTGCAACCAGCGCCGTCACTCGGCCAATCGATTCAACTCAATCGATTACACTAAAATACAATATACGATCTGAAATTGTTACTTCAACACCCATCAGTGGAAAATTCCCAGCAGAACAACTTGCAGACATCCAGAGAAACGTGGAGTATATTCTTCGATCGAATTATCCACATGACGAACATTTAGAAACATCTAATATCCCTGAAAACGATGGTCTTTTTGAAGGTTCATCTCTTGCAAATGAAACATCCGTCAGTGGTGAAAATTCATCTGCCCATGAGTCACACGATAAGGACATGATGCGAGACGTCCTCCGACGGGAGATAGCACGAGTTTCGTCTCCTTCCATTCAAATCTCGTGCACCATTGAGGAGAATTCACGAAAATGCTAGAGCGAAGAGAGCGATAGAAACAGCGAATTCTGTCTTAAATGAACAGGTTGAACAGACCTCAAGTAGAGATCTAGATATTACTGCAATCAATCACATCGTACATGCAACTGGATATCTAGTATCTCAGATAATTTTGGGGCCAGCCAAGAACCCCGATGGTCGACAGCCAGATAGAGTAAACAGTTCCGTACCTGCATGGGCGAAAAGAATTATGAAACGGATAGCCGACACACGGCGTGAAATATCACTCCTATCCGAGGCATCTTCTAAATCAAATCACACTTCTAAAGTTCAACAAAAAATAATCCATGTTGAACAAAAATACCTAATTGAAAATGACACAAGGCTAAGGTAGCTGAAAAGCTAAAAGAGAAAATCCAAGCATGGGCTCAACGAATTAGACGGTACAAACGTAGAGAAGATTTCCGTGTACAGAACCGGTTGTTTGAAACAGACGCGAAGAGATTCTATCGCAGTCTCACTCAAAAACCGAATGGAAATGCTCCCCCTCCTTCAAAAGATGACGTCGAAACATTTGAAGCAGGAATCTAGGAGGAAACCAGATCCTACAACAAAGACGCATCTTGGCTTCAATCTGAAGTTGATGCAGCCAATGGACTCGTAGAAACAGTGGAACATGTTCACGGATTCTCGGAAGAGGACCTCTGCCAAGCAATTAAGAACATGGGAAACTGGAATTCCCCCGGTATTGATAAGAGTCAGATTTATTGGATTAAGAAATTAACAGCATTACATCCTCATCTAGCAAAGGCTGTTAATAAAATTTTAGAAAACCTTAAGGAACTCCCCGAACGGCTCACTCGCGGCATCACGTATTTGCTACTCAAATCCGTAGACAGCTCTTTGGTGAAGAACTACAGGCCAGTCCCTTGCCAGTCTGTAATGCACAAACTTATAACTTCAGCCATAGCTGACAACATGTATAGACGCCTAGAGAAGAACCATCTGTTGCCAGTTGAACAAAAAGGATGTCGTAAAGGTTTCTATGGCTGTAAGGAAATCTTGTTTCTGAATAAAATCATTTTGAATGATGTAAAGAAACGGAAACGTACTTTGAGCATGGCTTGGATTGACTACCAAAAGGCCTTTGACAATGTACCACACGATTTGAATTTGAAGATCCTGGAGATCTATCGATTTCATCCTAGACATTTTGAGTTTTGCAAGGCTAGTATGAAGTTGTGGAGTACCTGGTTATTAATACACAGCGGAAAGGGAGTCGTAGAAACAAGTAGTATTCAGATTAACAGGGGAATTTTCCAAGGAGATTCGCTATCCCCTCTGTTGTTTTGCATGCGTTTGATCCCACTATCAAGACTGTTGTCGCAGACTGACTTTGGTTACAAGCTCCATGGTGATGAAAGGCCCGTATCACATTTGTTTTACATGGATGATCTTTAAAATGTTTTGCTATCAATGAAGCGATTCTCTCCCAAATGCTGTCTATCGTGAATGACTTTAGCAATGACATCTGCATGAAGTTTGGTCTTGACAAGAGCGCAAAAATCAATTTAAAAAGAGTCAAACTGATGTCAGAGAGCATTGAAGTTGATACGCACACTGTGATTGAACATCTTGAGTCATGTAAAACTTACAAATATCTGAGCATTGAAGAATGGGAGACCATCTCGAACGACACAATGAAAGAGAATTCGCAGGGAGTATTACAGAAGAGAGACTGGTTCTGCAGTCCGCTCTGAATTCCAAGAATAAAATATCAGCAATAGGCAGTTTGGCGGTGCCTGTAGCCGAATACACTTTCAGACTAGTGGACTGAACTGGGCAAGAAATTCGCATCATGGATCGAAAAACCAGAAAACTGCTAACAATGCATCATATTTCCCACCCTCGAGCTGATGTACATAGACTTTTATGTGTCACGTAAGGAGGAAGAAGTATCAGGCAAATTGAGTCCTCCTGGCACAACGCAAAGCCATCTAAAGCTAGCAGCGCCCAGAAACCAATCTCAATCAAATCATACCCAAAATTTTATGCTAATTAAATGCTCTATACCCGAATTTTAGGCTCCTCAGGATTTCCGAAAATCGTGGGTGCTGCTAGCTTTAGACTAAAGCTAGCAGCGCCTACCCAGAATCAATCTCAAAATCAATTGCAAAATCTGAAACCCTTCCCAAAATTTAAGAATAATTTTAAGCTCTTGGAAAAAAATCCCCGCGTTCAAATTCCAAAAATCAGGGTTGTAGAAAGCGAAACAATTAATATTGGTTCTTACGGGCGAATAAACACTAAAATTAAAAAACCTTAGGAAAATCTGAAACCTCTCATTCCCAAGAAATCGACGGTTATTTTTATTTTTAATCATCATAAAGTGTGTAATGCTTATCTGCTACTATTTATTTGTCTTTAAATTTCTTTTGTCTGTGATATATGCAAACTTTAAATTTTCTTTTCGCTGGACATCTTATAAAAGAACATTTATTTGATTGTAACTCATACAGAAATTGAAAATATAATCTTTGTTTTTACAATTATCAATTTGATGTTACCATATTGTTGTAGCTACTGTGTCACTACTTAACATTACACAATATTTATTCTTATTGTATAAGTTTTGTTACTTAATTTTGCCATTTTTTTATTACCATTGATTATTTTTCTTCTAATTAATTTATATTATAATTCATTATTTTTTCTAATTAATGTATTAAGTAAATTTAGATTTACTATTTTTGTCAATGTCCTCGGCCTTCAGCCGCCATCCTGATTGAGGTTTTCTCAATCGCTTAAGGCGTATGCCGGGATGGTCCCTAGTTTTCTCTCCCAGAAGTAAAAGTAAAGTTCCTGTCCCTCTAGATCTTCTTTATAGTTTATGAAATAATGTATATATTTAATGTGGTTAGGCGAAAGAGCAAGCCAAATGGCCTGAGCTTCGCCACTAATAGAGACAATTTTATTATTATTATTTATTATTATTATAAACCCTTGCCAAAAGTTAAGAATAATTTTAGGCTCTTGGAAAAAAATCTCCACCTAGGGAGTACATGACCTTGACGTTGGTGGTGGAGCTTGAGTACCCCCATGATCTTGAGAGCTATGCCGGCGGTAGCGTAGCTACTGGTAGGGCCTCCCTTGCCGGACAGGTCGAGAGGGAGGGGTCAGACGAAGAAGTACTCCAGAAGAGGACTGGGGCGCAAGAAGAGAAGAGGACAGCGCGCAGAAGAGGATCTCGAAACGACGAATATTACTTCGAAGAATTAGGCAGAAATCCTAGCCTTCATTTCGATCTAGGGACGAAAGATACTGGTATGATCTCGCCAATGGAACTAGGAGACTCCTAAAGAGATCTGGGCAGGAGGAGCTCAAAGGCATGGTGACGCCAACCTCCTAGGGGAGTAAACCCTAAACAAAAATCCTGGTCCTCCTAGTAGGGGGTTAGGACGATGGGCCAGCTCCTCATCGTCCATGTAAAAACTATGAAATGCTAAAAGGCCTAATCATGAGAAAACGGACGGTAACCGAAGACGAACTAGGCAAAGGAAATGGATAATGAATATTGGAACATGGAATACTCAAGGTCTGGGAAATGAGGTACAGGAGGTAATTAAGGAACTTCAAGATTTAAATATGGATATTGCAAGTTTAAGTGAGACAAAGAAAAAAGGCTCCGGTATAGAAGAGATTGGACCCTATGTTCATATTTGGAGTGGAGTACAAAAAGATCAGAGGGGTAGTAAAGGGATTTCCATAGTCATAAAAAATAAATTTAGAAACCATATTAAAAGTTGGGAAGCTATAGATGAGAGGCTGATTAAAGTAAATTTGGAAAGTTTTAGATACAAAATGACGATTCTTGGAATGTATGCGCCAAATGAAAATGAAGATACTAATATTTTGGATGAATTTTATTAAAAACTGGATAGGGTAATCAGTGAATGCGGGGTAAATAGAGAACTAATTTTATTGGGAGATTTTAATGCAAGAGTGGGAAAATCTCAGAACTCAAAAGTCGTTGGACAACATGGAGAAGAGGTGGAAAACTCGAATGGAAGAAGATTGATTCAGCTGTGTGAACAACATGAACTTATAATTAGAAACGGTCACTTCCAACATAAAGATAAGCATATGTTCACTTGGGAAGATAAGGTAAGAGGAAGGAGATCTGTGATCGATTACGTAATCACTAGACAGTATTTAACTGAAAAAGTAATGGACGTCAGGGTACACAGAGGCCCGGAATGTAGATCCAACCATTATCTAGTGAAGGCCAAAATTATGTTTCCACCCATAAGACAAAAAGAAATGGAGATCAGAGAACATAAGGGAGACAAAAATGAAAATAGTAAAGCTAGGAAATATAATATAGAGGGTCTATCACAACCAAGTATAAAATATTTATTTCAAAATAGATTGGATAATTTACTCAATGAAAACGTAGTTGGATCAAATAAGGAGATATATGAACACCTCAAAGATAGTCTGCATCAAGCGGCTAAAGAAGCATTAGGAGAAATACCTTTAAATAAGAAAAGGAGAAGGAAGAGCTATTGGATAACTCAAGACCTGGAGCGGGAAATAGAGGAGAAGAAGAGACTGTATGAAAAATGGTTGAGTACCAAGAAAGCGGAAAATAGGGAGGAATATAACATCCAACGAAATAGAGTTAGAAACATGATAAGAAAGAAAACAACAATCATGGGAGCGTAAATGCCAAGAAGTAGAAATGTACATAGGTGGGACAAAAACAAGCGAGATTTGGAAGTTCATAAAACAGGTCAAATCTCCCCAAATGGAAAAAGTCCGCATACAAAGTATATCTGCAAGTAAATGGGAAGACTATTTTAGAACATTATTGAATGAAGGAAGATCAGATTTTCTTGGAACCACAGAAAGGGAAAAGATATCTCCGGCCAGAGATATTACAGTAACTGAAGAGAGGGTCAAGAGATGTATCAAAGAAATGAAAGGTGGTAAGGCTCCGGGTCCAGGAGAAATCCCAAGCGAATTGATCAAGAATGGAACACCAAAGCTAGTACGGATGATGACGAAGCTAATTAATAGCTGTGTCAATAAAGGCGATAAACCCGAAGACTGGAAAATGGCTTATATAACACCAATATATAAGAAAGGAAGGAAAGATATATGTGAAAATTATAGAGGGATAGCAGTGACCAACACGTTCAGTAAGGTATATGGAAGAATGTTAAGAGAATTAATAGAAGAGGGATACAAGGAGTACGAAGAAGAACAAAGTGGTTTTAGAGCAGGTCGTTCTTGCATAGATAACCTGTTTTGTTTGTCCCAGGTGATGCAAAAGAAATGGCAAACAGGGAGAGAACTTCATATGGTCTTCCTTGATTAAGCAAAGGCCTATGATAGTGTGCCAGTCATAAAGTTGTGGGAAGTTATGAATAAAAGTAATGTAAATAAAAATTTTAATAAATGCGGTGAAGGAATTGTACATAGATCAAAAAGGAAAGGTGAAAGTTGGAAAACAGATGACCAAAGCATTTCCTATATCAAAAGGACTACGGCAAGGATGTTGTCTGTCACCTACCCTCTTTAAAATATATGTTAATGCGGTGTTACAGGTATGGAAAAGAAAATGCGCTGGGATGGGAATACCACTTGATGATAATATAACACTTTATACCCTACAATTCGCTGATGATCAGGTACTGATGGCGCAAGACCAGGAAGATATTGAATATATGACTAGGAAGATAAAACAAGATATATGAGAAATGGGGACTAAGCCTCAATCTAGAGAAAACAGTGTACTGGACACTAGGCAGTACACATGATGTATTGACTATGGAAACTGGAGAAATAATAAGAACAGCAGAGGACATAAAGTACTTGGGAACAACAATAGGGAAACAAGGTTTTTATGAAAAGGAATGTGAAACTCGAATAATTAAAGGAAGGAAAATTTTAGGAGCCCTGAATCCAGTGATCTGGGATCCAAATATAAGCAGAAAAACGAAATTTAGAATATATAAAAGTATGATTGAAAGTGTTGCATTATACGGAGCAGAAATATGGCAACTTCCAGAACAGAAAAGAAAATTGAGAGCCCTGGAAATGGATTTCCTCAGACGAGCTGCAGCAATATCTAGAATGGAAAAAATTAGAAATGAAAGGGTTAAGGAAATAATGAATTTGCATCATGATATTATAGAGGAAATTGAAAAGAAACAACTCACTTGGTTTGGACATGTACAGCGAATGGAGGAGAAAAGACTCCCCAAACGATCATTAGAATGGCAACCAAGTGAAAGGAGAAAACAAGGAAGACCAAGACCAGGGTGGAACGACCAGATCAGAAAGACAATCGAGAAATGGAAATTACCTCCTGATGCCTGGAAGAACAGAGAAGACTGGAGAAGAAGATTAGGCGCCGGAAGACCGAAGTAGCGGTTAAGAAAACGGCAAGAAGAAGAAGAAGGAAAAAAATCATCCCCGTGTTCAAATTCCAAAAATAAGGGCTGTACAAAGCGAAAAATTAACATTGATTCTTACGGGCAAATAAACGTCACACTCAAAAAAAGTTGAAAAATCTGTAATTCTTCCCATAACTTAATATTTTAGGCACTAAGAAAAAAATATTCCTGCATTTATATTCCAAAATTCTGAGTTGATCAAACACAAACAATTAACATTGTTTCTTATAGGGAAACACCATAATCAATAAACCTTAGAAACAGTATGAAGCCTTACCCTCACCTCGCTGCATCTAGGGATGCGACGTCGATGTCGATGTTTTTAAAACATCCATGTTTCTATAGTCGCTGTTTTAAACATCGATGTATTAAAGCCGATGTTTCTTGAACACTGATGTTTCATGCCCGATATTTTATGCTTTCGATGTTTTGAAGGTGGTTGAAAAATTCTCACAATAACAATTTTGTAAATGGGAAAAATATGAAATAAACCTGAAAGAACCACTGTCTGTTTTCGATTTACACGAACACGATATGTACTACACTCTTTCAAGAGACTGTTCTACTTCGCCGGAGAAGATCATGATGCCCTGATATTTCCTTTGTCTTTCCTTGCATATCGCCCGCGTTTTTTAACTTTCTTTTCAGTCACATTTTAATTATGAAACAATATGGACAACCACTGGCAAATTAAATGCCCGAATCTAATCTGAAAGATTACTAAACGTACTATAAAACATAAATGTTCAAAATCATCGATCGCTTTTGGTCGCTCTCTTTTAACATCAATGTTTTACATTAAAACATCTATGCTAGGCAATATCGAAATTTTGTTGTCGATGTTATATCACTAGCTACAATTACACAATTGAAGATTTTTTCCGTTAACGAAATCTTTTTTTAAAGACTTTTTGATAGTTATTTCAATTTTGCGAAAATATGAGTGGTTTTTCATGCAATTTCGTGCAAAATATAGCAGATTGTTTCACTTTGTACACCCCGAATTTTTGGAATATGAACCCTGGGATACTTTTTTCCAAGAGCCTAAAATTATTCTTACCTTTTGGCAGGGGTTTCAGATTTTTCCTAAGGTTTTTTGATTTCGGTGTTTATTCGCCCGTAAGAACCAATGCTAATTATTTCGCTTAGTACAGCTCCTGATTTTTGGAATTTGAACGCGGGGATAATTTTTTTCCAAGAGTCTAAAATTATTCTTAAATTTTGGGAAGGGTTTCAGATTTTGCAATTGATTTTGAGATTGATTCTGGGTGGGTGCTGCTAGCTTTACTCTAAAGCTAGCAGCGCCCCCGATTTTCGGAAATCCAGAGGAGCCTAAAATTTGGGAATAGAGCATTTAATTAGCCTAAAATTTTGGATATGGCTTGGTTGAGATTAGTTTCTAGGCGCTGCTAGCTTTAGATGGCTACACCGCAATAGTCGGGATGGGAAAGTATGTAGCAAGCCATCAAGATGACCCGCTAATGAGGCAGGTCACGAAATCTGACCGAAGAATGGGAAACACAGGCATTGTTAGTGCAGCAAGAAGCATGGCAAAGACAACTATGCAGGACACGCAGAATGACAGACACACTGAACTTCTGATGCTACTTGACATGAAATGTGAGACACAAAAAATGTTAAAGAAATCCTGGAGACAAACCACGCTACGGACAATATTTGAAACGAATGGACAGAGCACAGATCAATAAAGATCAATCATTTATGTGGCTCAAAAGGGAAGAATGAAGCCAGAATCGGAAGCACTTGTAATAGCTACCAAAGATCAGACCTTGAGAAGACATTATGATAAAGTGGTTCTCAACATTTCCCCAGATGATAAATGCCGCTTTTGCGAGGAACACGTAGAAACCATTGATCATATTGTCTCAGCTGAACTTCTGGTACTTCTAAACTTGAAATGTGAGACACAAACAATGTTAAAAACGTCGTGGAGGGACAAACCCCTCCATGGACAATATCTAAAAAGAATTGACAAGGTGCAGATAAATAAAGATCAATCATTTATGTGGCTTAAAAGGGGAAGAATGAAGCCAGAATCGGAAGCAGTTCTAGTAGCTACTCAGGATCAGGCGTTGAGACCACGACATTATGATAAAGCGGTTCTCAAAATTTCCCAAGATGACAAATGCCGAATTTGCCAGGAGCAAGTAGAAACCATTGATCATATTGTCTCAGCTTGTCCAATTCTAGCAAAGACCGAATACTTAAAAAGACACGACAGGGTGTGTAGTTACCTCCACTGGCAGATCTGTACCGCCCTCGAAGTTCCAAACACATGCCATAAGTGGTACGAACACTCACCAAAAAAGGTGTCTTCTGTTGGATTGTGTACGATATTGTACGACCAACAAATTCAAACTGATCGCACGATAGCAGCAAACAAACCGGATATTGTTATCCGGGATTTTGAGAAAAAATCATGTCTACTTGTTGATGTTGCTGTGCCTTGCGATCAAATGTCGTAACCAAGGACGCAGAGAAACGTCTTAAACAGAAGAGTTTGGAAATCGAGATCAGCCGAATGTGAGGCGTAAAAGCACAGGTCGTCCCGATAGTTATCGGAGCTCTGGGATTTGTTCCGCAAAATTTGTGTAAGAACTTGGCTAAACTTCCAGGTCATTCAAAGGACTGGGAAGTGCAAGAAATTGCTTTATTTGGCACAGCTCACATTTTGCGCAAAGTATTGTAGAGGCACCGACAGTCCCTAGATCTGCTCCTTAGGAAGCTGGTTGGAACCTGGAGTAGATTTTATACTCAACCGACTCATAACATCTGTAGTCATGATATGGAGCAATAATAATAATAATAATAATACCCCTGTGGAGTCGGGGGTTTTAGTAGAATAGCACCATGGGACCTCCCCCTGTCGTAGAACTAATTGGAGCAGCTGTCCGCTGTCACTCCCCTAAACATCCTGTAATTCCCACTTTTAACTTGGTGTGTCATTACTTCCACTTACTTGTGGCACACTTCTGTTCTCTGTCCTGTAGGCCAACCTTCCTATCGGCCAACTCTTGTGTTTCTGACCCCGACGCTATTAGGTTTGCGAGGGCTAGGGAGTCGTTTCTATTTTACCCTTGTATTCTAACTTTTTTCCACTGCCCCCTTCTCTTTTCCCGTTTCCTTTAACCCTAGAGCGGGCGCGCCTATTTCAGTTACGGTAACGGGCGCGTGATGAACTTCGTTCACCATTACGAATTTTTGAACTTTGCAAAAGGAAGATGAATAAAATGTAGATAAAATGTTCATGAATTTATTTTTTGACACTTTTCAAACATACAATTACTGAAGTAAATGGAAGAATGAATTGAGTTTCTATTGCTAAACGTAAATGATCTAGTGTACCAGCTGTGTCTCTAATAATTAGTATTCCTCTTCGGATTTGCTTGCATCCAAATTTCACAATTTACACACTTTATACAGTTTTTGGAGTGCTTTTTACATACAAAGTTGCAGCATATATCACACTTCATTGTTGTTACTTGGTTTTCTTTTCTTGTACATTGGATACAGCGACCTCTCTTTGCAGGTGTTGTCCTCAGTTCCACTTCTGTACCTTCTGTCTGATATTTTTTTAAAAATTGACTTATGTCTGAAGGTAAAGTTTTTATTTTAGAACGTTCGACTATCCAAGCCTTCATTAATTGAAATGAGAGGTTTTTCAGGAAAACACGCCTCTTTATCAACGGATTTGCTGGATTTGCGTTGTAAATGACTTGAGCATTTATACCTCCACCATTCAGTAATGTATAAAAAAGACACATGGTCCATCTGTTGCATTTACGAGCCACTGAATACTTTGCTTCCATCTGATCTGATGTATCGACACCTCCTTTTGTCATATTGTAGTCTAGAATTACGTGTGGCTTCTTACTGTTGCTGTCTACCAAAGCTTCATCATGCATTGAAGACATGAGCAACACTGCTTTATTTTTCTTCGGGACATGTGATATTAGCATAATGTTGAACTGGAAGCCAAACAATGTAGATCCTACAGCTCTGATCTTTTGAGGTAGGAATTCTTTGGGAATTTCTTTCATGTTTTTTTCTATATGTGCCTATGGTAGTAAATTTATCTTCCAAAAGGCTCAGAACTAGTTCATATGACGTATACCAATTGTCTACTGTTAGATTTCGATTTTTCCCTTTTACGTGCTGAAGTAACCTTTTTACAATATCGAATGGCTTGTTGGAAACTTCATACGGACCTGACGGTTGTTTACCGCAGTAGAGCTCAAGGGAAGAGGTGAAAAATGTTTTGGCGTCATTCAGTGCATATAATTTCAGCCCATATTTTGCTGGTTTTTTGGAATGTATTGGATGAAACTACAGCGCCCTCTGAAGGGCACTAACTTCTCATCTATTGTAAGAAATTCACTTGGAGTGTAGCTGCTCTTGCAGTTTGTCACAAATGTTTCCAAAAGAATGCGAACTGCGGGCTAATCGATCAACTCTTTGCCTGTCGGATCGTGTGTGTTTATCATCAAATCGCACGCACCTCAGTAAAAATAAAAATCTTTTAGATGACATACAGCTTCTTACAGCCATTATTCCCGTCCCATCAGTAGTCCACAATTCGCACACAGTGTGCTGACCACCTTTTACGCCAATCAAAATAAAACACCAATCAAAGCAATAATTTCACTACGACTTGTAAGTTTCCCATCCCGTTCTCGACTGTAATTCCACCTCATCCCGTTTTCTTTGAATATAAATATTTGTGTAATGAACGACTTGATCTATGATGTCGTCATTTATGATCTTCAGAAACGCGTCAACCTCACTAGTGACATTTTTCGCTGCACCTTTCGGACCAGGAAATATTTTGACCAGGTTTTTGATTTAGTTTTAGAAGTAGTTTTTGAAAAAAACTCGTATTGCACCACACTGGTTCTCCATCTTTTCCAAAATGAACTCTCTCTCTCTGTTAAATCATTATCATTATCACAATCATACTCCCCTTCTTGATCGGTTTCACTATCGTGATCAATATCTGAGTAGTCAATTATTTCATCTTCTCCGTCAGAAAAATCTAGATCAACTGTTGCACCATCCAAATCTTCCTCGTCCGATATTTCTTGCAAAACCCTGGCAATAGCATCACAACTAAGAGATTCCGACCTAAAATTCACAATAGTTACGTTAAAATCTATATTGCAGTTAAAAGATAAAATCAAACAAATTTATAAAAAGTTAAAGTTATACAATTTGATTACTTGACCGGGCGCCTGGTGAATTTGCTTCACCAACTTCACAACGTTAGCAACTCTCTCTTCTAAAACTGCAAGCTTATAGCTTGAGCACGATAGAAAAACAACACCGAGAGCAATTCCAGGAATTGATTGAAAGATAATGCAACAATCCGACGCCGTTCGTTATCTTTTCTGAGATAAACGTAACAATATGTCGGAGTGGTGAACCGGAATTCACCAGCGCGCCCGCTCTAGGGTTAAAATGTTTTGCATGCAATTAAACCATTTATTGAGAATTTAGTTCCTAAACAACTCTAAGAATTCATCAGGAAAGCATCTAATATTTGGAGTTAATTTTTCTATCGGTCTGCGCGTGTTGTCACATCCAAGGCCATGTTTTGTAGCAAAAATTGAAATCTTTTCACATTCAAAGTACAATGGGAAATTTCAATACTCATATTATCCACATTCCACAAGAGTTTGGTGCCCTGGTTTCACAGACCCAGCCAAAATATCTAGCACAATTACTGCCTTCATTTCTTTGTCAGTCATACGTGCTGCAATCATTTTTATTCCTCTCTAAATCCATTTCATTTTTGATGTTGGTGGATTCTGTAATTTTCTCAATCATATCCAAATCAATAAACAAAGAAAACATTATCCTGGGCTTTTTGAATTGCGTGCAGACTACTATTTCCCGGGCGGTAAGTAACGATATTCTGCCCCCGCTTTCAGCAAAAGTTGTCGTATTCTTCCACTCCTTTCTTAACATATAAAGTGACCTAAAATGTTCGTAGTACTTCAATATTAATTTTCAGGGGAATCCTAACGTAACT
>JAHLJT010008446.1:33187765-33282578 GCA_031308135.1 Acheta domesticus
AACTGTTAATATGTGCACTGCAACATTCCAAATTTTTACTCAACAAATCAGAGCCAACAGCCAAATGATTTCCAACTACCATTCACACAAGTCCAGTACCAGCTGTGCATGAGCACATATTAAACATCCTACTGAATCACACTTGTATCAACGCTCAACAAGAACACAAAAGTAAATATCCTCCAATGAATTATTCAAAGCTATCACATGAAACATATCCTGAGCTACCAAGGAATGCAAGAAATTTTTGTCATATGACAGGAACAGGAAAGTGTTGAAGGCAATAATGAGAGCTGGTTGATGTCTCTTATTTACAAATATTTGCTTCCTTGTTAATCAAGTAACAAAAACAAAGCACATAAATTTGCACCAAGTCTGTTTAACGGTTGATAATATCTAAATATAATTATAATGTAGATAACTTGATAGTTTCCCAATAGTCATTTCTGCACTGCAGAAATATACACAAGGTGTAATTATTGTGTACATACACTTATAAATGTGCTATACAAATATCATCATAAATTTTGTAATTTTATTACAATATACAACTTATTCTGTACAGTAAACCGTAATACTGGAGATGTAGCTCAATCCCCCATAGTAACTATCCTGCTAAATGCCACTCAATTTGGGACCACCCTTTTGACACACCACGTTACGAATGAAACAGTAAAATTTATTTTTTTCATCTCCACAGTGAACAAGATAATATAAAAATCCAACAGAACTATTGTGAAAACAGAAAAGAATTTCACCAATTCAGAAACTCAAAAGAAATAGAATGTTTCATCTGTAGGAAAACCAATACACCAGAGATAAAAGAAAATTAATTTTTACTATGTTCCACACGTAAGGTGATGTTGCAGTTTATACCCAGTATACAACGTAAAAAAGTGATGCATACTGCCCTTAGCAAGCACACATCCTGAGAATTCATTAACTCAAGTCTTTTGACTCTGAGTAGGGAGTGAGGACTGGAGCCCAGTTATGTATAGTACTACAAATAGTTTACATTAGAAGAAAGAACTCACAGGAGAGATTCATGATGCTTTAGAACTTAATTATCATTTCAATGTGATACACTCTACAAACATTATATACAGTACAATTAAGTTCAACATAAAATGATACACATAAAACACATTCTGAATTCTCAACAGAATTTTTGAAACCTATAAATATTTTTATAAAATTACACTTAATACCTACAAATGTACATATTCATAGGTTTATAAACTTAATTAAATACTATTATTATGTAATACATTGAACTGAGTTCAGGCTTCAACATCTACTTGTAATGGAAAAAAATTGAATAATATTTCTAAGTTCTTTCCTTTTCAACAGTTTGGCACTGTGTAAATGAATACTGCTAAGAAATATATCAGTAACTTATTTCAGCATTCCCTATAATGTGTATTCAGCTACCTATGTCAAAAACACTTTCAGTAACGGGACATGCTATAACTTTTACAACAGGGAGCTACAAATGAATAGAATTTACTATGCACCAAATAAAGCAATAACATATAATAATAGTAATAATAGTAATAAAAGCAATTAATGATACTAGTTAGGGATAAAATGAATAACAAAGTATGAGCATCATAACATTGGCGGCTAAAGTATGACTAAAATGTGAATAAACATTTCCTGAATATTCCATAGCAGAGTTTTCTGTAATATATTACACAAATTTTTCATTTAACATTTTTCAGAAGAGAATGATAGAAGTTGTCAGTTTTTCAACGTCCCATTAATGAATGCATGCACAACATTCAGTTTTGCATTTTGAGTTGTTCTAACTCCTGCATTTCACTTCAAAGTAGTAAGAGTTGTTATTGAAACAAAATTTATTGCTACTTCACAAGAGGACATGAAATCTGAAGTTACAATGCAGCATGATCAAGAACCTCTTTGATGGTTAAATTTTGCGTACCTAGACCATATAAATATGAATTTAATAAAACAGCTCAAAAGTTTTAGAATTTCAAAAAAACTTGAAAAACTGAATGCAAAGAAACCTTGTTCTTTTCGAATTATCCATGTAAAAAAAATTAACAATGGAAATTTAATAGTTTTTTGAAGCTAATTTTGTTACTTCAAACTAACAGAACATTTAGGAATATAATTTCTAGGAAATTATTGATAAATATAAACTCAACTAAAGCATCAGATGCCTCTAAGACAACCTACTGATGTTCTACATCTAGGTATTGTGTGTTTTAGTGCCTCTTGGTCACGTAGTTGCTCCACAATTGCATTTGTAATTATATTAACTAGATTAATGTGAAAACTGACAGGCACTAAAACTAACTAAAGAGTGCATGTGAAAGTAATTTGCAGTTTATTTAATGCACCTATACAATTAATGAAACAAGAAAAAGTCTCTGCTATGAAAAAATACATTATAATATTTAATATTTCCAAATAATAACAAGATTAATAATGTATATTATCATTGAAAAGGAAGGCCTTTCAATAAGAGTACCTAAAACAAAACAGCTCCCATCTATAGTTCCTGGAATGCAGAATAACATGGGCTCTGTGCATAGGTGGAACTCAAAAAAAGACATTAGTCGTCTTTGAGTAGCCTACACAATTTGAACTAGCATTCTGAGCTTGGTGGTGGAGCTGCATATCGATACCTTGGATCTGGATCACCATCACAGATGTATTTCCTGTACAGAGAAAAGGATTGTAGGACACCGATTTATGCATCAGTTGAGGAGAATAAACATTTGAATATTTAAACATTTTATCACAAAACCTAAAAAGATACGTAATCTTAATATGAAACATGACTCCTCAAAATCAAATATTAATGTAAAAAACAAAAATTTAGAATGCAATCCTTGAGCAGCAATTAAAAATTCCATGGGTGCTTTTTCCTGCACTGTATGCATTTACATTGAACTAAAACAATTTCAAAATACAGTGTTAATAGATTTGATCTTCAGAACATAGAGATAATTTGAATGATTGTTGTTGTTTTTTTATTTGGGTTTTAAGAACCTTCAACTCAAAGATAACATGAAGAGTAGATGACAGCAATTATGAGATGGATGACGATGGAGAATTGGTGGAATGAGAGGCACGGAGAATGGGACAACCTTGAGAAAATGTGCCAAAAGCTTGCTTTCTCCACCACAAATTCCACATGTATTGGCCTATAACTCAGTCAATTTTGTCAAAGTAATGCTTTTTCTGTTATGCCTTCCAGTACCGTATTAGTTTCAAGATATTGGAATTTACTTTTCAACTGTAACTCTTAGTTTTAATTTGCTTCCTGTAGGAGCTACAAAATGTTTTCTGTAAGAACTTAAGATTTATTCAGTGGTAATTCAAGCCAAATAAAAATAGGGAGAAATGCTTAGGCATCGTTTCCAGTAAATAAAAGCTTATGATAGGAATGATTTGGACGGTGTTATGCATCAACTGGCTAAGCACCATTTTCGAAAAAAAAAAAAATGAGGTATGGATGCCATCAGTACCATTGGACCATGTTCTAAGTGTACACAAAAGTTTGGTGCCAAATCTGTAAAATTAGCTTTATAATGAATGAAAAATGTAAACGCCATCAGTCACATCAGGGATTTATGTTTCACAACAACCGGCTACAAAACCCAGTTCTTCAAATCTGCTGTTCTTAATTTCACATTATGCAGGTAAGCACCAGATATTCAACTCATGTTTGTATAGTTGGCGCTTCAATGAATGAAAATAATTAAATTACAGGTTTTAGAGCTGAAAATGTAATAAAACCTATGAAGACGATTATCTCAAAACTTGTATGATGGCACACAGCCGGTTGATGCAAAACACCATCCATTTGTAGCCCCAACACTTGGTTTAAAATATATTTGAATGAAGCCCTGAGAAGATAGAAGAATGAAGCCGTGTAAGCCTGAGGTCTTTGGTATTTATAATCTGCCATGTGCAGTGTCATTCAGGAAGTTGCTGTGTCCTCTACCAAGCTACTACTACAGCGGATTCGATGGTGTGACGGTTAGCGTGCCGGACTGTCATACCCAAGTTTGCGGGTTCAAACCCGATCGAAGCCATGGATTTTTAAGGGCAAAAAAATCCTTTGTACGCCTTCCGCGGAGGGGAAGTAAAGCCGGCTGGCCCATGTTAGTAGATTTACTAGCATGTAAAAGATCCTCAAGCCTAAATGACGCCTCTGAGCTAAATTCAAATCGCCTGTTTCGTCGCCTGAGATAATACCTTCTTTCTCCGCTAGGTGAAAGGAGCATACCGAAATTTGCGTGGTCAGACGGAAGAGCGGGCCTGATGGCCCAAGTCTCGCCACGTAAAATAAGGCATTAACTATAACTAACAACTAACTATAACTACTGCTGGTAATAATAATGATGATAATAATAAGATGGAGGAAGAAATGCAGTAAAGTTTACCCAAGCGTCTTGGTAAAGTTGAAGAGGCCAAGGGGGAAAAGGTGATTGAAAGTGAAGATATAATCACAAAAACTAATGAGCGTACTCTTTGGTACCATAAAGTCATTTTCAATGATCCAGAAATAGCATTGAAAGTATTGAAGAATAAAAATAAATGACGTAAATCTTATGAAATTGTAAGCAACTTGATTTAGATGCAAGAAAAAAAATTTTTAAAGCACTTAGGTCAAAACTCGATCTGCCAAACAAAGATAAAGTTACAAAAACAATAAAATATATTCATGGTCAACCAAAAATTATATATATCCAAAATAGCACAAAAACCAAATCTTCCACTTCTAGTTAAAAAATGTAAATTTTAACCAGACTCAAAGTATACTACCAAAACGTTAGAGGACTGTACACCAAAATGAAAAATTAGAAACCCAAAGTTATGTTCTGGATGACTATTACGTAATCTTTACAGTAACCTGGCTATGTCCTAACATTTAAAATTCGGAAATTTAACTTCTTTATCGGTCACATGTGTCTTTAACATTTGTTAAAATGCAACCGTACAGGTTTGTTAAGTGCACTTGTACATACTGTATGTTAAGAAAAATTGAACTTCCTTAGAAACGTAAATAAACAACCATTGTTTCATCACAAGCCAAATGTTTATTTAAAAAAAATAAGATATACAAAACAAATCAGATTCAAACAATTCAGAATAAAAGTAACTCATATTAGTTTTGGGTTAATTATTGTTAATTGTAATATTAATAGTGCAAATAAAAAAATGTGTATTAGGTAAATTAACCTCATTTTTCTGGCATTCCACCAAATCAAATTCTTCCCCGGTAATCACATTTGCTGATGATCTAAAGGTCTTGCCACTGGAAATCGACACATAAACTTCCTCACCGAACGTCATTTCTGGAGGTATTTTTAGGTTCAGGAGAATTCTTTGCATCCATCTTTTCTCAAACCATGGCATACAAATATTGTTTAAATAGATATATCGCAAGTAATATCCCACACTATCGTAGTAATATCCTGCAGCAACAGAATTCATTTGTTTACTATCATAGTAATGTAAATTTTTGCAAAAATCGTGAAATTTTATTGGTGACTAATAAAATGCTGAACATACCACAAAATGTTAGTGTTATTATGGCCTCGTCCAAATTAAAAATATCGGCTCTGCTACACTGTCTCACTTTGTAACGTTTAGTCTCTGCAGTAACAACACACATTTCTAGGTATGTTAATAGCCATAAATTTATAATTTACAGAAATGCTAAAAATCCAAATAATAATAGTTTTGATTGAGCTGGTGGTGTATTAACTGTGATAAATAGGAAATTTCAAAGTTTCCAGTTACTGCATTGTCAAGATGTCAAATATGTATTTATGAAATTATAAATGAAGATAAAGAAATTATAATTGGTATGATACATTTTCCACAAATCATACTAATCCACTAAAAATATGTCATTAATCATATCAATAACCATATATGTCTCATTAAATATGTCAAAAACTCATTTCCCACTTGTAAGAGTTCCCGTTTATAAGAGACAAAATTCCATTCCCCCAGGTGTCTCTTATAAAGGGGTTTTACTATATACATATATAGGGTGAGTCACGTAACTTTAGCACCTCCTGTAACTTTTGAACAGTTGAAGTTATTGCAATGCAGTTTTCACAGAAGTGCATGAGAGAATGGGGCTAATTAATTCGTGTATTCATTTCTGTTTTATCACTTGAATTATATGAGATTTTTGAGGTAACTTTGTTTTTTCAAATGAAACTATACATATCTTTTCAGTCTATCATAACGAGCGTACAAAGACAAATCCAATGATATATATATATATTGTCATATGTTAGATAAGCATTTTTTTGCGTAATTTTGATTTTTGCTACTAGGGTTTTACGGATATTTTGATGTACTCGCAACAGTCCGCCATGCAAGGTCACGCTTGAGATGTAGCATTACTACAAAGCTCAGTACATAAACTTGTCCAATGGTCAACCACAAACAACCTTCCCTTAAATATTAAAAAATGTAATTTTATAAGTTTCTCTAGATCAAAATTAATCCACAATCATATTTATAGCATCAAAAATAATAAAATTGGAAGTTTGAATAGCATAAAAGATCTGGGGATAATTTTTGATTTTGAGATGACATTTATCACTTACAACGATTACATATCTGGCAAAGCAAATCAACTATTAGGTTTTGTTAGGCACACCGTTAGCTCATTTAAAACAAAGCATACACTTTGAATTCTTTATAGTATGCTAGTTAAATCAGTACTTATGTACTCATCAGTAGTGTGGACACCATTCTATCAAACACATTAAAAAACTAGAAACTGTTCAACACAGATTTTTTAGAATAGCAGCAATGGGTCTTGGTCTCCAAGACCCGTTATACATCATGACTACGGTCAAATCTCTGCTGTCTTAAATCTACCTTCATACAAGTCTTTTAGAGATCTCTCAGATGCATATTTTTTATATAAATTTATAAATAATCAAATAGACTGTTCTTTTCTATGATAAAAATTGAATTTTAAGTTCCTACTTTATCAATTACAAAAATGTACACTTTCAGAATTGATAAATACAACTTATCCTATACAGCAAATAACCCCATCAATAGACTATGTACAACAATGAACAAATTCCCTGTTGATGTAAATCAAATGTCTCCTTGCATTTTGTGAGTAAAACTAGAGCACTGCTATCACGTAATGATTCATGTTATTACAGAATGTGAACTCTCTTCTCTGTTAATTCATATATAAACTGTAAATTGTGGACTTTTAGTCAGTTAATAAATGAATAAATATGGGCATTGAAATTGGTGAATATGTGATACTCTCTACACCTCGCAGAATCAGGACTGACCTCACAGAAGATGAAGATGATGCTCTATATATGCTGAGAAAATTATATGAAGAGGACTGAATGGAATAATCTTTAACAAAATAGAGAATATGGTTGTAGGAGAAAATGTTTAAGATCTGAAACTGAATGATGGTTCAAAAGTTAAACCTAGCCAATAATTCACACACCTAGAGAGAAAAATAAATATAAATGGAGGCAGTACACAAAATATTAAAAATAGAATTGTGAAAGGCAGAATTGCTCTAAGGCAATTACATCCATTGATATGATATGAAAAGAAAAATTAAGTAAGAGTGTGAAGACAAAAATTGTATAAGACAGTCATAGAGAACATTGTCCTTTATGGGTCTGATGTATGGAAAGTAAAATATAAGCACTGGAACATCTGTAGCCTGGTTGTGGATTGACTTTAATGGATAAAGTTAAGAACACAAAAATTAACCATAAAGCAGAAGTAAGTTTGAATCTAAATGAGACCATTGAAGTAAAAATAATAAAATGCAAAGAATGAATAAAGAACATTGGCTGAAAATATTGTGGAAATGGAAGGCAGATCACCTTCAAAGAAGAGGAAGATCTAGATTTACATGGAGGGAAGTAGTAGAAGAAGCAATGGTGAAGACAGGATTAACCCTTTGCGGTCCTCTGTCCCGTGTGGCTGGTTGCACCGGTCCAGCGTGCCGCGCCGTAAGAAACTGTACTCAGGTGTCAAAATTATTTTTTGTATTATTACAAACAAAACATTTTAATTTATTTGCCTATTCATAATACATAATTTTGTAAATAATGTTTGGTGCGGAGAGCTTCAATCGCATCGCATTACCAATAATGCCTGTATATTGCATTGTATGAACGAAGTCTGAGTTATCATTACTGTCATTTTCTTCACACTCCTCGGAATATCTCGAGAAAATGTTTTCAAATTCTTACTTCCTGAAGATTGTTAACTCTCAGAATTGTTAACCGATTCACACAATTCAAGCTTCCACAATCTCGAACACTTACTTCTCGATGTCACCATAGGTTCAACTGCAACCTCGTAAGCAAACTGATTTTAAACAACATAAAATGAGCAAAGTCTGGCTACAATGAAGGAAAATACTGCCTAATCTCTTCTGAAGATAATTAGTTGTACAGGAAACCGGTGCCATTTACCTGAGTGAAATAATACAGAGTTAAATATAGGTCCCGTCCCACGAGACAAAGGACCAGAACCAGGAAAAAGGAAAGTCCCATGAGGCGGGACATCGGACCACCAGACGAAGAAGATGGAAAAGTGAAAGGGACCGCAAAGGGTTAAAA
The DNA here is from genome assembly GCA_031308135.1 of Acheta domesticus. Taxonomy (NCBI): domain Eukaryota; kingdom Metazoa; phylum Arthropoda; class Insecta; order Orthoptera; family Gryllidae; genus Acheta; species Acheta domesticus. Next base: position 33,196,387 of record JAHLJT010008446.1, read on the forward strand.
GAATGAAGACTTACAGCAATGGAGAGAAGTGGAAGCTGGAATGCAAGACACATCCTAGTGTGTACTATAACTCTCCATACTAATACTACTGTAAAAACTAGACTTGGATTTATTACATCATTGATTTTGGATTTATTACATACAAAGAAGAAAATATTCAAATTTTCAAAAGTGTATTCCTGAAAATAATTGATAAAGAGAAAGGGGGCAAAATGCAATATTTCATCCAATGAAATTAATTTAGAGTGAAAAGCAATACATATCTTCACTTCTTACCAAGAAACCATGCCAGTATTGTAATCACAGAAATCAGTTTAATGATGTTCATTCGAGAGAGCATAGCCCAAATGATTTTCAATATTTGCTCTCATCTGTCTGTTCTCAATGCATTTATGTTTAAATTTGAGTAAACATGTAGAGGGTGAAAAGAGATTAATGGGATAAAACCCAGTCGAAACATATTAAAACAAACTACACTTGCTGCTGGCCTACTAACCAGTATGACAAGTCATTCTTGTTTTAGGTTTTCTCTGAAATGTGTGTTAAACTGAGAAAGTCTCTTATTAATTCTCTACTAGTGTGTTCTAAAGTAATAGACCACTACCTTATGGAAAGAAAATGACAAGAATCCAGAAGAACTATAACTGTATAATGAAATGAAACTTGTTAGGATTGCATTAGTGATAAAGGAAATTGTGATGAGCCTACTTAAAATAATATTATTAATCATTTCTACATCACGGTGTATAAGTTATATTCCATCACAATGCAGCCCCAATGAGCAGGAAAGTTCCGGAAAGAATGTTGACATCCGCTCTGGAACTGGCCAATTTAGAGGCCCGTTGGAGGATTGGAGGCAATGGTAAGAAGCAAGATGCCGACTTGAATGCACTTGACCTTCCCTCATTGCTCCACAGCATTCTCCCTCCCTCTCTCTCTCTCTCACTCCCTCTGTTATTTATCACTCTCTACCTTCCTCACTCCTATGCCGTCACAACAGGATACGGTAATAATTAAAGTTACACTTTGATTTACAATTACTACGATTGTATTTCTTCCCCAATCTTAACCCCCTTCCCCTTCCGGTCACTCTGATCATTTCCCTGTGACCTTTCATACGTGAATTACGCTTGACAGACAGCATTTGAGTAGGAGGGAACGTCACATATGGTGGCAGCGGTTTGCGCCAGAGTTTATCTCGGTGCAACGAACCTACGTCTACATCGCCTTACCAGCGGCTACGTACGTCTACTCCAGAGTGGCCATTTTTCCCCCTTTCCTTGTAGTTGGATTTTTTTTAGATTTTCGGTTCCTTTGCTCCAAATTTAATTTCACCCTCATACTCCATCACCTTTCTCATTAGTATTTATTAGTATTAGTTGGCCAGCCTAGCTTAATTTTTAATATTAGGAGATTTCATTTTCAATTTAGAGTACCAAACACATTTATTTTTAGATTAGAATATTACAGTTATTTTTTTTTCAACAGGCTTGCAACTCGGACGGCCCAAGCACCTTTAACCTTGACTCCTTACGCAACGTCCCTGCAGGCAACATGCCCCTCTCCTTGCCCAGCTCCGTCACCACCCCCCTCCTCTGACCCCCCTTTCGACGACCATCACCCTCGACGACAAACGAATTGCTTACCATAATTATATAAAAAATTCACTGACGAGGCAAATCAAAATGTCAACGAATTTATTAATACTGTGAATGTTGTGTCTGAAATCGCAGGATGGGAAGATTTTGAACTGCTAGTATTTGCCTGTGCACACATCCAGGGTACTGCCAAGTGTATAGTATCACTAGCACCCGAACGAAGACCATGATGGCAGCCAGCAACAACGGAATGCCCGCTAGAGGATTGGAGGTGAAGCAAGACGCCGACTTGAATGCACTCGACCTCCCCTCATTGCTCCACTGCATTCTCTCTCCCTCTAACTCTCTCTCACTCCCACTCTCATTTATGACTCTCTACCTTCCTCACTCCTACGCAGTCACAACAGAACATAGTGATAATTAATGTTACACTGTGATTTATAATTACTATGATTGTATTTCTTTCCCTATCTTAACCCCCTTCCCCCTTCCGGTCACTCGGGTCATTTCCCCGTGACCACCTCTCTTACGTGACTTATGCTCGGCAGACAGCACTCGCGTAGGAGGGGACATCACATCTAGAGAGGCAGATACCCAAGCAGATGTCAACATTCTTTCCTGAACTTTCCTGCTCGTTCAGCCTGCATGGTGATGGAATATAACTTATAATTTTCCACCGTGATGCGAAGTGCTTAATAATATTATTTTAAGTAGGCTCATAACAAAATGTATATTTTATTACTGAAGATATGATTTTGTTTTGGGCCTAATATAACCTCACTGTTTATGAGGGCTAATGAATGCGATGATAGCATCAGGGAATGTTGAAATTAAAGTACAGAAAGACCTTGTAATTGATGAGTTTGGAGAGATTGATGATATGTCAACTGATGGAGGTAAGGTTTTAGAAGGAAGCAAAGTTAAGATCAATTTTTTGTGCTGATGTTAGAAATCTTTAAGAACTCTCATGAATGAGCAGAAGAGGGCAATTGATTTAAGCATCAAAAACATATTTTAACCATGGTCCTTTCATTGCTGCTCATTTGGATTTTATTTCTAAATACCATACGGCATGGTTTCCCAGTTAGGATTGGTTTTACAATTAAGAGAATCTTGAGTGAGTCTCAGTGGAAAACAAACAAACAAACAAACATTGTGTGCACACAGTGCTTAATATTCTTTCAACTTACCAGATACAAACCGCCGTTTGACCAATGACAAACGATATCCAGTACCAACAAGTTCAAATTCCAGTCCAGAAAGTGTAGTTCCTTCACAGTTGAATTGAGTAGACAACGTGGTTGGCGTACTGGGTCCTTCATTTAGTTCCATACGAGCACGGAGGGATCCCACACCATGATTTTCACTATGCTGCGACAGCTCTGTGAACTTCCACAAGGCACGATGGCTGTCTTGCAACCTTTGACAAGAGACAATAAAATTAAATGAAATACTGTTCAACTGCCCCCATTCAAACAATTCACCCAAGCAAATACAAGTAAATGGTTACAAAAGCAGCAGAGGCCAAGAACAAGAGTACAGCAGGAAGAAAATTGGGTGACACAGAAGGGAATGTTCACAGGTAACATCAGAAGAAGGACAGAAATGAAAATTCAATGTGCACAACTTTTGGGGCCCTTAAAAAGCCAAGACAACATAGAACGGGAGGTGGATCAGAGAGGAAGAAATAATGATACATATGAATATGAGGTAATGATAAATATTATCATGATTGTAATCAACAAGAAAAGTGTAAGCACAGGCAAAATGATTTAACAAGACAATTTTCTAGTTATTAATGTGACTGAGAATATTAAGATTAAGTTAAAAATAAAAATAATCTCAGGAAGCCTCAGAATTTGGGTTCATCTCATAGTCAGGTACATATACAGTGGAATTTCATTATCACGATACCCATTACCACATTTTTCCACTAGCACATTCTTCAATGTGTGTTCTTTCTAGGGGTATTTGAATGTACCGTACATTACAGGGGGTTTTTTGTAAAGGTATAGTCAGGGTACTTTCAGTTCATTTGATTCCAAACCTAGAGTCAAAGAATTGCATTCTCCTGTTCTCCTGACATCTTTGTTCTTTGTATTTTGCAACATGTCTTGTTACCAAGTAGAACTTTGAATCTGATACACTAAGGATACTAAAGTTTTCTGTTTTCTTTTCTGTTCTGTTCACAGGGTGGCCACTGATTTCCTGGAATAACTTTCTCTGACTTTTCCTGGTATTCCAGTGCATTTTACACAATAAAAAAAAAAATTAAATAAATAAATAAAAAAACACAACACAACAACAAAACAAGTTGATACTAATTTGTCAGCTCTTTGATTTCACCATGAAGTAAAAATGAAGAAAAAACTCAAGAAATAAAAGTTGAGTCACTTTATTTTGCTGGACTATTTTTTTTGAGCGAGAGCGAGAGTGAACGAGCGCAAGAGGAGAGCGAGCGGAAGTGAATGAGTGTGAGAGGAGAGCGAGCAAGCGAGAGTGAACGAAAGTGAGATGAGAGAGTGACAGGGAACAAGTATGTGAGAGGAAAGAGAGCAAGAGTGAACACGTGTGCAAGAGGAAAGAGCGCGAGAGTGAACACGTGTGAGAGAGGAAAGAGAGAGCGAGAGTGAACACGTGTGTGAGAGGAAAGAGAGAGCGAGAGTGAACACGTGTGTGAGAGGAAAGAGAGAGCGAGAGTGAACATGTGTGCGAGAAGAGTGAGCAAGCGTGAACATGTGTGCGAGAAGAAAGAGCAAGTGAGAGTGAACACATATAGGAGAGAAAAAAAAGGAAGAGAGAACGTACATGAGAGAGGAAAGAAAAGGAGAGCGAACGTATATGAGAGAGGAAAGAAAGGGAGAGAGAACGTACGTGAGAGAGGAAAGAAAGGGAGAGTGAATGTAGATGTGAGAGGATAGAAAGGGTAGCTGTTAAGCTATATGCGAGAGGAAAGAGAGCGCGAGCAAAGGAGTGTGCAGAGGACGAGTATGAGAGAAAGTGTGAGAAAAAAAGGACGGTTATGAAAGTGAAGAATGTGAATTCTTACCACTGTGCAGTAGGCTTTGACTGGATACTTCTGACAGTTCCATCTAGTGGTACTGCAACAGTTAAGTTGAGCAAAGGTGATGGAGATGCCATAGCATGGCTGTTGTACTTGTAGTCCACACGTAAGTCCGTATGTGTGCATTCGCATTTCCAATATGCGACAAGTTGGAAAGGACAAGATCCCGCACCAATTTTTGGTTTGATCTGTGAAAGAATGTATCATTTTATACAAGAACTTTGTAAGTTTCCTTCCTTAACACAATTTGTTAGGTTTTCATGTCATTCTCACAAAAGAACAGTTAAGTGATGTACACTTTAATCTATCAAGCGATCAATATTGGTTCCAGTAAAAATTAATGTTAATACAGATTGACACTAAACGGAGGTTAAGAATATTCGGAAAGGGCACATCTGGCCTAATTTTGCAGATGGCAACTAAGTTAAATAAGCATCTTCAGATTATAATGGAATTTATTTTAAATGATAATCAATACACTCAATGTCACATTCAGTTGTTGAACAGTATGCTCAGTTGTTGAACAGTACGCTCAGTTGTTGAACAGTATGCTCAGTTGTTGAACAGTACGCTCAGCTGTTGAACAATACGCTCAGTTGTTGAACAGTACGATCAGTTGTTCAGTCATTGGGGTCTTAATGACCACATCAGGGTGCACTTTTATTACAAATGAAATATTCCGTTAAATTTATTATTAGCACCTGAAGAGGCAATCAACCAGATTGCAAAACATGTTTGAATGGCAAGTTCAAATGAATGAATTAAAATTGAAAATGTGTACTTTATTTTTGTCATTAAAACTAAAGGATACCTTTCCCTTTACAATTTTAAAATTAATATCACAATAATTTAGAATACTCTAATTTTTGCAGTAAATATAAATCTCTTCACAATGTTTTATTTACAATTAAACTACAAAACACCAGAAAAAACTTTTTTGCTCATGTGCACTAGAAATAGATTGTATAGAAAATAATTCAATTCCTTGTGCTCTTTTCCCACCACTCTTTTTTCGTACTATTTGTTGATTTGACTACCAAGACTTTCTACATTCTGAAAAAACTAAGGCATTCAAATTAAAAAAAAAAAAAAAAATGTTTATAGGCAGCAGATGAAGCAATAATCTTAGATACCCACATTAGATTTATTTATTTGTTTATGGCTAGCGCAAAAAGCTAATATAAACATATCTTCACAATTGTACATTTTGCCTTCCTCTAAAATTCCAATAAAAATTAATCTATAGAGTAATTCGTATATTAAAAATAAATCTATTCAAATATGCTGCAAATGAGTTCATGGGGATCTCTCATTGACTTTCTGTGGTGATAGATTATTCCATGCATTGACTACTCTGTTTTTCAAAAAAATGTGTCAATGTAGAGTTTTGGTCTGCTCCCATTTAATTTTCAAATTATGTCCTCTAAGTCATGAATTTGAGCTCCTTTTGAAAAAGTTATCAAGAATTCAAACGCTGTAAACCTTCAAGATTTTGAAGGTCACAATGAGGTCCCCTATCTGCCTTCTCTGTTCCAATGTCAGTAAGGACATTTCGTGGTATTTTGTCTTGTAGCTTGAGTGGTGTAGACCCATAGAGATTTTTGTTGATCACCCTTGTACTCTCTCTAGGATTTGTATATCCTTTCCATAATGTGGAGACCAGACAGCAGCTGCATATTCCAAAATTGGCATTATGTATATTGTGTGAAATTTCCACACAGAAGGCAATTTGAGCTTGAAGAAAATTCTTCTCATGAGTTAAAGAGTATGGAATTTGCTTTCCTAGTGACTGGAGCTACTCAACTCTCCCATTTGAAGTTCTGCTGATTACTACTGGTACCTAGGGATATATCTTTCAAGGTGTAAAATAGAATTTACTACTACTCAAGAGAAGCAGCCAAGTAGTCGACCATGCCTCAATCTTGCACAAACCGTCCTGAATAGGTAGTGTAATGTTGGGTCTCCATACAATTGGTATCATCTGCGTAGGAATTTCATTTCGATTTTAATTTGGTTCCCAGGTAGTCCCTGTACAAAATAAATATAATGGGACCCAAGGACTGAGCCTTCGGGAACTTTACTTGTGGCAGGTCTCAGTGTGGATAATACATTACCTTATTTGGATTTGATGAAATTGAAATTGCACAGACCCTCATCAAACCAAATATTAATTCCATTGCTGGCCTCAACGAAATTCTGACAACTGAAAAACAATGCATATGGCAACACATTGGTCCCAATACTGAAAGCGATCTTTCACCACTCAATACATGCAACTAAAATATCAACTTCTTTGTAAAGAGCAATTGTTACGTCAAGGGGATCACCAAAATATAAAAATCCTTCCGATCAACCTTACAAAAGAAGTGGGGAAAGTCGGGGAGAGAATCATAACATGAAAGATTCCCAAAACTAGCCATTGAAAATACAGCAGAACTCTGATTTAACATGATCTCAATGTAATGTTTTCCCATATTTAACATTAATTTTTGAAAGTCCTGACAATGCCTACATGTAATTAATGCAATTATATTTTCATTTTAACATCACTAGCTTTGATGCACAACCTGTATTTAACATTTAAAAAATTTGGAATTTTTAAATTTTATTTTCCTTTTCTTCCATGAATTGGGAACCATTGCCAAATGCATCATCGACGGCATCTGTCATGCAGTGCAGCCAATTGTACTGCAAGATAACTGTTATCCACTGCAATGACGTCTGTAGTAAGGTGGTGTTATACTATGTTTGCTGCTCTGAATTATTGTGATGTAGTGGAAATGTCTCTCATCTGTACAAATTTCACACTCACAAATAGAACTTGTATGATTATAATGTGATTTAATTATGTATGAGACTACCAAATAATTACGTAATGTAATTCATAGAATTTTGAATACCCCCTCCCCCAACACATCTGTAACGAACATGCAGTTGACTCCCCTCTCCCTAAATAATTAAGTAACACTTGCGACAACACACACACACCAATTTACAATAAGTAAAAATAAATTATAAAGTTGAAACAACTAGTTGTTTTAATTACATTTGTGTTATATTTTAAAATTATAATAAAGTCAGAATTAGTTGGCGATGCAAACTGCACAATTTTTTAAGGAAAGAAGGATGCTTAGACAAGAAAATTTCCGAGTACCGCACCAATTTAATTGGATTTTTTAATAAAATATATTCTTTGTAATTGAACAGATTCAATGAAAAAAATTGATGAAACAAATATTTTCACTTATTGCAATAATTTACACTCATAACTTGTTAATTTGTTCATATTTTTTTAATTTACTTTGGTAATATTTTAATGTTTTAGTATAACACTGAATAAAAGGAATTATTTCAGCCAACATTGACAAATTTTAGAAGATAAACATCAGCTTTACATAACACTAAACCACAACCCCCTTACCCCTATGTAACAGAAAAGCTCTAGATAATGCTGCCCTCACACCCTCTTAAGTGTTACATAATTTATGGACGATCCCTATGATAAAAATTGAGCACTTTTAAAAAATAAAATCAATAATTCTTGGTAAGTTTTAACTTGATTCTTTAAAGAATACCTCAAAACCCCCATTAAACGTAAGAATTTTAGATTCTCCTGTGGTGACATTAAATAAGGGTTTTACTGTAATCTCAATCCTCAACAATATGACTTCGTTCCAGGTCACTCCACTGGTCACTTCCTTGCATACTTGGAGATATGCTCTAGATAATTATTAACTAATTGTTGCTATATATGTTGACTTTACAAGTTCTTGATAAGTTGCCTCATAAAAGGGCTACTTTTGAAAATTAAGCAACTGAGGTTAAGTGGAAACCTTTTGGTCTGGATTGAGAAATACCTCACAAATAGAACTTTTGAGCTTCGAGTGGGCAGAGCCATAACGTCATTTGTGGAGTACCTCAGGGTTTAAATCTGTCTAACCCTCGTTTTCTCCAAATTAAGATTTTTGACTGAAGAACTTTTACCCTGTGACCACAGATTTGTTCATCTACCTGAAGAGAATACAGTGTATTTTTTTTACCACTTGAAATGACTCGCCCTGAATGAATTATCACCTATGCTGCTACCAAATTATGTATGAATTTTTAAAAGTTCTTCACTTCCATTCCAACAAATCCATTTTGAAGATCCAAGTTCTCGCTTCAATGATCTTACAGCATTTTTCTTAGGTTATTGGTTGTGTTTTATAAATGGATAAATCTACTGTGAGTTTGTCCAGCAAGTTGATGAGTATCATGATGATGTCCTCAATGCCTTTCAATTCCTGTTCTAGGGTATCCAATACATGAGCCACATTATCTTCCATCTTCAATTTTGCTTTAAAACAGAAGGTGGCTTTTGATAGTTTACCTTTGACGATCTTGATTAATTACCGGAATTCTCTGCTCACATGAGATGCTGATTGAAGTCTTCCAAGTGTTCATCCATCAAGTTTTCTATTTTGGTGTCAGTTTCAAATACTGAAGAATGATAGGTTGAACAGTACTGAAATCCTTATCTATTCAAGTTGACTATTCAGTTACAGCTCTTGTGGCATATTAGTAGATAGGCAGATAAAGCAGTCTGTAAGAAACGCTAACAATTTCCTTGTAACAGTATCTCCAAGTATGAGTGTCAACTCCCACCATCAGTTTCCATAAATCAGATATGTATTATGAGGGGAATTTGCTTACTCAAGTATTAACATAAAAGAATCAAGTTAATTGTACTTACAAAAAGATATAACAACGCAAGTTAATATACATCTAAGTATCTGTCTAGCTTGTCATACTCCAGTGTCAGCAGGATATGCTACACTAATCGGTGCACAGGTAATTATTATTTTATCTATTTGATACATCAAACAGATTGTTTTTTGATTGCATTTGAAATCAACAATGCACATGGTTTGATGAAAATTATGGCTTGTTATCTGAAGTAAATTAATCTTCCATGAGATAAGCAACTCTTAGATCTCACCGAAGAAGTTCATCTGACCATATATCACAAAGATACTAATTGAACTCTTAAGGTCTACCAAGCATTGGTTATTATAATGTCACAGTACAATATTTCTGTATTCTTGAAGTCGAGGCTTTAATGGAGGTTAATCTATTTGGTATGTGCCTGGCCACTGGAACAGGGGATGATTTAAAGAGAAAATATTTTCATGTGCCTTATTACAATCAACAAATCAATCTATTCCATGGGTGGGAGAGGCTATTAATGGAGATGAAGGTTTAATTGATAAAGCCACAACTAAGATCTATATACAAAAGAAAGTAAAAAGTGTGCTACTTGCAACACACAAACAATCCATACATTCGTTAGTTTTGTTTCTTTTATAGCTATACTCAAGATAGAACACATTCTATTTCAATTATTTCAAGAGGGAGTTCTTTTAGTGGAAATTTCAATCTCACATTTTGAGGAACAATGAAAGACCATTATTTAATTCATATAGTTAGTGTAAAGTAATAAATATAGCAATAAATCAATAATTTCCAGGTACATTTAAATTACAAAAATATCAAAGAATATCACACATTATCAGAAACGTGACTATTTAAAGGTACCGAATATGGGCAATTGTCAAGCTACAGAATTCTGATAGTTTGAGATCACAAAAACCTATTCATATTATGCCTACTTGACATTATGACCCGTATGTATATAGAGAAAGAGATTAAAAAAACAACAAAAACAACACAAACCTGGTATTTCAGAATGTCAACATTGAAGTATGATGCTGAGGGGTTCTGTTCAGATTGTCTTCTCAGAAAGTCCAGTTAAGGCACTCATGTTAAACTCAAAAACTATGTTATCATTACCTAAATGCGAAGAATCACTGAAATGAGAAAACATATTTTTAGTAACTTATACTTCACTACAACGTATTTCCTCAAACAGGGGAATACTTACAAAGATACTAGCTGTTTATTGGGCAACATATTCTCTAGACGCTGAGAATTGCGTATACGGAAGGATAACTGAGCAGGGCTGGGATTGTTAGCCAAAACAGCAACAATGCCAGCAGGGAAAGAAAGCATCATGTCCCCAGAGAGTTTCACTTGACACCTAAAGAAAAGCGAAAGAAAGTACATAACAAATCAAGATTAATTTTCTTATATCACATTATACCTTAGATTGTCAATGGGAAGAAAATAAAGGAGAAAAAGACGAGAAAAATGGAGAGAGACAAAGAACTCGAGGGAGAGAGAGAGAGAGAGAGAGAGAGAGTGAAACAGACAGAGAGACAGACAGAGAGAGACAGAGAGAGAGACAAACAGACACAGATAGACACACAGATAGAGAGAGAGAGACAGAGAGAGAGACACAGATAGAGATAGAGATAGAGATAGAGAAAGAGAGAGAGAGAGAGAGAGAGACACACACAGATAGACAGATTGAGAGAGATTAATTATGATGATTGGGGTGATAGCAAGATCACTACAAAAGCAAGATCAATTTTACATAAGTCTAGTTATAAAGAAGCAAACAAAATAAACTCAACAAATTACAAGTTTTACAAAGTAGCAACTCACTTTGTTTCATCAGTTCCTCTGAAGTAGGAATGCACAATTTCATGAAATGCAACAGCCAATGGGATTGTATCTGCAATGCCTATAGTCAGAGGAGAAGGTCCACGAGATGAGCCTACAGGCACACCTGCAGCACGAAACTCCAGGCTGCCTACACTGTCGGTACGTGCCATTGGTGCTGGGCTCATGCGCCCACGAGATGCAGGACCCTTACATACAATATTACATTTGAAATTCATTTGCATGAAGAACATTCTTACACATTCTAAACCAGAACACTTCAAATTAAATACTGATGAGTGTCAACTTGAGTTTTGAAAAGAAAAGATAAAAGACAACAGATTGGGAGAGAACAATCACATTTGGCATTTATTTACGAGGGTTGGGGCAGAAGTCGTGGTAACTAGCTCTGCAAGTGTGTCTAGTACAGAGAGCATCTTGAAATCAGTTGTCCGTCTACCACCATGTGAGGCGAATGTAACATGTTCCCAGCAGCGCTCTTAATCCAAGAGAACCGTTCACCATGAAAGGAATGCCCGAGTGTGGTAATCGAGCATCTACCTAAACAGGTCTTTAGAACAGGTATGTAATGCTTTTCAAATTTGTGAAGTTGTATTCTCTAAAATGCCTTAGAACATGAAACGAGTACGGTCATTTCAAATACCTTAAGAAATATGATAAAATTCAAATTTTGTGTGTTGATAAATGCCCAAGCACGTAGTTTATACCTTGTCCTTCCATGTGTATATTTGAAATTTTCCACCCCTACTCATATTCTCACAAAAAAAATAGTTGACATGACTTCTGCCTCAACCCTCGTATAAGTTTACAGAGTGTCAAAAAGAGCAATGAGAGAGAGTTTGTTGCCTTGCAGTGTTTCACATTGGGTAGAGGTCCTCCTAACCTACCTCACAGTGCATAAGAAGTGGGTCACATACAACCAATGGTATCCAGTGCCTTCCCCATAGTCTGGAAAGATGTGTATATACCATGGAGAATTGTTTAGAAGTGTTTATTGTGAATAATGAACGTTGTTTCCATTTGAGCCTTATAGAACAATGATTTCTACTTATGCATCTTTTAATTTCTAACGTCTTGGAAGGTCCATTGATTTTTTAGGCAGACATTCACAATATCAGAAAATTAATTACACAATTTTTATAATAACATTTTACATTTTTGGACAATTACTTTTACATTTCTTGAAAGATAGATATCTTTCAAGAACTCTTAATTTTGCATTGCCAATTCTGTGAAAATAATTATGGACTTATTTTTCCTTCAAGTAGCAATTAGTTCTGAGTTGCAATACGATCGTTTATGTGCTTTGATTTTTTGATGAAGATTCGTGTATTTTTAAGAAGAAAAAATGGCAAAAATTAATACAGCAATCTAATAATGACAAAACAGTAACTCATTTATATTTTCAATAAGCAGTAATGCATATTTCCGTCAACATGAAACTGGACTATCTCAATCAGCTAATGGTGAACAACAGGTTTTATGGAAGAAAGAAAAAAGGTCAAAAAATGTAAAATGTCATTATGAAAATTGTTAAATAAATTTTCTTATACTGTGAATGTCTGCTTAAAAAACCAATGGATCTTCCAAGAAATTAAAAATCATAACAAGAAGGGCAGTCTATAAATAATTTCATTTGAAATTAACCTGCGCAAAGATAATCTTTCAATTTCCCTACTCATTTGCTCCTGTATCAGGAATCAATTAGGTATTAGCATTGTGAAGAACATTCCAGTGACCCTGAAATTGGATATAGTGAATTTCTATTCCTAACATTGTAATGGCTGATATAATATAGTTGCCATGATGTATTTAAATTACCCTTGTTCTGCAGTAGAGATTCAATTACACAAATTAAGCCAGGAACAAGCCAATTTGGATACACAGAAATTCTGATGAAGAGATAAAGCTCAGAATCAAGTAAAAAATAAAACAAACAGAAAAAACTTAATTTTAATAAACGAAATTAAGTTTAAAATACACGAGATAGAAGGCATAAAAAACTAAATTTTACATAAAAAGAGTATTGACTCATTATCAGTTTCATAATTTTTCCAATTTTGACTTTTGTTTTTACATCTCTCTCTTAAAATCAATTTGGATAATGTGAGTTCTCTAACTTTAAAATATAATACATATCATGTATGTAAATACACTCAATTTTATAAAGAATTTTTTACCATGATCTATAACCCCTTACAGTAAATGACTTCAGTCTCTCATATCCTGGGACCATAAACAAATATCTGTGTAACAGAAGTTTTCTTATTTGTACTTGAGCTGCTTCCATTACTCAAGTATAACATCAGCATCAAGTAGAATACTTGCAGTTACAAAGTACAAAACAAATCTTTCTTAACCCGACAAAAAGTAAAAGTAAAAAAGTGACCACATCTTTTTCAAGTAAACTTTATTCATCACTGCATTTTCAAAACTACTTCTTAAACACACAATCCCATTATTTCATAATTTTCATTTTTGGCTGTTGAACTTTGCCACTCCTGAGATGAATTTCAATGACAAGACAACTCTTTTGAAACACACACACAAAAATCCTCTTTACAATTTTCCTCATATTAAAAACATGTTATTTCAAGATGAAATAGGTGTTATCTACACTTTTATCACTAGTAAGAACAGAAAAGCTTACCTCGCCTCGCCTAGATGGAGGTCTGGGAATAGCAATGGTACCTTGGGTAGGAGTTGGTGTCTGCCTTGACTGCTTGGGAGGTAGAGTAGGCTGTATTTCGCCCACTTCAGAAAATAAATCTCCCAGATCTGTGACAAGAAATTTGCCCATGAGCTCAAACTTCTATGGATGAAAAACTGTATGATTCCTTGTATGATTTACACTGCATATCATCAAATTAAGCATGTGTACATAGGAAACTAGTAAAACTGATATGCATCGATAGTCAAACATGTTCACAATGAATATACTAATATGGAAAGAAAATAAATTTAATTAATTCTTACTAAAGATTTGCTCTTGAGCAGATACACATTGTTAATGTACCAAAGAAAGTAATTGTGTCCATGAAACAAGTTTGAAACTTCTCACTGAGAGTGTGCACCTTTTTACACAACAATTTTGATCATTAACACAATGCCTCACAACTAACTGAAATTATATTGTAAATGTAATACATACCAACATGCACATTCAATCGTAAAATAAATTTATAAGATTTGATAAACATGGGAATATACAATACACACAATAATTACAATCAATTTCATGATAGAACATTGTACTATAATACAATATACAGTGCGTTCAGACAGTCTGTCTGCAGTGACATCGTCAATTTAATCCATTCTATACAGAAATGATATTGCGTTGTGCTGTCAAATCCCTCTCTCTTTGTTACTATCACAGCCCAAGGAAAATGACCACAAGTTGCTACCAGGGGCCTTGCACAATACTCAAGAACGGTCCTGAGAAGACTCAGTTCATAGAGAAGGGATACCTCATTCCTTCATCCAACATGACACTTCAGTCTCAAACTGTTCTTTCTGTCTTCCATGAAAAGAATACTTCTATTTTGCTTTCATATTTTTCATATTTTTTAATTTCCAGATAATGAACACTAGAGGTTTCTAGTCAAAAGACATTTTTCCTTTTCTGCTGGTTTCGTTTGCAGGATTTTCAGCACAATACCTTCAAGTTAGTTCTCAGAAAGACAGAGGAAATGCTCCTTGATTTGCAAACTGAAATAACAATTTAGGGAAGTATCACCAGGCTGCCTGAAGAATCGAAAGGGTTATCAGAAGGAAGTGACCCAGGCGTTTTCAGGCCCATGATGCCCTGAATTCAACTCACTAGGCAATTCTGGACTCAAGCAAAGATGGCTTCTCTTGCATCATTGCCATTTCCTAACAAAACAGAGTTCAGTGGTGAAGCAGCCACTGCAGAGAGACATTTTGAACACATTGTATAAATTAAATAATAATAACAACACGATGATACACAAATTGACATTTTCTGTTTATTCTGTTTACACATGGCATTAAACACATTTTAAGAACAAATGTCTGAATTGATGCTTTAGTTTGCAATACAAATATATAAGCAAAGTGTCTGTAAAGCAAAATTAGAAATAAAATAAACAAATGGTTTAGTTCAAATCCAAAAGTAGCTAATCCAAGAGTAATCCAAGCTTATCCAAGAGTAATAATTTTAATAAATTTATTGTTTATGATTAACAACACTAGATATGAGGGTTACCACAAAAGTCACAACAATTTTATCTCACCATAATATGGGTCAAGCAAGAAATTTTAAATTATACCATCGGAAGGTCATAATAAATACTCATTTTAATGGCATGGCATCAACAATCCCTCTAAGTACTCTCCCAAACAATTCAATCACATGGAAGCATCCAACAGTCTCAGTCTCCCCATGAGAGAATCTCCCTCCCAGATCTCACTGCTATGACAAGATATTCACCAAACCATAAGTATACCCCACAAAGTAAGCTGAAGCAGCCTGTTTAATCGCTATGACTGAAGATGTCATATGTACATAAACATTGTGTCTATATGATTTACATGTTATTGGAGGAATTATCATATTCGATACCAACACAGTAATTGATTTTTATCATTTTGTCTCACCTTAAATAGGATTCAGATCTCAATTTTATTTAAAACTGGCATATTAATGATGGTGTATTTAATGATGGCATATATCATGACTTTCCAGTTGTATAATGCATAAATCTCTTACCTGACCTGCATTATCATAGAAAAACTAGTTGCCGTGACAAACACTACATACAGTAAAACCCCGCTATAAGAGACCCCGTTATAAGAGAATCCCGCTTATAAGAGACAAAATTCTCGGTCCCGAGGTCAGTTGTATATAAACAATGCATTTGTTTCCCGCTTTTAAGAGACACCGTTATAAGAGATTCCCGCGTATAGTGGACAAGATTTTATTCTCCGCCATGCGTTTCTTCTCGCTTGTAAGAGACAAAAGGCGAAATTTTCCTCCAGGTGACTCAGGAATTTCCTCAGCGTGGTAAGGGTTGGGACACGTGGTTCAAATAGGCTGGAACAGGGATTCGCAACACCAGTGCCCGCGGGTGTGTGCGTGTGCGTGCGTGCGTGCGCGCGCGTGTGTGTCGTATACGTAACATAGAGAAAGTAATGTAATGCTGCATAAAATCGACTTCGAGATTTTAACAGAATGCATGTTTTGGGGTCCCCTGATCCCGAAAAAGGTCAGTTTTTTTCTTTCAAAACCTCCTTTCGTCCGTCCGTGAATAACACTAGCGCCAAACTATTCGTACATTTTTTTTCCAAAATGAATATTCCGCGATCGATTTGGTTCCGCTCGAAACACTGCGGTTTTGAAAAACCTTCTAAATTTTTGTGGGTACTGTACGTGAAGCCTGTGGGACATTTCCCCAAAAATGGCCCCAAATTTTTTCTTTAAATTTCTTGTAAGAATAGAGTGAAATTCACTTACAGAGGTGGCATTGTTAGGATTTTCACTGTTAACTAATTTTCGAAAATTGGAAAAGTTCGCAATTTTTTTCTGTGCTTTTCTTCAGCTACAAAATTGAAGATAGACATTTTTTTTTATAATAATTTTTTTCTCCATAATTAGGTCTTTCATTAACATTATGTACTAAAAAAAAAGTTTTCACGTAATATTGAGTAAAATAATAAACAATTTACAAAAACAAGATTTTCTCAAAAACAGCTCCAAATTTTTTCTTTAAACTTTTGTAGTGATAGTTGTAAAGGTACTTTTTAAGACTCTTAACATCATTTTGCTCTATTCTTTTTGTTTTTTCAAAAATTACACAAATGTAATTTTTTTATAACTCTCATGTCAATATTTACATTGGAGGAGATTTGTTCACATAATTCATTTATGAGCACATGTGCTTTAAATGTCATAAAGTTCACTCAATAGATCTAGTTAAATGGGCTCTGGAATCAACTAATTTATGTTTCCTCAAGTTTAAAATAAGTGTACAAATCATACTAATCCACTAAAAATATGGTAACATCTCATTAAACACGTCAAAAACGCATTTCCCACTTATAAGAGACGAAATTCCATTCCCCCAGGTGTCTCTTATAAAGGGGTTTTACTGTATTTAACACAATCACTGATAAATAGGCTTTGGATTTTTATGGTTTAAATTCTTCCAATTAGGTGCCTAAAACAGGCATTATAATTTCCTAAAAAGGCACTTAAATTGATATGAAAATAACTTTACAGAATAATTCTTATTTTACTTCAAAATGTTTTACCACAAATATCCACATTACTAATTTACAATGCCTGCAGAAATCAAAAGAAAACAGCCTCCAGCCCAGTGAAAGGTATCTGTGGTTTCATTAGATACAATGGAACTTGGGAAAATCTAAACATTTCATTGGGTTATTCTGCCTCCTTTTCACACTGTGCGTACCAACTAAATTCTGTGTCTGGACTCGATTCTTTGGCTATCTGCCAACCATGCCGCTACCATCAATGTACCCACAGCTAGGTCATGGGCTGTCTTCCTGTGCACTGGGACCCTCCCTCTAGCTATTGGCAGGGCTACTGAACTGGACGAGGGCATTGGGCAATGACAGAGGGACTGACCATTGACTCCAGAGGAAATTCCTTCCTACATCCAACACATCAGAAAGGCAGTGCAAGGTTAATTAATAATCCTCCTTCCTCATTACGGCTATCCGGGTTCAACAGCGATTGGGATAGGAGGGGGATTATTACATTACGGAAAATCAATCAATTCTGTGAAAAAAATGGAACTTATGGTGGTGACCACCAAAATGGGCTTTTGGGCAGGTTTCACTGCATGTAAGTGAATACATTAACAAGACATTATATCCACAACAACACAAATACCTTCATACAACAAACACCAATTTCTAATGTAGTTTGCTAAATTATGTAACAAAATGAAATTTAAAACTAGTGGTCAGTAGCAGTGAAAAGCTGCTCATCTACTGAAGGAGCATTTAAAAAAATCCAACAAACAATTAGAAGTAATCTGTAAGAAATGAAATCTACTAATCAGATAGCTTTTGGTAGAAGTCACAGCAATCAGAGCTGGATCTTAACATATTTGTTAGGAATTTGAATAGTATTGCTACCATGATTATTAGAATTAAGTGTCACATTTTCCCATTCATATTATTCTTCATAAAATGCTCACTTATTGACATTTAAACACATTTTTATATCAAATGAAAATGTAAGGAAATTCCATATCATGCAATTTTGAAAGCAGGATTCTTTGTATAGATTTTGCTTGCCAAGGTAACACCCACCATCTTCACCAAAAAGTATTAGTTTTCCACCCATGGGAACATTACCTCAATGTGGATCTTGACCTACCATACTATCAATAAATGTCAATACAGTAAAATGTCATTCACACAACTGCTGCAGCTGGGATCAACAAGTTAGAGCACAATTGCTCAATCAGTTGTACATGTGAAAACACATTACACCATGAGACAATACTAGTCAACCACTGAGTTACTTTGCACTGGATCATGAAGTATTTTTGAAGTGAATAAACGAAACATTATCAAGTGAAAGTGAAGCAAATTACATGCTGAAAATATTGCATTACTTACATGTACTACTAGTTTTTTTAACCATGAAAGTAAAACTTTTTTAAAATGTATTTCTTATTTCTCTCAAGGTTTTATGTTGACCTATACATAAATAAAAGAGAATGTGCAAATGTTTACACTTTGTTCTTATTAGTAATGGGAATGTTTAAAGAGTGGTTTGAATTAAATTGGTCATATGGGAGTGTTGATGATGATAATGATTTATTCATGTATGATGAACTAAGAGCCGCTGAACTATATGCAACCCGCCGCACAGTCAAGGATTAAGCGCATCTTCAGTGCATACCAGTATTCTGCCCCTGTGATTGTGAAATATCAGTTGGAATTATTACTTGAATCTTGGACAAATAAAGCAAATGTCTTCAAGACAGAGTCATATCGAATGCATACCCAAATTTCAGGGAGACCGTTTTAAAAATAATAAACTTGACAACCATGTCCAAACCAGGACGTAGAACAAATACATATACAACATACTTGTGAGAAAGTCTTTCATCTATTAGAATTTTGCAGTGTAGTGTAAAACATGATTAACAATCATGTGATCAGTAGTGTGTGATGTGTAATACACTACAATAGTGAAGCATTGCTGGGTCCACTAGTAATGAATCAAATTAGACCTTTCACAATCTTGTGGGTGTTATGATTCACTCCATTTTATCCTATTACCAGAATTATGTACATAGATAAATAAATAAATTTTGCAGTAACCCTCATATTCAATATAAGGAGTAGAAAACAACAACAAATAATACCTGCATAACGTGAGTTAGTGCTTGAAGCAGACGGAAGAGCAGGACTCCCTGCAGGCTGAGACTGAGTCGGACTTTGCAACGGAGCATACGGATGACTGCCCGTGGGGGTGCTGGCACTGGAAGCTGTTGGACTGGGGAAAAGGCTCAGTCCCAGTAAATCACTACTCGCTTTTCTGTAGAATAAAGAGTCTCTATAACAATCTACTTTCAAGCACTACGGTCTGAGGCCAGATCAGCTTCACTTCACTTCACTTCACACCTTCGTATTCAAGACATTAAATCACATTATTTTACAAACAAATTATCCATGCCAGCAATAAAAGCCACAAGCCTTTGTTCATGCAAATACAAATAGAAGTTTTCAATATTTGCTTTCTAGTAACACTTACCCTCCACCTAGCTGCTGTGATACAGAATGTGACCTTTTCATATGAGCATCGTTTTCAGCAGTTGAACCTCTTCGTGCCTGTAATGGGGATAGGGTACTATTAGCAAAAAAAAAATCTTCCTCATCGTGCTTGTATGAGTACAAATTAATACAACGTACAGAAACAGCTACTGGAGAAGGTGATAAAGAGAGATTTTCAACAGTTGCACGTAATTCGTCCACACTTGCACTCATAGGAGCAGCACCATTTCCCAAGGGTTTGATTTCCACATGTATTTTATGTTCACGTTCTTCTTCTAAGGGCATTATCCACAACACAAAAGAAATTAGAACCCAGAAGGAGGAAAGTTTCTTGTACTATATTAATCGAGTTAACCAGTATCTCTCTAATTATTTTGAAAGAGATTATTTGGAGTTGAAATACATTCAGACATATTTCATCAAATGTTGTCATAATATCAGAAACAAAAGGATTGAAGAAAAAGTGAGATTTAATTTAATAATAAAATTAAAAATTATGTCCCCAATAAAATGGAAAACATATGTCCATAAAGCTGGGGACTGCAATCAAATAAAAAAAATAGAAAATCCATAAAACAGACCAAAAATCTGTTGTATACAATCTGAATGTCTCACCGGAATCTGTGTCAGAGCTTGAATAAAAGCTTCCTTTGTCATTTTCCCATGGATCAACTTTTGGTCTTATACAGTATCCTTCATCATCTACTTCTGGAGTAGGGGTTCCAGATTTTCTTTCACCTTTCTCCTCTCTGTAAGAACCAACTCAAGATTTTATGAAATTGCTTGCTTGAATTTTCCAGCCCAAGATCACTCCAACACATTCTACTCAGTAGAAATAACAATACATAATTTAGAATACATTACATAAAAATATAAAAAATGGTGACAAGGATAACAGCGACATAGGATGCATTGAGCATATTAAAATCGTTAAAATAAATAACAGGCTAAGTGCCAAAATAACTTTTTTTCAGGAGGCCCAAAAATACTTTTATTTATTGCATATTGAATACATCTACATACATCTACATACTGGTGAATGTCTACATACTTATGAATACATCTACATTCTGACCAGAAGAGGGACATAACAACAAGTCGCTGACGAAGACCTCTGACATGGCAAAGATAACCTCAAAAGGATAGGCAAAACTCTTAGCCTGGTGAAGGCAGTCTGCCTAGGGATGGTTACCTGAAATTTCACCCAGCTGGCTTGGAAGCTGTCAGATGGTAGCCCCATCACTGAGCTTAACCTGCGCAGTGCTCGTTACATGGCCAGGGGATTTTTTCACTTACTGACAATCTTCACAATAAATAGCCGGACTGTTCAAGGCAACGACTAAAGCATGAAAAGGACAAACAATCTGGTATTACGGACCGAACAAAAATTCCCACTTGGAATGTGAGAGGGTTGGGAAACAAAAGAAGAAAAGCTAGATTTTAAATTAAATGAGAAAGAAATCGACCTTCCTGTCATTACAGAAACCAAAAAAAAGTTAAAAGGTACAAAAGATCTGAATCATTATACAATGATATAAAGCAGTGTGTCTCAAAAGACATGTGTGAGCAGTGGGCTTGCTATATTTGTCAGTAAAAAATGGAAAAATAAAATAATTGAATATTTCTTTGTAAATGAAAGAATGTCAATTTAAAATAGATAGGGGATTCTTAGTAATAATTGGTGTTTGTGCTCCTGAAGGAAAGTGGACACCGAAGACTTCTACGACAATCTGCAAAGAGAATTAAATAAAGTAAATAAAAGTTATCATGTTCTTATTTGTGGTGATTTAAATGCAAAGGTAGGCAACATCCCAATTCCAGGAATCATTGGCACCTTTGGAGAGCACCACATGAGCAACAGAAATGGTGAAGAGCTTAGACAGTTTGCAACCTTTAACCAACACAAAATAAGCAACACTTCTGTTTATTTATGAACGTGTTTTGACATTTCATACTTCATATTTTTCCAGTCTCTATTCATCATTACTCTGTATATTTTGAAGTGCATTTTCACATGAAAGATATGCACATTGTATTTCTTTAAATGTTTATTTTCAATAATAGTGTCAGTGTTTTTCTGAAATTATGATATATAATACTTATCTTGAACTAGTACTAGTAATGTTTTCTTAAAATTATTAATTTGAGTTATTTGTAATTAGTGTTAATAGTTCTAATAAATTGCATTCTCTAGCACTAAGTAGAAATGTGCGTTAATGTTTCCTTGGTGTAATGATCAATGCTTGTATAGCTTGCATGTTTACATGTGAATTTCCATTAAAAGTTGGTAAAATTTATTAAATCTGCTTGCTATATGATCTCTGCTATATGATGTACCAAGCCCTGTGATTGACCCAACTCGCCGCATTCGCACGAAGTTTTCTCAACCCTGCTTCCCTCCTGCGACACGAGTGGCTTTGCTAAGCTGATATCACAGCATGCCCCAACCCTTTGCGAAGGCCATTCACATGCTCGTTCGTCTGACGGCCCTGGACTACGTAACAGCAAATAATAAATTCTGCAAACAAATACAAAATGTTCAAGTGTATCGAGGAAGTGATATTTACTCTGACCACTATTTAGTCATCCCAACTATTACAATGATTGTCAAATGGGAGAAATTTAGAGCTAAGAAACGAACACATCATGAAGTCTTTAAAGTGTATCTTTTCAAACAACAAAATATTAGAAGATTGTATCAAATTAGGGTTCAAGAATATCTTTTAAATTTTGCAACTGCTGATGATGTAGATACAGAATGACAAAATATAAAACAATGCATAGAGATGGCAGCCAATAAAGCAATAGGAAGAAAAAAAAGTTCAGAAGAAGAAGAAGAAAAGGATTAAGAATATGAAATAAACAGATAGCCAAAGCAGTGAATGATAAAGAAACAACTTACAAAAAATTTCTTTGTAATCAATCACCGGAAGCTGAAAAAGAATACAAACATAAAAGAAATTGTGCCAAACAAATAATCAAAACTGGACATCAAACATCATGGAATAATATTATAATATAGAAGATGATGGACATGGGGCAAAAGTTTGCTTTCAAATTTATGAGATATCTGAATCAAACAGAAAAAGATGTAGCATATTTAAAAGTAATTGACGAAGAACAATGGAAAGCACATTATAAGAAACTCTGGTACACAGAAACACCTAATATTAGAGAGGATGAACCTGGGTATAATACAACTGTTGATTCTATAACTTTGGATGAACTACATGCAGCATTAAAAAGTATGAAAAACAGAAAAGCATGTGGTCTAGAAGGTATTAATGCAGAACTTTTTAAATACGCAGGTACTTTATGTGAATTCAGACTATTGCATCTATACAATGAATGCTGTTAAATCTGCAAAATACCGAACTGCTGTAAAACATCCAAAGTCATATCTGTTTAAAAAGGGCCAGAGAAACAAATCTGAGAACTACAGGGGTTGAACTACAGCCTTCTGAATACAGCTTACAAAGTGTATGTAAAAATAATTTACACTCGCCTAAAAAACACATAGCAGAAGTCTGTTTACAATCTTGAAACTCATTTAGCTTCCATTGACTTCGAAAAAGGTTTTGACACTTGACAGAAATAAATTATGGAACATAATTGAGAATAACAGTTACCCTAAACACCTTGTAGAAGTTTTAAAATGTATGTATCAAGGGTCAAAGATTGTTATGCACACAGGGATAAAAAGAAGTAAGAAATTATTGTGAACCGTGGTCTGAAACAGGGATGTAGCTTGTCTCCAACATTATTTAATATATACACAAATGATCTGATACAGAAATGGAAACTTGACGTCAGGCCTGACATACAACTAAGTAGAAGTACATTTTTAAATGTGCTGTTATATGCTGATGACGTAATAATTCTAGAAGAAACTGAAGAAAATCTACAATAAGCATTATACAAGCTACATAAACTTGGAGAACAAGAATACTATCTTAGAATCTCCAAGAGGAAAACTAAAGTCATGGCCCACTATGGAAAACAGCCCATCTGCTCTAAAATAGTTATCAATGATACTGCCATAGAACAAGTTTCTCATTTTAACTTGAATGTGAAATAAGTTATGACACCGATAGGGATATTGAAAATAAAGTCAATAGATTTCAATCAGTATGCGGGATAATAAATAGAAGGCTCCATAATAAAACACGAAAAGATACAAAAATAAAATTTTACAAGACAATGGCAGTCCCTGTTGTTTTGTACGGCAGTGAATCTGGATCACTAAAGAGCACAAATGCAAAATTCAAGCAGCTGAAATGAGATTCCTCAGGAAAGTTAAAGTCTGCACCAAATGTGGTCTCAAAAGAAATGAAGATATCTGAAAAGATCTGGGCATTTATAACATAAATGATGAACTAGAAAATTATACAGATTCTGGGAGACAACTCATACGGAAATGAACACCAATAGAATCCCCACATGGCAATGCTCTATTGACCCACTGGAAAACAAGATGTCCAAGAAAAGGTGGTAATATTAGTGATAAATCATAATGAAAATATTGTGAAGATGGAACAGGCACATGTGCCTACTCCTTGAAGTGAAGAAGAAGAAGAAGAAGAAGAAGAAGGAGGAGGAGGAGGAAAAGGAGAAGGAGAAGGAAAAGAAGGAGGAGAGGGAGGGGGGAGGGGGAGGAGAGGGAGAGGGAGGAGGAGGAGGAGGAGGAGGAGGAGGAGGAGGAGAAGGAGAAGGAGGAGGAGGAAAAGGAGGAGGAGAAGGAGGAGGAGGGGAAGAAGGAGGAGGAGGGGAGGAGGAGGAGGAGGAGGAGGAGGAGGGGAAGAAGGAGGAGGAGGAGAAGGAGAAAGAGGAGAAGGAGAAAGAGGAGAAGGAAGAGAAGGAGAAAGAGGAGAAGGAGAAAGAGGAGAAGGAAGAGAAGGAGAAAGAGGAGGAGGAGGAGGAGGAGGAGGAGAAGAAGGAGAAGGAGAATTATGAATACATGGAGTAGAACGGTGTCATTTCATTAACAAACTACATTTATACAATATGTATAATATAATATCCAATGTTATTCAATGATGGCCAAATAATGGAAACTAAAAAAGGGAAACAACATAAGTGAAGAAGCTTTTACGTCAATAATGTATTAAGTCCAATAGGAACAAAACTAAACACACTTCAAAAGCACTAAATCAAAAATTATAAAATATAATTTCAATCCAGATTGAAACAATTAACAATTACTCTTGAATGAAACGCTGAAATGATTTTTCATAAAATATCCTATTTCTAGCCTGTAGAAAAAATAACATGTCTCTCAAGTCCTTTTCTTTTCTTTGGAAACTTTACTGTTGCATTTCAGTTGAGGAATCTGTGACTGCAAATTTTTTTGTGTAAGAAGATTCTTTTCATCAAATGTCTTTCCAAACTTCTATATCACTGAGATGTCTCTTGACTTTTGCAACTCCTGGCTGATCCTTTGCAATTCTAATCCACTGTGCTTGTGAAATTTGCATATTACTTATGTTCAGTAAAAAATCTGCTACAGCTTTGAAGTCCTTGAAACATTCTTCCATAAAGCGACTTGGAAAGGTTTTGATGTAGCAATTACAATCATTTCAAGCAAGTCAAAGGATACTGCACGTCTCTCTCCCCTTTTTCTTTTCTCAATTTTTGCATCTTTCTCCCCTGTTTCTTTTCTCTACTTTTGCAAGGTCCGTATTGCAACTCGTGTATAAATGTCCCTTTACCAAATATTTGTGATTGATTTCCTTGAATGTACCATTAGCAGTAAGATACCACCATACAAATAAAAGCATTTGCTTTTGTTTTGTGCTCTTCAATTATCATTCCATATGTTTAAATTTCCCTTTTCATGATTTTCAAATATTGATTATACTTGCTGGTTAGGTGGAGCTCATCCTTGTACATGTTTTCTGCTCTTGGGTATGACGGCAGACCACCACATATTCTCATCTTTCTTTCCACTTATGCACTGCCATCTCCATGTTTACACCTTTCTCTCAGTGTAGTCACTCATTTCATTGATTGATTTTTACCCTCGATACAACAACGTATGAATGCCATGAAATGTCAACAAAATCACCATGCATTTCAGGCTTAGAATGGCACTTATGTCCCTTTTCATTAAACAGCTCTAAGCACATTACTCAGCAACCATTTAGCAGTCAGTTATCCAACTACTGGTAATGGCGAAAGGAGCAAGACCATTTTTTATTCATTATACACAATGGTCCATATATCACATTCCTAATATTAACTTAATTTGTCCCTTTTTGGCACTTAGGCTGTTATTCACTTCAACAATATAAATATTGCTTTAAAGAAGCACATTAAAATATAGACATAATCACAATTCTGCAATATTAAACTAACATACACTAAAGATCCGTCCAAATTAACCTGTTGGAACAATAAAAAAATTTATAAATTTACAACAGGAATGCAAGGTTAGTAATCATTACTTTGATACATTTTGCATCAACAAAAGTATTCCAGAAGATAAATTAACTGTACTGTACAAACCAATAAGAGACTTTTCAATCACAATATTTTCTCATCCCAAAAAATGTTAATAAAGGGTCATTCCATATTAAATCAACACAGTCATTTTACATCACCACCTCAGATTCAGATGAAATTTGACACATAGGTAGTATGAATGAAGAATAAGAAAGCTACAAATTTTGAGTAAAATATTTCCCATTTGTGAAATACAGCCATGTAAATTTTACAAAATTGGGTTCACAAAAATTTTTAAATTGATGTAGAACCTCTCCAAATTAGGAGAGAGAGCTGGAACAGTTGTCATTTTGCAGCTTTCTTTATGGTCTTTTATATGATATATAACTCAATAGGGGTTGCATTCAAAAAGTTTTTCAAATTTGAATTTAAAATTTTGATTTTGAGTTTTTTTTCAAAATGCTCATCTTCAAAAAAATTGAAAAAATTCTAAAATAATCCTTATATGTTTTCAAACAGATGGTGCAAGTTTAAAAATGGGACTGCAATGGGTTCATACAGTAATCTTTACTTAAAATGCACAATATTTACTTACTCTCGATTTTACTGATTTGCATTTTACTGAAATGCATTTTATTTCAAATTATAAGCCCGAATATATACAAATTATTAATTTAGTGTTTTTTGTTGGAGAGTGTGTTGTGTTTTATTGTTATTATTATTATTATTATTATTATTATTATTATTATTATTATTATTATTATTTTTCCATTACATCACGACTAAAGATGTTATAAGTCGGCTGAATATAAAATCTACTCCAGGTTGCAACCAGCTACCTAAGGAGTAGATCTAGGGACTATCGGTGCCTCTACAGTACTTTGCGCAAAATGTGGGCTGTTCCAAATAAAGCTATTTCTTGCACTTCCCAGTCCTTTGAATTACCTGGGAGTTTAGACAAGTTCTTACTCAAATTTTGCGGAACAAATCCCAGAGCTCCGATAACTATCGGTACGACCTGTGCTTTTACGCCCCACATTCGGCTGATCTCGATTTCCAAACTCTTGTATTTAAGACGTTTCTCTGCCTCCTTGGTAACGACGTTTTGATCGCAAGGTACAGCAACATCGACAAGTAAACATGATTTTTTCTCCATATCCCGGATGACTATATCCGGTTTGTTTGCTGCTATCGTGCGATCAGTTTGAATTTGTTGGTCGTACAATATCGTACACAATCCAACAGACGTCACCGGTTTCGGTGAGTGTTCGTACCACTTGGGGCATGTGTTTGGAACTTCGAGGGCGGTACAGATCTGCCAGTGGAGGTAGCTACACACCCTGTCGTGTCTTTTCAAATATTCGGTCTTTGCTAGAATTGGACAAGCTGAGACAATATGATCAATGGTTTCTACGTGTTCCTGACAAATGCGGCATTTATCATCTTGGGAAATTTTGAGAACCGCTTTATCATAATGTCGTGTTCTCAAGGCCTGATCTTGGGCAGCTATTACAAGTGCTTCCGATTCTGGCTTCATTCTTCCCCTTTTAAGCCACATAAATGATTGATCTTTATTGATCTGCACCTTGTCCATTCTTTTTAGGTATTGTCCGTGGAGTGGTTTGTCTCTCCACGATTTCTTTAACATTTTCTGTGTCTCAAATTTCATGTTAAGTAGCATCAGAAGTTCAGTGTCTCTGTCATTCTGGGTGTCTTGCATAGTCTTGTTCGCAATGCTTCTCGCTACACTTACAATGCCTCTGTTTCCCATTCTTCGGTCAGATTTCATGACCTGCCTCATTAGTGGGTCATCTTGATGGCTGACTACATACTTTCCCATCCCGGTTATTGCATTGTGCCAGGAGGCTTCAATTTGTCTCAGGCCTCTTCCTCCTTCCATACGTGACACATAAAGTCTATGTACATCAGCTCGGGGGTGGGCGACATGATGCATTGTAAGCAGTTTTCTGGTTTTTCGATCCATGATGCGAATTTCCTGTTCAGTCCAGTCTACTAGTCCGAAACTGTATTCGGCTACAGGCACCGCCAAACTACCTATTGCTGATATTTTATTCCTTGAGTTCAGAGCGGACTGCAGGACAAGTCTCACTCGTCTATAATACTCCCTGCGAATTCTCTCTTTCATTGTGTCGTTCGAGATGGTCTCACATTCTTCAATGCCCAGATATTTGTAAGTTTTACCTGGCTCAAGATCTTGAATCACAGTGTGTCTATCAACTTCAATGTTCTCTGACGTTGTCATTTTGCCTCTTTTTAAGTTGACTTTTGCACACTTGTCAAGACCAAACTTCATGCAGATGTCATTGCTAAATTCACTGATGACAGACAGCATTTGGGAGAGAATCGCTTCATTCTTAGCAAACACTTTAAGATCATCCATGTAAAATAAATGTGATACAGGCCTTTCATCACCATGGAGCTTGTAACCAAAGTCAGTGTGCGACAGCTGTCTTGACAGAGGAATCAAACTAATGCAAAACAACAGAGGGGATAGTGAATCTCCTTGAAAAATTCCCTGTTAATCTCAATACTTCTGGTTTCTACTACTCCCTTTCTGCTGTAGATTAGTAACCTGGTGCTCCACGACTTCATACTAGCCTTGCAAAACTCAACAAGTCTAGGATGAAATCGATAGGTCTCCAGGGTCTTCAAAATCCAATCGTGTGGTACACTGTCAAAGGCTTTCTGGTAGTCAATCCAAGCCATGCTTAAATTACGTTTTCGTTTCTTTACATCATTCAAAATTATTTTATTCAGAAGCAAGATTTCCTTACAGCCATAGGAACCTTTACGACATCCTTTCTGTTCAACTGGCAACAGATGGTTCTTCTCTAGGTGCCTATACATTTTGTCAGCAATGGCTGCAGTTATAAGTTTGTACATAACTGGCAGGCAAGTAATTGGCCTGTAGTTCTTCGCCAAAGAGCTGTCTCCTCCTTTGGGTAGCAAATACGTGATGCCGCGAGTGAGCCATTCGGGGAGTTCGTTAGGGTTTTCTAAAATTTTATTAACAGCCTTTGCAAGATGAGAATGTATTGCTGTTAATTTCTTAATCCAATAAATCTGGATCTTATCAACCCCAGGGGATTTCCAGTTTCCCATATTCTTAATTGTTTGGCATAGGTCCTCTTTCGAGAATTCTTGAACATGTTCCACTGTTTCCACGAGTCCATTGGCAGCATCAACTTCAGATTGGAGCCACGATGCGTCTTTGTTGTACGATCTGGTTTCCTCCCAGATTCCTGACCAAAATGTTTCGACGTCATCTTTTGAAGGAGGGGCGGCTTTGCCGTTCGGTTTTTGAGTCAGACTGCGATAGAATCTCTTCGCGTCTGTTTCAAACAACCGGTTCTGTACACGGAAATCGATTCTACGTTTGTACCGTCTTATTCGTTGAGCCCATGCTTGGATTTTTTCTTTTAGCTTTTCAGCTACTATTAGCCTTGTTGTGTCATTGTCAATTAGGAATTTTTGTCCAACATGGAGTATTTTTTGTTGAACTTTATACGTGTGGTTTGACTTAGAAGATGCCTCGGCTAGGAGTGATATTTCACGCCGTGTGTCGGCTATCCGCTTCATAATTCTTTCATCCATGGAGGTACGGAGCTTTTTACTCTGTCTGGCTGTCGGCCATCGGTGTTCTTGGCTGGCCCCAAGATTATCTGAGATACTAGATATCCAGTTGCATACACGATGTGATTGATTTCAGTAATATCTAGATCTCTACTTGAGGCCTGCACAACCTCATTTAAGACAGAATTCGCTGTTTCTATCACTCTCTTAGCTTTAGCATTTTCGTAAATTCTCCTCAACGGTGCACGAGATTCGAATGGAAGTAGACGAACTCGCTCTATCTCGCGTCGGAGGAGGTTCCGCATCATGTCCTTATCGTGTGACTCATGGCCAGATGAATTTTCACCACTGACGAATGTTTCATTTGGAAGAGATGAACCTTGAAGGGGATCATCGTTTTCAGGGATATTAGATGGTTCTAAATGTTCGTCATGTGGATGGTTTGATCGATGAACATACTCTGCGTTTCTCTGGATGTCTGCAAGTTGTTCTGATGTGAATTTTCCACTGCTGAGTATGTATCGTCGTTGACTGGCAAGCTTCTTTGAGTCTAGGGTAGGTCTCATATCTGGGTTCCGCTCTCTCCATATCTTAAAAACTTCTATTTCTGAGCCCCCATTTTTCGCTTTTGCATAGTAAAAGCACCACATCACCTCCATTAATTCATCCCGGGTCCATCTCTGACGATGGCTTCGAGCTACTGCCGGCTCTGGGTCCCTGGGACTAACATCCGTGGGATAGCCAGATGTCGACAGGGTGACATTAGCTCGGTTTCTGAGCAGGTATGGGACATTGGTAGAACAAGGCACGTTAAGGTTCATTACATTGCTTGTTCTATTCATTTTGCTCATTGGTTTCAAGTGAAGATTCGCAGGTAGCAAGTTCGAGTTCACAGATCACATTTAACCTTTGGGTTGTTTCCTGCGATCCGTTACTGCGACCCACAGTGGCCTCGGGGCATCCCCCCGCAGGGCCCAGCAAGGGGTCCCTCCGATCGCCAGTCGGCATTACTAAACCCTACGGGATTTTCACTGACTGCTGAAGGCAGCCTCCTTCGCTGGCTAATGCAAGGTTCGGGCCTCCACTCTAATCAGTGGCCTGGTGTGCCAACCCAGTTTCTCTCCTGTACCCTCCATGGGCCCGATAACAGGAAGTCCAAAGGTTCATGACCCTTCCCCCTCTGCTTACTCCCCACTCTCCTCAAAATGGAGTACTTCTTCGTCTGACCCCTAACCATCAACCTATTCAGCAAGGGAGGCCCTACCAGTAGCTAGGCTACCACTGACATAGCTCTCAGGCTCATGGGGGTACTCAAGCTCCACCACCCAACTCCAAGGTCGTGTACTCCCTAGGTGGAGTTATTATTATTATTATTATTATTATTAGACTGCGGAACTTCATGCAATTTCATATTTTTATTGACTGCACATATGGAAAGGAAATGTATATAACTTTACCTATCACCAAAAATAAAACAAATTTACCAAATTTTTATTTTGCATGTGTGCAATTTTTTAGTTTACCTGCGTATTTTAATGTATGCAGTATATTTAAGCCCATATATTCCAGGTTTTGGGGAGAAGTGGATCGAAGTCGGATCTTTTCGGGTGTTTCTCTTTCAACTTAGAAGTGGCTTTCTTCTGACAACGCGGGTATGGAAATTGAACTTCCTTTGCCAATGCCAATTTATAACTGTGGAATACCTTTTGGTGAATTAATATGAGGGCCCTTCTTTATTATTTTCACAACAAGATTCTCTTCTCAATCAGAAAATGTCTTTGCGAGTTCTCCTCCGAGTTGCAGTTTAATCGCCTATTCTTTGATGTACCATGAGATTATGTCACTCACTGTGCTTTCTTCATTAATGGCATTTTGCAAAATTTTAGGCATAATTAACCCTTTGCCTGAAGGTATATAACCAGCTGATGCTGCTCAAAGTTGGTGTTCTTTCCTTAACGATTCATTTCGCGTAAATGTTTAGGTTCCCACGTATTTGGTTCAGCAACTGAAAGGTGACCTTGATTTGTTTTATTTTTGGTGATAGGTAAAGTTATATACATTTCCTTTGAAATGTGGAAATCTACATCAATTAGTTATATGGAATAACGGAAGAAAAATATGGTGAAAGTGTAGTGTAGTGAAGTGAAGTGAAGTGAAGTGTAGTGTAGTGTAGTGAAGTGAGAGTGTGTGTGGAGAACTAATTCGGATATTTAAAGAGCTAACTTGAAAAAATCAACATTATGATTCTGAATTTTAAAAAAAATGCACAATCGTGTATCTAAGTTTATGTATGTTTATGATAATGTATATGTATATTTATGCACGAATACTATGTGTAACTAAGTGTTCGTTTCTTCATGTAAATGTAGGCATTCTTTAAGTATGGAAAGTGTGTGATAGGTTATATGTGAACATGTGAGTGAGCTTTCAGGTATAAGAATGTCTGTGTATGTGTATGTGTCTACGTGTATGTATGTGTGTCTACGTGTATGTATGTGTGTCTACGTGTATGTATGTGTGTCTACGTGTATGTATGTGTGTCTACGTGTATGTATGTGTGTCTACGTGTATGTATGTGTGTCTACGTGTATGTATGTGTGTCTACGTGTATGTATGTGTGTCTACGTGTATGTATGTGTGTCTACGTGTATGTATCTGTGTCTACGTGTATGTATCTGTGTCTACGTGTATGTATGTGTGTCTACGTGTATGTATGTGTGTCTACATGTATGTATGTGTGTCTACGTGTATGTATGTGTGTCTACGTGTATGTATGTGTGTCTACGTGTATGTATGTGTGTCTATGTGTATGTATGTGTGTCTATGTGTATGAATGTGTGTCTATGTGTATGAATGTGTGTCTATGTGTATGTATGTGTATGTATGTGTGTATGTGTGTGTGTGTGTGTATGTATATGTATGCATGTAGGAATAAGTGTATGTTGGTGTACATTTTTAAAAGTATTGTTAATGTTAACGGTTGGTTTTGCACGAGTCTCAAGAAAAAGCTATTGTATTGTTCCATCATTTGACGTAGTAGTATTTGTAATTCTTTTATAATGTTATATTGTAAATAGTTCTTTTAAAATTGTACATGAAAATGTAAATTTGTAATGAATTGTAAAGCTATAGACTTATTGTTACTACCTGGCAATCAGCCAATTGTAGCCAAATAAATATATATATTATATGCACAGTCAGTAAAAATATGCAATTGCATGAAGTTCCATGGTCTAATAACAATAATAATAATAAATATTATTATTATAATAATAAATATAACAATAACAACAATAATAATAATAATAATAATATATACTGAATAATAATATATACCGAAAGACCCAAGTGTGAACGATGACCGCTGCCGATTCGGTTGTGGACAAATTGAATCAATACAGCACATTACATCAGGTTGCTCACATTTAGCTGGATCAGAATACAGGAACAGGCATGATGCAGTAGCAAAAGTAATCCACCAAGAATTGGCCCAAAAGTACCAATTATCATCCGAAGCCTGAGTTCCGCACTATGTGTATAACCCGGAGAATGTGTTGGAAAATCATTCTTATCGACTGTACTGGGACAGAACGATTCTCACAGACAGAACTGTCATCTGCAATCGACCTGACATTGTTCTATTCAATAAGAAAGCAGGCAAGTTGACATTATCGAGATCTCAATTCCAAACACATCCAATCTTCAGTTGAAATACACAGAAAAGAAGACTAAGTATGTGGATCTCTCAGAGTCTATCATCCAACAATGGAATGCTTGCAAAGTGAGAATCATTGCAATTACAGTATCAAGTACTGGAGCCATCCCGAAAACCATGCATCAAAGTCTCAAGGAATTAGATCTTCCTGAAAACCTATGGAAGCTTATGCAGAAGGTTACCATAATCTCAACAGCCAGAATCGTCAGAAAATTTGTAGGAAAACAACGTGAATAATTAGATTCAAAATTATAACCATAATTTGTATTGTGATTATGTTAATCTGCACAATTTATGTAGTCACCGTAGAGATACGAGATAATAAAATATAATAATAATAATAATAATAATAATAATAATAACAACAACACACAACACACTCGCCAACAAAAAACACTAAATTACTAATTTGTGTATATTAGAGCTTATAATTTGAAATAAAATGCATTTTAAATCAGTAAAATCTAGAGTAAGTAAATATTATGCATTTTAAGTAAAGATTACCATATAAACCCATTGCAATCCCATTTTTAAACTTGCACCATCTGTTTGGAAACATATAAGGATTATTTTAGAATTTTTTCAATTTTTTTGAAGATGAAAAAACTCAAAATCAAAATTTTAAATTCAAAGTTGAAGAACTTTTTGAACGCAACCCCTATGAGTTGTATATCGTATAAAAAACCATAAAGAAAGCTGCAAAATGACACCTGTTCCAGCTCTCTATCTTAATTTGGAGAGGTTCTACATCAATTTAAAAATTTTTGGGAACCCAATTTTGTAAAATTTTACATGGCTGTATTTCACAAACGGGTGGAAATATTTTACTCAAAATTAGTAGTTTTCTTATTCTTCATTCATGCTACTTATGTGTCAAATTTCATCAAAAATCTAAAATGGTGAGGTAAAATTTTAATTAAAACTGTGTTGAGTTAATATGGGATGATCCTAAAGGATAATTAGACAGGTTTATTGTGAAATAACTTGCAAATAAAGAGATTTGCACAACAAATCAATATACAAGGGCTCAATTTTTTTGTTTATTTCATTTCAGACTTTCTCAATAAACACCTATAACAAATCGAACATACAAAACTGGAATGCAAGTATTTCTAATTTAATTTATTTGCAAGTTTTCCTCGATAATGATCACAAAATACTAAAAACACATTTTCAACAATTAGAATGGAGCTCAAACTAGTAAAGAAAGTATTCACATAACATCACTACAAAAAATCAAATAATAGAAAGCCAAATTTTTAAAGATCACCAATTGGTTATACATCCATGAAACAATGGATCCTAATAAAAACTTACACATCTGACTTATCTTCTTTGTTGCTTGTACTGTCTGAACCATCTTTCTTCTTTTTGGCTTTCTTTTCTTTACGCTTTTCTCTCCTACTTCTAAGAAACCCTGCAATTCAAATATTTATATCATCCATATACACAAATTCAATTTGATAGATCTTTAAATACCATGGAAACGATCTACAAGCTCATTTGGTTGCAATAAGTTCCGTGCATGATGATCAAGACAATTTCATTGAAAGATAAGTTTCTTTAGCCAAATATCAATTTCACTGTAATAAATGTTCACAAAGAATTCTGTAAAGACAAAAGTTTAATAATCAAGAGCATCAATATTCAATGAGTGATGTTCATGTGTAACACAAAATACACATCATAGACAACAATTACTGCTTCCCAAAACACCATTTCTCTCATGGTGGAATCGCAATGCTGACCTAAAGATGGCATTAAAATTATTTTTAAGAATATGTTAATTACGCCCAGTTTACAAAGCTAATTTGTTTTCATAGCCAAAATAAAATAATTCTCACATTAAAGAATCCCAAATATTTTACGATAATGAGGTTAGTACAATAAAAGCCACACACAAATGAACTAAAGCACAGTGTTTTAGCAAGAGAACTTTAACCATTCAATATACACAAAAAAAACTATGTTCCAATACACACAATCATAAATGAACATTTTATTTAACCAAATAAGTAAATTTATATTTCTCAGAAATCCATTTACTACATTAATCCCAAAATTCCACATAAAAAATGAACAAATGTTTTCATGCTTCTAATTCCCAATTACAAGCAAAATTTTAATATTCTTATATTACAGTTAAAAGGAAAATTCCTGACAGCATTGAAATGATCATGCTTAGCGTTATACATCAACATCAATTTACACGAGAGAAACGTCAACACATACACCTGGGGTTTCTTTAAATGTTGCAATACAAATTTGTAGTTTCCTTGCTAATGAAGCATTCAAATATTTAATATTTTTTAAACCAATTTGGGCATTGATTATGTAATATAACCTGGAATATCACTGAATCCTCACTTATATCCTAATAATAAAATTTAGCAATTCCTAATAAAAGAAATTACTAATCATTGAAAATCTAGAATCGACCACTCCCCTAAAAACCAATTAAGTATAAATAAATTAGTAACAAAATAATTTTACTTAATAAGATTATTAACAAAACTAACAATTATAAAACTTTATTTCTCAGTTCAAAATCCCATAAACAAAACACATTTGATTTTCTCTTTATTTTTCCACGTTTTAACAGTCTGTGTTTACAAAATTCTACTAATTTACAAGCTCTTCTCTATGGTCTACATTCTTTTGATAGAAACAAAATTAAAATAAAGCGATTCAAAAGAGAAAATGGATGTTATGGAGTCTTAACGATGCACTTGGTTTCCAGAATGCAAAGCTAACAATTTTTATAAAACACTATATTTATGGCAGCATAAGACACTTTGGTGCTGATACATTATAAATATATTGAATATTCCAGTTGTCAATAAGAACATTTCTTCCTAAAGAAATGGCACCCGATACAACTATGGTTAGTATATCACATTTAACATCCAAACAAAAAGTGACAGTATATCACATTATTATAAACTAACTACACTGACAAAATCATTCCACTTGCTTTATGGAATTTGGTACCTTCATAATATTTCTTGGTCAACATAATAATATTCTGCACAAGAAAGTGTGTCACAGAGATGCAAGTTGCTAGATGCCACTTATCCACTTTAGAACGATACGTACAATGTCCTAAAATGAGCCACTTGCTTTATATACTGACACTGCAACGGAAGTAATAAGCCGAAATTGGTCAAGGTCACCAAAGTTGTTTTTGTTTTGTTTTTTCTTCCATAGGTGCTAATTGGGCAAAATCAAGAACCACTGGATTATTCAATATACAGTAATAAAAATCAATAACACTTGTATATTAGGTCACTCATTTCATATTGATTTATTCCAAAAATCTTTATTATCACACAATATAAAATTAAAGTATTTAACAATTTAATTCAAATGAAAAAGAAAAGACTATTTAGAACCAAAAAAGGAAAGAAAAACCTACATTAAGGAATGGAATTTTAGAAAAAAGATGAAAATAAATAATTAAATAATCAATTTTGAAAGGTAAAGAGGAATGTTAAGTAGGAAATTTAAATAAAATATAAAAAAAAATTAAAAAATGCAACAAAATGTAGAAGCTATGATAATACCATCAGTCATTCCATTATTAAGGAAATTATTACAACCATTTTTGTATTCTTTCCCTTATTTTAATAGCATATTTGATTATTTACTGATGCACAAAATAAAACAGGGAAATGATAAAATGAGCTTCTAAAGGAGGGAAAACTACATTAATTTATTATTCAGGGTATTTGCCTGCTACATAAATAACATAAAAGGATGAGAACTAGCAAAACAAGAAAACTAAGGATAAAGCAAGTGCGTTGTGTAACTACTAAAGTGGTGCAAGTGCTTGGATATTGCAAGTGATGTTCTCACATCATATACTAAAATGCATAATTAATTCCCTTATTGCCATGTGTGACAAAGAAAGGTGTAATGGGAATAAATATTTTAGCAAGCTATCTCAAGGTAAGTAATCAAATAATTTTATTTAATTTCTTGGAACATAAATAATTTCTACAAATATGTTCAAGAATATTAGTACAACACATTCAGTAGAAGCATATGGTTTAGATTAATCATGAAAGGCTGTTCATGTAATATGAAATTGAAGGCATGTCTAAAAAAGTTTACTTTGAATTATCCATTTGGAAAATTCCATTAAATCTGCAATCTATATATAAAAACAGAGTGCATTAACACTGAGTATTTGGAATGCCCACACTTCAGCAAGAAGTAAAATGCTAAATAAAAAAAGAATGAACACTACAGTTACTAACATGCACTTATATAAACACTTTTCTGAAAACTATTTGATAATGCAACTAATTAACTGCAAAAACCTCCCTAACTGTACTTACTATACATGCTTTAAAAAATTTAAATTTTCAAATACTCTGATCTATCTTCATTTGACTACAACAAGAATGGCAGTGTTGAGTAAAATTTTATAACATTAAATTTAATTACAAGATTCAAAGTATTGATAAGGATGAAAATCACCTGATTTCTCCGAAAATTAACAATTGTAACATTATAATGCATATGCATCTATACAAAATTTGATATCTTGTACAAATAATTTGTTTCCTTTGAAAATGACAGTTAATGCAGAGACAATGAAACAACGTGATTTAACAGTGCCTTTCATTTAACTTCTTCATACTGATCTTTATTTCTAAGTTTAACTATACAACATACACTTCCTTGGATACACATGGTTTTTTATTTTTATTTTTTTTTATTAATTACTTATAATGCGTGAATTTTCTATGGGGAAGAATAAATGACACCACTTGCACAGAAAGGTTCTTCATCCTGAATCAAATATTCAGTACATCAGAATCTGGCCTAAGCATGTCTGCCAAGCAAGTGCACCAGGGGGAGAGAGCAAGAAACTCAAGACACCTGCAGTCCAAGATGAGAGACTAGCATGAGGGGGCCAAGTCGGAGAATCCCCTGTTTTCCACAGATTTGGTCAGCAAGGAGAAAAGAAATAAAAGTCAGTCCATTGATCACAAGAAATAAAGGCTTCCACACATAACAAGATACAATATTAAAAGTTACCCTATATTAAAGACATGCCATTCTCACACACACACACATATATTTGTATATATAAAATTAAATATTTTAAGCAAATATAAACTATTTAAATTTTAATATTGTATTGTTATATTGGAAGTATCAATAAGCTATAAGAAAAAATCCACCTATCTCCCACCCCACACAAAAACAGAAGGAAAACCCAAATTATAAGCTGTACCTGCAAGACATCCCGCCAACACTGAGGGTTTGGGCAGTGGACAGGCACAAGAATACATCAGCCTTGAGAGGAGAAAACAGGTCACATTTTTAGGGAAATCTGGATTAAACCTACAATCTTCTTCCATGGAGTCCCTGATTCTGCGACACACCAAATGTGAAGACCCAAATTATCTGCTAAAAAAAAAACAGGACTTGGGCAGTATCGATACTTCACCCCATTAAAATTAACTGAAGTTTAAAATTATGAAAATTCTTCTAAATGAAGTGTACTCTATCACACAATGGGGTGCAAAATAACACAAAAAAACCTCCTCTAAAACATGACAGCTACTCATTTACGATTTGACATTTCAATATTTTAAACATCTACTTCAATTATTACGAATCTTCCTAAAATGCAGCCACACATGCAGTATTTGTGACATACACAAAAATGATTCATGTGATAACTACAAGGGGGCTACAGAACTGGAAAATCAGTTTAAATCTTCCAAATTTACAGAACAACAGTAAGAAAATAATTACTAGAATAATTACACATCCTCATCAACTAAGATTATTGTAAGATCAGTATGATACAAATATTTTGTTATGCAAAAGTACCTTCAAAATTATGCATACAGAGCATTCGTCTAATTTAATATAGCAGCAAAAGCAAAAACGATAATTTGAAAATGTTCTAGCTGATAATACTTGCGACAGGTACTGTAGAAATTACAATTTCTGACCAGAATGTAATTGTAAATACTGTTAAATATGTAGAAGGGTAATCATTAGCCAGAGAAACGTTTAACATCTTTTAAACTATATCAAAAATAATATCACCTCAGGATAAAAGCTTTCTAATTGCATAAACATTGCCAAGAATCTCAATCAGTTTTCAAACCTGTACACCTCTGTAGAATGGAGAGAAAGAAAAAAAAAGTGCAAATAAAATATGAATTTGCTTCACACAAACTCCAGGGCAGGATATCCATTTCTTGTTTTCAGAATTCACTAAGTGGGTCACTGGTAGCAACATTACCATCTTCTTAGAAACTTTGTGACGTGCATTTTGCAATTCTGAGGTACGTCCCAGGCAGTTAATGCAGAAAAGCAACAGACACAAGCATACAGTCTCAAGCAAATATCAAGGACATACAATGAAAATAGAGTCACATAGCAACAGATTTGGTGAAAAGAAACTAAAGACATCTAAAAGTCTATGTGTATCTTTTCATGTGGCTGGCAATACAGAAGTCAATAAAAATATCGCAGGCATTATACAAGTACAAAAATATATTCCTCTTCCACTGCATAAAGTACAACATTAAAGGAAAAAGCAGAAGCAAATAATGCAAAAAAGCGAAAGCATAAATGTTTGTAAGAATGGAGTCGGAACCCTATCTAGAGAGCTATAGCCCAGCAAGGTTTAAAAGATACCAGATGAAGTTGGTGCACAGAGGGGAATTCAGTGGAGGACAGACTTTCTCAGTGGGAGGTATTCTTTCCCCTCCATGCAGCAAATGTAGGCACGGTCCTTTGGAAGATAACTTAAACTTAATGTGCACATGTAAGCACAGAATTGATTATCCTAATGATATCAAAGGGTCTACACGAGCCCTCTGATTTCCATGCTGCTGTCATATGCACCTAATCTCAGATTCAGTAAGCATACAAAAATTGATGGGTCTACAAGACATGCTCCAGCCTTTCTCAATGTTTTTTAACTTTTATTTCAAAGCATTTGTAGAAATGCAAATAACTATCTGTATCTCTGATTCCAGTTTTTTAAAATAAGACACTTCAGAAGAAATTTTAATGCAACATTTCACAAATTTCAAAATGTAAGCATGCAAACTACAAGTATCGTTTAAACCTTGCCAAGCAATTCTAAGGGGGTTTCGAGTTAGAGAAAGAGATTACACTTTGATCCTCGCAAGGGGTTCCGTGCTAGCGAGGCAGGGGGAACACCAACCCCGCTCGTTGGACTCGTGGGGGCTGAGGTGGGAAGACTCCCTCCCTCAGGGTTCCCACTGCATTCTTTGCTCCCTGCAAACACACAAGGCGCAAGCCGCAATTCACTTCAGTTCTCAGGGCACATATCCACTAATATTTGTGCCACAAATCTCAGACAAAGGCTTGGCAAGTGGCCAAAAAATCCCAAACAGGATATTAGTCATAAATTTCATACAAGGCTAAATTAAATGAATATGGAAATTAACTCTTCAAAATATATTTCTACACACTACTTTGTACACCTGCCCTTACAACCACAATTGATTGAAACATATTTACTGTGTCTTACTTCAATATAGAATGAACTTTTACCAAAATAACATTTCAAAATTCTATCATAAAGACACTCAAAGCATAAAAGGATCACTTGTGGACAAGTATGGATAAAGAACCATTTGTGTAGTAGTCAATCAACCTTCACACTGTTGTAAAAATTAGTCAAATAGAAACAAGAAGAAGTGTAGCTTAGTTAATAGAAAGCCTTGTTAAAGCACACAGCACACATTCTCAATAAACTGCAATATTTCTAGCAAGCCAAATACAGAATGGCTGGACAAAACAATGAATGGAAATATGTGTCAGTTAACTAGTATTTTATCCATTTATTAATACACAGAAAGTCGTTAGCATTTTAAATTGTTTGATAATTTAAAAAACTGCCAATATCTAATAAAATATAAACAAAAATTTGGAATTTCCAGGAAATAAACAAATTTATGAATATAAGTAACAATAGATATTGTGAGAGTTCATAGCCCCATTTGTATCTGCTGCTTTCACATTGATTAAATATCCAAGTGTTAGTCACATTTTGTCCAACCACAAACAACTGTAAACCAACCCCTGTGAACACAAAATCACAACTACTGCATCAATGATGCATATTCACACTGACAACACATGAAATACACCCACAATCACAAGAACACTAAACATAATTTGCCAATTCATACCACTGTTAGAATGAAATTATTTTGAATTATGTGCAACTCGCTGTTACAGAGAAAAAGTTTTAATACAAATGTGATCCAACATTAATTAGCAATCTGGTGTTTTTCACAACTTCTGCAATTCACTCTGACACAAATAGAATAAAATAATTATTAGTAATACAAATCATTAGATCCTACTTGCTAAGATGCGTATGAATCATAGCCAGATTCAACAAGCTTTTGTGTAAACATGAAAACATGCATCTCAACTGAATCATCAGCGAAGATTAAGCAAATGACTGAATCACTAACATCAAGTACAAGTTGGACGTTACAAGATGCATATAACATTTGATATAATTCACTATCTACACAAGGAGAAAAAACAAACAAATTAAAAATAATCACATAAAGCCACAATATTTCAAAATATTTCACATACCTTCAATTCACAAACTTAAAACTTATAATTACAAATAAATAAGGACCACGTTGACACACGTAGGTGCAACCACAGTGCAATGCTCAGTGCAACACAGACTGTGCATACTATTAGAAAACTTCTTCCTTGTATAAGGTATAAAAGTATATAATGCATATGAGGACTATAAACATTTGACAATCCTCTTCCTACAATTGTTACAAGAACCGATTAAATATTTATTTTCCAAGAATAAAACATTTTAGTGAAAAGAAAACAAGGCTTCCCCAGCAATAGGAAAACCAGCCATTATACAATATTTCCAATATTCCGTTCTACTGGAAACATTAAACTTGTGAGAGGGAAAAGAAAAAACACTTTTGCAATGTTCTTCAGTTGTGCAGATTCTAGGGTCCCCATATATAGTCTAAAACATTATTTTTTGGAATCTTTGACTGATTAAAGACAAATATTTTTAAAATTCTATAAAAAACTCAGTACATTGTTTTTTTTATGTCCAAATGTTCTTTCCCTTCTCATAACAACACATTATAAGTTACTTATTTCCATTACCGTTTTCCAAAGCACAGTTAATGTAGCATTCTATGAGATACAAAACAAATATTTGAATTTAGGGAAACACTATTTTACTTTCCCTTCAGGTCCTTTCTTGTTGACTAGTTGAATCAAAAACAAAACTTACAGCAACATTCAACACATTACTAGGCAATATAAGAAATTAAGGCTGAATATGCAAAATAGTTTCAATACATCAGATAACAATTATCCTGGCATAATTTTTAAGAAAAAGATTTTTTTAATGTTCCACAAATGCTAGGAACATAAAAACTAATATAGAGAGATGAAAGAACAAAAATTGCTTTGAATAATAGCAACCGTATTAAAAATTGTATTTAAATAGCGTGTTCAATTAGTTAAAAAATATTTTTCAATAGGACTTTTTAGGAACAAAAATGTACTGAATTCCATGTAACTTAAATTTTGACTACCATCAAATTTTATAATTTTGCATATTTCCTAATGTTACTTCTCTGTACTTATCTCACTTTCTTTTATTTAGAATACTATAAAAACAATAAATTACTTAAGGCACAACAAAAACACTGAATACTTCCTGATAAACCAATACAAGATTTATCTAACAACATCAACTTTTAAAGATGTTCCAGTAATACTTTTAAATATTTCATAAAATAAAAAAAGCTTTAATGCACCCATGTTAATTGAACTAAATCTGAATTTCATGACACACATGCTAACATAGTATTGTACAAAAACATGTCATTTCTTGGCTTCAAATGTCGTGTTTCAAATAATTTAATACCTGCTAGCTATATATTTCTGATATTGTGAAAGTTTGTTGATAGTAGTATTACAAATCTTATCTAGTTTTTGGTACATTACTCATAAGGGAACTTCACTTCATTTGGACTGAACAAAGTTGGTTGATGGGACTAGATGTATTAAAAAGAACATGAAGGATGAAGCAACCTCGAAATTTGACTCTGCAAACATTGACAAAATTGAAGAAACTTCATTGATTGTTAACTTATTTCTATTTTCTACCTCTTTCATACATATTATAAAATTCACATTTTACGATGCAAGTTACACAAATGAATTACCAGAGAAAGCTGCAATTCCTGTTGAAAATTGGCTTTGACATAACTAAGACAACAGGACCTTTAATACTAACTATAACATTTGTCAATTTCATTTCAAAGGAGTAGGTAGTTGACCATGCACACCAGAATGGCCTACCGAATTACTTGCA
Organism: Acheta domesticus; assembly: GCA_031308135.1. Classification (NCBI taxonomy): domain Eukaryota; kingdom Metazoa; phylum Arthropoda; class Insecta; order Orthoptera; family Gryllidae; genus Acheta; species Acheta domesticus. The sequence continues at coordinate 33,240,531 of JAHLJT010008446.1, forward strand.
ATATATTATTAATCACAACTATATTTAGTTACTAGGAGTAACCTGTCAAAAATTGGATAAAATAACTCACATTAATAATGAATAAAAACACAATAAATACAAAATGCAGCACAGGTGTTTTTCCTTTCTTGTAAGATTTTCTTTATTCATTTTCCCTATCAAGTTGCTCTAAGAACCACATTAACAAACATTTTTTTTTCTTTTTAATTTGTGTACCCATTTTAAGATTAACTATGATTTCTTGGAAACTATTCTAAATTATTCTTCATCTATAAATAAGGTCAAAGATCTAGTAGGTAAACAAAGGTTGCAAGATTTTAACTGTGCTGAACTTTTTGTTTTGCTCCATTACTTCTTCCTGACAACACCTATAAAACATTGGAGCAGTGTCTTCAGAAAGATGCACAATGGGCTATTCTGATGGATGTAAAGAGGCACTAGAGGGTAGTGGAAAGCGAAGGCTAGAAAAGAGCTAAGTCATAAATCCTGAGATGTTACAACAATGATTTAAATTACCGACACTTGAATCTGTTGATATTGAACATTTCTCTTCTGTATACAAGTATTTACTTAAGTGACTGGAGATGCAGTCTTCATGGAAAAAAAGAAAAGAAAGAAAAGGGGGGGGGGGGGGAAAGGGGGAAAAGGGGTGAAAAGGGGGAGAAAAGGGGGAAAGGGTGGAAAGAGGGGGAAAGGGGGGTGAAAGGGGGAAAGGGGGGAAAGGGTGAAAGGGGGGAAAGTGGGGGAAGGGGAAAAAGGAGAAAAAAAGGGGGAAAAAAGGAAGAAGGAAACACACTGAAATGGTACAAGTTATTTGTTTCAACAGATTTCTGGACTTGTAAATAAGTGTTCTGGGACTTGCTTAAAGCAGGCTTTTCGATATATGATTGAATTTTGTGCCCGCATATGTGATGTAAACTAGTTTTTGCACTGTTTGTATGAATATTTATGTTTGAAATTTGCACCCTCCTCAAAAATTCTGCACATAAAATTTCTAGCTCTAGTTACAATTGCCTCAGTGCAGTGTTAAGTGCTTAACCTGTTGGAAAAACTAAAAGATATAGTGCTAAGCACTGAAGACATAATGACTGACCAGCTCAAAGGCAAGTAAGATTTCACTTACATATTTTTTTCGGGGGGCCTGCATGCTATCCAGTTTATATTTTTTACCAAAAATATGCTATATTATTATTATTATTACCATTATCATCATCATCATCATTATTATTATTATTATTATTATTATTATTATTGAAGTGGTGATAATTTATCTTTGCTGCTTTCATAATGAAACATTGCAAAACTCAAATTCTATTAATTTTATATGAGTACAAATTAAAACACATTTTATTTCACCATAAACAGGCAACTTTACAGTTTTCTATTTAACGCAAAAAGAGGATTGAGTTTAAATGAGTTAAGTCAAATGTGATCAATTTTGTATTTTTCATGCATTTTCTTACAGGTTTCTGTGATCAAAATTTTGGATCATTATATTTTTTATGTTCTCTAAGGTCAAACTAGTCTCATCAATCAAATTAGTTTTCATCAAGTGAGGTTTCCTTATTGGTTCGAAGATATTTGTAATCCAACAGTATCATGGCTGGGCTTACAATTTCCAATATATTACATATGATGTACATTACACACCAGTTTTTCCCAAAAATCTTGTTGTCTGTAAAACAGATTGTTTTACAAAAAATATTTCAGAATCTATTCATGTTTACAACACTCCCAAACTGAAACATTAATTTAGCCCAATAAACTGTTTGTGAATTAAATGAGTATTATTAAAAATTTAGAAAATTTCAAGGCATTTCTACAAAGCATTACATTACAGCATGCTTCTACAAAGCATTATGGCCTGAGAATCTCAAAGTTGTTTTTCATAATTTACATATAATTTGTTAAGTGTTAAAATCTGAGAAAAGTTAATTTTTTTTATTTCATGATAAATATAATTTTGAATTCAACATTGAAAATATAAATGTTTGAAAAATAATAGAAAATTGCTGTGAGAAAGTCTGTGAAGGAAACTTCTTCTTGTACCTTTATATCATTTAGAATACTCTAATACTCAGCTTTAAATTAGGTAAAGTGAATTACAAATCCATGCTAATTTTTTAACAGTTTACTTGGAGTTTCTGAGATATTTAATTATAATGATTAAAAACCAAAACGTGCAACAAAAGTGTGTTGCAGTAAAATCGAAGAAGATATTTCAGTAGCAGAACTTGTACACAAAAAAACTAAGTTAACACAAACCTAACAAAAACAGAATTATTGTTTTTCTGAAAAACAAATTCATTAGTTGGCACTGAAAGTTCACTGTGTGTCTACAGTACAAAACATGGAGATTGACATAAAAAAGGAATAAGTGATTATTAATATTCCCTAAAACTCAGTTTAAAAAAATCATACTTGGCTTTTTGAACACATGTAAAAGGAAATTGTGCCCTTTCTCTGTAACCTAACATTTAAAACGAATTACATAACACACGAACAAACAAATATGAATGATATGGTAGTTCCACACAAATAAATGGCAGTTACAGTAATTTCAAATTTCTAAATAAATATAACTTTTTTGGTTTAAAAATAAATTTTATAATAGTTTCAATTTACAAATTAGCACATATTTTACAATCCTACTATAATTTCCATTCAGTAACTAGTATTTATAGGAAATAAATTGTACGACATGCACAACTGCAGAGCAAAAGTAAATATAGATGTGTGAATTTGTGAACATATTTACACAATGATTATGATTTATTTTAATTATTCAAAAGAGTCTGTGGTTGTTAATTACAGGATAAATTAAGTATCTTCATTATAATGTTTTTCTTATCATGACATGTTTCCCATCCAACCCAACTCTACATATCCTTAAACCATCAGCGGTCATGTGTCAATATAGGATGCTAATGATCTTTGGGGTATTGTCCTAACCCAGAACAAAAAGAAAATTTTCAAAATATTTTATAAATACGTTGATGTTTTTTTCCATATTTTTAAGATTTAAAAAAGAAATATTATATTATGGTAATTTCTATCACGAAGTAAAAGCAATCAAAGAAAACAGAATTTCTATATTCAAGTTGTTTTAAAAAAAATTTATTTGAGCTTTCTCTTCGACCAAATTATTTTTTCTTTGAATGAAGTGTAGTGGGCTTTAGATGTTGTTATCACTTGTTTCTACTAGTTTCATAGTAGTATAAACTTTTAATATTAATATTTTAAAATTAATGGAATGAACTTTTATCTGCAGTCATTTGTACATTACTTCCTTCTGTAGGGAGTTGCAATTGATCTATTGAAAGTAGTCACTGTCATATCTGGTGCAAGCGAGAGAGTGAGTGAGAGTGAGTGATAGTAAAGCAAAGATGCCAAATTTTTAATGTGGGAAGATCAATGAGTGTCAGAGTAGATTTTTTCTCGGTAAGATACCATCAAATTTTGACACATTTCACTAGTTTATAATTTATATTTATAATTATTTAAAGTAAAAAAAGTGTAAGAACTGTTTTATGGTTTTAAAAAATGTTTAAGCAACACACACTGATATGGAGATGTGATCGATGCTGGTTCTTTTTTGTCTAGCAGACATTATCCACCTTCAACTAAGAAAATGCAGGAAATTTCTTCTCAATTCCAAAAATAAAGTATGAATGTGGCAACAGTAGAAGAAATAATGACACCTTTGTCAAAGCTGCAATGTTCTCAGGCCTGTTTGTACCACAAAGATTAGCACAAGGTAGAACAAAACCTCTAACGTAGGCAAAAGGACATTTGACTCACAAAGGTGCAAACTTTTAATTGGTATTAGAAAGAGAAATATCATAATAACATCTTAGAAAAGTACCTGAAGTTTCAGTGAAACAAAAATTGGTTCTTTTAGCAAAAATGAGGTAAAAGAGAGGGTGGAATATTGTAATACTCTGTGTAAACTATTTTATCATCAGATTTTATTAGACAATAATTAAGTATAATATTTCAGTATCTAAATGTCAAATATGACAAACACCTATAGATCCACAAGCAAGATGGTGCAATTTTTTTTACTCGAATTGAAATAATTTTCCTTTTTGTTTTTCTAATTAATAATTTGGAATTATCATTAAACTTTTGGACTTGTCTTTAAACTTTTAATGAAATTTTATTACATTTTATCTTCCAAAACTATTAACTAAATTATACCGATTCACAGAAATGATACAAAACATATTAACCACATAACCACAACACTGAATGTCAACTAATATTTAAATATTTCACAGACCAACAAGTGCATACACACAAAGGAAAGACATACAAGAGCACAATCAAGTACGTGTAAATTATATATACATAAATATGTATATATTAACTTGCAGACTTTACTAAATACTGTTTTGAGTGTTGAAGAGTGTGCACAATATTTGTCATTAAAATCTGCCAAGCATTTTTATCATGATATGCATATGGTGTGTCCAAGACATCAAGCAACTTAAACATATGGAGTTTATATTCTTGTTCTCCAAATGTACTGAGTACCTTCTGAAGCACAGTCAACATCCTTCCTCCACCCCATATTGTCAGCTGCCTGCACAAGACAGGCCAAACCATAGATGGAGAATTGCATGCACTGGAATACCTGACCATCAAGAATACAAATAATTTGGCAGTAAATTACATCTGACAAATTGAGAGTCAAGTAAAGATAATTTTACACATCTTTCACAAAGATACTGCATTTCAAAGTAATATCTACGTTTACATTCCAATGTAAACAGCTTCCTTTTCTGTCTACTTCTTCTGCACTACATTTCATTTGAAAAGAAAAGTGATTTCAAGCATGAATTTTACAATGCATGCATTTACTTAGACAATACTTCAAGAATCAAGAAAACTTTCACTATATCCTCTCAGTTAGTTCTAATGATTACTTCATACGCCCATGCACAAACCACACATACCAAATTAATCAGTCAATTTACTTATAACCTTCAAGAGCATGCTCCATGTTTCAGAGACAATTTCTTTCACAGATAAGACTATCAAAACACTTTACCTCAAAAGGAATTTGTTTATGAATAAGTTCCAACCAAGAGATATCTCATTAAATCATTCAGCTTCGCCTGTAACTATTGCCCGCTCTTCACAAAAAATTTGCTGACCATTAAATTAAAAAAAAACTTCTTGAAAAATGATGGTATTTTTCCGTAATTTAATGAAAATGCAGACGGAATTCCACAAAATGCTGTTAAAAGTAGCGATGAACACACAATATTCCAATTATCAACAAGGACTGAAAATGAAGACTGTACCACACCAAATAAATTAATATTCACCGAGTGAAACACTGAGAATATAAAATTAGGCCACAAAAACTGCAAAACTTATAATTCAGAAGAACGTATAATCAGAAAATTTTATTTTGTTTCAATTTTCAAAAGACCTTTCAGTTTAAAGAACATCAGAAATACTATAACAAATTATCAAATTTAACAGTGACACATTCATAATACTGTAGTGCAGCTGATCACAAAGAAAATCAAACAGTCTGAAAAGCAACCTCCATGAAACAACTTTGAATTAAAATGACCTCAGCGAAAACCTACACAAATCCTAACAAATCACAAATCTAACCAACTTAGTTTACTAAGAAGAAAACTAAGTCTGCAGCAACGTACCCTGGGAGTTAGACATGAAGAGGTTGAGAAGGGAAGTGGTGCGGCGGGATGTTTTGCTTTCTTTTAGTTTCTGCCCACCAGACTCTAGATTACCTTCTTTTTTGGAAGGCTTATCACCATTTGTTGTTTTATCAGAGGATTCAGTTGCCTGGCTACCACTTGATGGTAGTTCTGACAATTTCAATTCTTCGAATTCAATTGTCCCTGAAAGTAAAGCATAAACAACATAAATGGAACTCATACTAAATTCGTAAAGCAATAGCAACAGACAAAATAATATATTCAACAAAACACAAGAAATATATAAATTGAGCCATAATAAATTAAATAGAACTATCCAACATTGAATTTCATTATCACACAAGATAAATAGTATTATTAGTTAACATAACTACAACAAACAAAAATGTATGTTTTTTTAATATTGTGTACAGAATTATGTGATTTAAAACACTTCAGTCCAAAACAGAGAAAAATGTAGAAAGAACATTATTCAATGACTTCTCAAGTCCATGATTCTAGGTTATGGTTCTAAGATGCCCTAAAATCAGATGTAAGAGTACACTTGAGGATGTGACAAGTGGTAGAGGATAAGACAGTGGCGGATCCATTGGGGAGTCACGGGTTTAATCCCCCCCACACACACACACACACACACATTTATTTTAGACAAACTCCTTCATACATGGGAATTGATCTATTATCATTACATTCAATATCCCTCTCTTCCCCACAAATGATCGCCTAAATCCATCTGTGGGCTGACAAGAGGGGACACAAAAATGCATATCGATAAGTCTGAGGTGAAACTGAAATTAAATGTGATAATAAATCAATTCATATGATCGCTTTTATCATGGCAATGGAGTATACTAGTCATAAGAAGTCAAAACAGGAGATGCTTCTCCTGTTTGACTTTGACTTGCTAGTCAAAGCACTTGACAGAGACTACCAGATAAATACATAGAAGTGAATGCTACTTTAGGAATGAACTGGCAAGAAACTCTTAAAGCAGTTCAAGTCAGAACATTATAGGTATGAAGTCAATAACATCACAAAAAATTGAGTATGGACAAAACGAAGAAGAGGATAGCAAAACCATGACCTTGCTAAAAAATTTACAAGCATCACCTGGGATGTGATCTTCACGAAACACCAAATGCCTTAATCTTTTGAACATGTGCCCTCAAGCTGTGAATTTGGTCAAGGAAGATAAAAAACAATCAGAATAGTTACAGTGAGCAGAAACAAATTATCAACCTGCCTATGCCCTTAGTAAACTAGTTAAAATATCAAAACCAAATACAAAAATGTCATATAGAATAAATAAAAAATACTTATAACTTCAAACTGCAATTAAGCGTAATACATAAACTAATTTTCAATATTAAGCAAGTACATTAATATTTCACTGTTATTTCTGAGACATTATAGAAAATATTAAAAAAATTACATTAAACTGAAAATTTGTGTCAGCTAACCTGTTCATTATACATTAAAAATCTTAACTATTGGTCATAATTTTCACTGCTTTATAACAACACATTTCAAACCAATTCCTTTAATGACTTAGCACTCAATGTACTTCTGAAAGATCAGAACATTTTAAAAGTATGAACATTTTTTAAATTATTTTTTGGAATACTTTTCTGAGATGACGCTAATAAAAAGCCTAGAACACATTTCTTTAACATTCAAACTAACAATTATTTCTTAGTCATATTTTGGGAGGGAATCCTTCCAAAGAGTACACAAACATTCTACATTTTTGAGTTCTCTTCAGATCCCCTGAGGGAATTGTGATCATTAATAGATTAATACATGAAAAATATGACTAAAATACTCTAAATTATAAAAAAAAATTAGAGGGAATTATTATATTTCAATCTCCTAATAAAGGGTCTCTTTAAAAATTTTAAACTATTTCTGATTACATCATTATTTCTTTTTTAATAGTGCAACATAACCCCTTTTACTCCCTGTAAGTGAACAAAATCGTTTTAAACTACAAAATCATCACCAAAATATTCCATCACAATTAACAAGAAATGCATACCTTTGTTTTTTCCAGACCTAGCAGCATTAAACAATTATATTTCACATTTGGCATTTTATAGAGAAAACAAAGAGGCCAATTTTGAAAATTCACACAGGATTATCTGATTTCCAGAGACAAGATAGTTACTAATTACAAATTTACAGTTTTTAGAAATCAAAACACCAGTAATTTACCTGGTTTCTCCAATCCTGTATATTTGCTCAACACAAACTGCTCCAGAAGTTTGTCAACTGTTAAATCCAAACATGCTCGCTTAAATTCAACAAGGACCTGTAATCATTGGCACAATTATAGTACATTCTAATCTTACACACATCTCTACATAGCACACTACTGTATATATCAAAGTGGTCATAATGACCAACCTCAGTCCTAAAAGCCTGGGAACAAAGAGGGGTAGCTATTTTGATCAAGAATAACATACCTTACTATCAAATTTCCTTCTCTGCCTGCAACCATACACGAAAAAGTTATTATCATTCTCAAAACTGATAATACTTCTTCCCTACATGTCAATCTAAGTACAATACAAAAACTTCTATTTGAGCCATCATTTTACACTTTTGTCATGCCATTTGCAACCTACTAATGAGGTATGTAACACTGATTCTAAAGGAACAAGAGTTATAATAATTACATAAACTACTTATGAATTTTAAGACTAATTAACTATCTAATTTAAAAAGTTTTTCCTCATTAACTGAATTCATGCACATATATGTCCTCTGAATATTCTAATGCTTCACCATCGTCTTCAACTTGAATTTTGATTCAAAAGGTTCACCCACACTTCCAATACTTCATGCTGTTCCATATTGCCTTGCTCCTTACTGTTACAGTATAATCCATTTATCTCAAAAAGCTCATACTTTTCCCCATATTTCAAGATCTTCAGATATTATATTTACATTACATTCGAAATTTCTTACAATGTTCCCTCCAAATACAAATGGAAAGAGCAAGATCACTATTTCATGCACTATGTAATTTTATTACTTGGTATCAGAAAAATCTATTTTAGCTAAATTAACAGGATAGTGTTAACTTATTAACAATTTGATAATAGGGGGCAAGCAATCAAACCTCCATTTATGAAATTGTTTCTCCCTAGATATTAATCCAATTCTTTGTAATTTACAAATACAAATTAAAGTTTTGAATCATAACTTTTTGAGCAATTTAAACTTTCATAATGTTTGTTTGTCTTTCATCATGATAAACTTTCAAGGAACTCGGGCTCCTACCAGTTTACTGAGCATATTGCAGGGGCTCAGGGTAATGAAGGGTAATTGAGTAACACCCATTTTTAATTTTTTGAAAATAAAATTTAAATAATATCTCACTTGCAAACATTAGAGACATGTATTCAAATCATTTGAGTAGAAGTACCAGTACAGCATTTTACACCATTAGGCATGTCTCACATCCCAGTTTCCCTTTAAGTCTGTCACTGCAGTCTTCTGCAGTTAATACTGTTCTAGCCATCATCTTCTCCACTCCTTCCTTCCATGTACTTCTGTGTCAAGCTGGTTGCCATTCCAGAGCTTTCTTCATCCATTCTGTTTTAATGACCATACCATTTGAACCTTTTAATTTCAATAGTATTGATAACATTGAGACAAACTTTCGCTTTTCTTCAAATTTCATTGTTATTTAATTTGTCCAACAATGTCAATCTACAACTTCTTTACCACTAGTCCATTTCCATTGCTGTAAGTTTATTCTCAATACCTTAGGATATTCACCAAACTTTTCTTAACACACTTCCTCAGAGTTTGGTTCCATATTAAGGGATGCAATTGCCTTATAGCTACTTTCCACTTTGATTTTCTACTCCAAATATCTTGTGTATTACCACCATTTGCCTACTACTTGAGTACCTAGATATGTAACATTCTGTCAGGATTTCAATTCTGGTCAGTCATTTACACACCACTCTTGGCTTTTCCTCTCACAACCAAACTTTGTTTTATTAAAATTTATTTCAAGCCCCCCAATTTAATTACATTTCATGAAGTTTTCACAGCAGATATGAAACATCATCTTTCTCCTCAGCAAAGATAACTTGGTCAACTGCATAACTAAGAGAATAGAGCTGTAACTTTATTACAGAAGTTTTAGGAAATATTATTTATTTGTTCATGTATTTATTAATGGAAGCTGTCGAAAAATTTATTTCAACACTTCATATCATTTTTATAATATGCATTGTGTATGTTCATACAATATCTATCTTGAACAATACAATAACAATTTCATACAATAATATCATCATAACATAATTGGAACCGAGACCCAAAGATTACTAACCCCTGTTATAAGAGAGGGCCAGCTGCTTTGACAGTAAGAAAAGCTACGTTTTGCAACAGCACTGTCTCACTTCACGTATGTAGCAATGAGTGTTGGTTTGGGCGAGTTTTGCATAGCCAATTATTTCAAAAAATGAAAGAGTGACATTTAAGAGGACAATAAGAACTACTATTCACCTTCTTGTTTTTCTCATAGAAATACAAGGAAAGAACTTTTTCATAGTGCATTAAGCATGAGGGGAAGTTGAAAAACTTTTTGTTCAGAACACTAGTCAATTTTTTCATTATATCAGCAAGTAACCTACATAGACATACCTCTTCATGTGCCCTTAATGACAGGATCTACAATGGATTTAGGGTGAAATTACAAATCTCAAGAAAAAGTTTTAACTATTGAGGGTTGCTCCTTAGTAACAGCACGTTCCTGCCTGAAGTTGCACAAGAACGATACAATTTTAATTTGTCCCATGTGTCACAAATGGTTTATGAAAGGGTTCTGAATTACAGTTTTGCCCAAGTCAACTAGTGGTGGTAAAACAGCATGTACTTTCTTGCCCGTATTTCCACACAAAAAGTACTCCAATTTTCAGAAAATTGTACATGACCTTATTTCAAAACCTATTTTTAACGAACAGATATCATTAAAGGGAAAAAATCCCCTTCTACAATATTTTAATTGTAGGAACACTCCAAAAAAATTTTGAACTTTTGCAATTTTCGCAAAATTAGGGGTTTTCAACAATCAAGAGACCTGCACCATTCTCTTAAATGTCCTTCACATTATCCAACAAAAGAATTTAATCAAAAACAATGGAGTCATTTTTTAAAAATGTGGAAAATGTCCCACAGGCTTCATGCGAAGTACCCCCCAAAATTAAAATATCAGTTTCAAATTCAAGGGAATGCAACATCAGCCAGATAGATTGGGGAATATCAATTTTGGAGAAAATCAGATGAGCGGTTTTAGCTGCTAGCATTGTTCACAGACATTCATTATTTGATTTTTCTGTATCAAGGATCCACAAAACATTGATACTGGCAACACCACATGTTAGAAGATTTTTTTCTAAATTTAGTAACCGTCTTTATCCACTTTTTCGTTACCAGGGCCCTGTAATAAGGATTTTTCTATCGAAAATTCACTGTTTTTTGTGCAGCATTAAGTAACTTTCTCTCTACTTCGTAGTGAGAAAGTAAAAATGGTGCTCACTGTTTGCCTGAATCATATCCATTTTCCAATATTTTCTGATTTCCACTACTTTCAACTTAGTGGTCTATGGTACTAATGTGGATATAGAACATTCTATCACTATAAAAAACGGTTCTATATCAAGGAAAGCATCAAAATAACTTCATCTATATCCCTTCTGTCCTAACGGCACTGTGAATTCCATAATTTCTAGACAATCCCTAGTAGTATCTCTGTATTAAGCATACAACACCTAACAATACATGACATTTTTAAAAACAATAATAATTTTCTTATTACTTTCTGTGAATAACCCATATCACATCAACAAACCTCATTCTCTTCCTCTACCTGGATAGTCTCCAATCAAATTCAATCTCTTTATTTCATAAAGGCACACTTATTATTTTTGTACTTGATAAACCATTTCCCCATGTACTCCCTGGATATTTTCTGTTCTTCAATTACCCTGTATTTTCCATGCTTTCCATGATTTTCCAGAAATTGGACATCTACCTACTGTTAAACTGGATCAATTTATCTTGTGGCAAGTTAAATGACAAAAAAACTTGTTGCTACACAAGTGACAATTGTGTCTGTTTCATTAAATCCATTTGAATTACAGTAAAAACCTGTTCAAAAGGCCTTCTCCATGAAAAGCCACTTTTTTCATGGAACTGATTGATTTTTCCACATAACAGAAGTAAATATTTCCTCTTTTAAGAGGCCACATGGCCCCAAGGCCAGCACCCAGGCACGTTCCATAGATCAGGGGTGTCCAACTTGCAAGGCATCAAGGGCCACAAGTAAAACTGTTAATATGGTTGCAGGTCATATTTTCATTACTCAGGTGAACCACACCTGGCATCCCCATATTGTTGAGCTCGGCACTTTGTTTGGCTGCTCCGAAATGGGGAGGGGAGGAGAGGAGAGAGAGAGAGAGAGGGGGGGGAGGGAATGCAACCATACATGATATCAAGCCGTACCAGGCGTAATGCGGTAAAACAAACTGGAATGATTTTTCATTTCTGAATTTACTAGAGAAGAGAGAAAAAAAGAAAAACACACATATTTAAATCTAAACTTAACCTATTTTTACATTAAAAGGGATGTTGACCATGGTACTAGCCCGTGACCATGGTGCTAGGCGCACAATGCCCTTGCCTGGCATGCATGCAAGGGACTTTCACTTCTGACAAATGACCTTTCGCAGGCCACAGTAAATAACACTGCAGGCCGCGTGCAGCATTCGGGCCACCAGTTAGACAACCCTGACATAAATGGACCTGTCACTTCTACATACAGTAAAACCCCTTTATAAGAGACACCTGGGGGAATGGAATTTTGTCTCTTATAAGCGGGAACTCTTATAAGTGGGAAATGCATTTTTGACGTGTTTAATGAGATGTTACCATATTTTTAGTGGATTAGTATGATTTGTACACTTATTTTAAACTTGTGGAAACAAATTAGTTGATTCCAGAGCCCATTTAACCAGATCTATTGAGTGAACTTTATGACATTTAAAGCACATGTGCTCATAAATGGATTATGTGAACAAATCGCCTCTAATGTAAATATTGACATGAGAGTTATGAAAAAAATTACATTTGTGTAATTTTTGAAAAAACAAATGAATAGAGCAAAAAGATGTTAAGAGTCTTATAAAGTACCCTTATAACTGTCACTACCAAAAGTTTAAAGAAAAAATTTGGAGCCGTTTTTGAGAAAATCTTTTTGTGTAAATGTTTATTATTTCACTTGATATTACGTGAACACTTTTTTTTTAGTACATAACGTTAATGAAAGACCTAATTATAGGTAAACATTTTTATTATAAGAAAACATTTCTACCTTCAATTTTGTAGCTGTAGAAAAACCTTGAAAAAACTGCAAACTTTTTCAATTTTCTAAAATTTAGAGTTAAAAGTGACAATCCTAACAATGCCACCTCTATTAGTGAATTTCACTCTATTCGTACAAGAAATTTAAAGAAAATATTTGGAGCCATTTTTGGGGAAATTTTGAAAATGTCCCACGGGCTTCATGTACAGCACCCAGAAAAATTTAGAATGTTTTTCAAAAGCGCAGAGGTTCCGAGCGGAAACAGATCGATCGTGGAATATTCATTTTGGAAAAAAAAGTACCAATAGTTTTGGCGCTAGTGTCATTCATGGACGGACAAAGGGAAGTTTTGGAGGAAAAAACCAAACCTTTTTCGGTATCAGGGGAGCCCAAAACATGCATTCTGTTAAAATCTTGAAGTCGATTTTCTGCAGCATTACATTACTTTTCTATATTACATATATATGTACATATACGAGAAAGTAACAATTGGAAACACTGGTCAAAACACTAAAAGCAAAATGTGATTTATTCAACTCTACCTCTGGCAAGTATCAGCTGCTGACGGTTTCATCCAATCGGGAGCTTGAAAGTCACCATCGTGACGTCACTAGCGACACAAAAGCTTCCGATTGGATGAAACCGTAAGCAGCTGATACTTTCTAGAGACACGGTTACAAAAGTCGCACTATAGGCGTCTTTCTTGTTAAAGACACGAAGCTTACCGAATGAGCTTTCTTCACGAAAACTTTGCACACCTCCCCCCGTCCACTGGTGGCACTGGTGTTGCGAACCCCTGCTCCAGTCTATTTTAAGCATGTGTCCCAACCCTTACCATGCTGAGGAAATTCCTGAGTCACCTGGAGGAAAATTTCGCGCTTTGTCTCTTACAAGCGAGAAGAAACGCATGGCGGAGAATAAAATCTTGTCCACTGTACCCGGGAATCTCTTATAACAGGGTTTCTTAAAAGCGGGAAATAAATGCATTTTGTATATACAACTGACCTCGGGACCGTGAACATTGTCTCCTATAAGCGGATTCTCTTATAACAGGGTCTCTTATAGCGGGGTTTTACGATATATTGAGCTGTAATACATAAATATAAAGTGAGAGACTGGTGGGGCGGTTGATTCAATCTTGCTATGACAGGTAACAAAATCAGACTACTTTGAACAATGACATCTAGAATTGTATATTTTGCAGGGGGATGTTGAGCTAACATTAATTATTGTTAAGCAATATGTAATAATATTGTTTCACAAAACAAAAGATTTTAATAAATGGGCCTTTATGAAATATTAAACAGTTTGCTTTTCACATTCTGCAGATCTTTCATGAACTCTGCTAACCCCTGCTTCCTTTCCATGGGAACTTTTTAACACATGCACAAAATGACCCCCATCTCGATCAGGTTTTTGTCCAGTTTCCCTGATCCATTGAGCAAATGCTGAGATGGCCCCTTGTTTTGCTTCTGGACGTAAATGTAGCTTCACTGTGCGCACGTTTTGTTGAGCACTCCTTTTGCTTGTAGTTCATTTACAGTTGAAATTGATTTTCTATAACTCGGGAAAAAACATTTTTCAAATATCTTTATTCTCTAAAATAATTATTTTCTAAATTCATTTTTTGGTTTGTTTGTTTGTGTTTTTTTTTTTTTTTTTTTTTTTTTTTAAATAAAATTCTGGCCCTCAAAAAAAATGTGCGCAGATAAATTTCTTTCCCCACACGTCATATACAGTTTTTACTGTTTTTTGACAAATAAATATCTAAATATCTAAATTGATCTTAATAAACTGACCATCTACTTTCTCACGAGTCATTTTTGTTCTAAGGATTTTACAGAGTGTGAATAGCATCTTCAAGTTTATTTTGCTTTGAGCTAAGTTCAGTGAAGATGTAAAGTGAATTTCTCAAAGAGAATGAGTGAAAATTTAGGGTGGGTTTAGCACTAGTTGATGATCCTAGATCCCTGTTTAAGTAAATTAAAATTATTTTAAGTAAAGCATATTTCTTTCATTGCAATTAACACAATTACACCTGCTATACACTTTCTATAACCTCGTAACCTTGACTAAGTGACCACTTCTATTAATGGCCAATTTTTCCCAGTACCATTTGTGACAGCTTAAGCCAGATTTCACTGTATTTTAAAATCCTGCAAGTTCTGCAACTAGTAATATGGTATCATATTATTCCATATTTGGATATTAACTGATAAGAGCACAATAATTATGAATAAATGGCTGACTAATTAAATACAAAATTTACAGTAACACACTAAAATTTTCATCACCTAATAGGAGATTTCATGCATTTATGATTCTGATCATCAAAAAATTTCCAACAACAGTTCAGAGACTACTAATCACATTTTCACTAATACTTATAAAAATTCAAATTATATGCTGAAGCTGAATCCAAATTAGAGGATCATTTTCATACCATACATTCTTTTAGAATAACATTTGCTGCTGGCTAGAGTGTTCAGATGATTTCAATTTCATAAACTATAGTAAGTACTGACAAAAGATTATGGTGTTTTCTCCACATTGCCTCTTAGATGAAAATTAATGTAATGCCATAGACGTTTGTGTAATTAACAATGAAATGAAACAAAACAATATTTGTCTCTAATATTTTAAAATCCTACAGTTTAATCAATGTAAAACCCAATTTACCTTGTTAGTTCAATATGTATAAATCTCTAAATATGTATAAATATGTCTGTCGCAAAAATAGTCAACAAAAATAGCCAAAAAAAGAATCTATGCACTTACTATTATATTTTACATATGCCTTTCAAAATCATATTAAAAACTAAGAAATATGGGTGGGGTGGGGGTGGAGGATCCTACTTTACAACTATAACAATAAGTTAAGAATAAAATTAGGCTTACCTGTCCAATCTGTTCATGATTATTCTGAATAATTTCTGCATAGGTACTGAGAAATTCCTTCATTTGTTTCAGGTGCAATTCTTCAACAGTCTGAAAGTGCTGCAAACGATTTATTGGGTCATTGTAAGAATATTTTATTTTCCTGCTTCTTTATAATTAAATTTCAACAAATGAACTCGCACAACATACAACCCACACAATGTATAAAAATTGTAATGTCAAAATACTCAAATTGCAGTACTACCATTTTTCATAAACTTGCTTTATTTCTCATGAGATATTCCTTTTTATAAAAAAGCACTGTTTGTACTTGAATTTAATAACCATTTACACTGATCTATCTTATCCTGCAATGCAAATTGAATGATAAGCTCTAATGTTTATTTCTTGATTATTTACTTTTTCAAGGCATGTCAACTAATACTGTCATTATTTCTGTTAAGTGTAGTGCATATTACATTCCAGAAGGTAGTGGTTTTTCCTTCCCCTGCTGAAACATGAGATCTGCACCGGCCTATAAATTGGCTTCCTGGGTTCCCCCCGCCTCCTCCTTATATCTCATCCAGAAGGGCTATGCACTAGTCAGGTCAATAAGCTCCCAACTGGTTTCCTGTCATGAGGTAGTATAGTGCATGAAGGGGAGATGTATGCATGTGCATACAGTCTAATTGTTTTAGCGTGGCCACTGAAGGTCAAGGGCTCAGAGCTGCCGGAAGAGTCCATTTCTCAAACTTCTCGATTTAAAGGAAAGTGCAGCCCTTCCCAGCACAGCCCTGCTGACAGCCCTTCTCCAGTTGTGTAAACATTGACCCACACTTTTTGACTTCACAAGGTGGAAGTTTTCAGATGTGTTACCCTATAGAGCGAAACATTTGTATGCAATTTTTTGTGAAGTTCTGTTTAAGTGATTATTGTTGTTTGTGATTATTGCAATACGTCCGGTTCAGAGCAAGTTGTATAACACATCACTCACAGTTAGACACATGAAGTTATTGCACATGTATATCAATTTAAGAAGAGACAAGACAAGGTATTAAAAATGTCACATCAGTTCTTAAGTGAGTGGCTGCTGCTACAGGTGTTTCAAAAAGATCTATTCACAGAATTTATAAGGAACGAATTCTATTGAAGTGGGAGAATCATGCTCATTTTCAACTACTAATAAAGAAAGGAAGAGGAAGAACAAGGAAATCTGCTCTCAACAGTTTCAATGCGAGTGTGATTCGCCACACAATGATTTAATGCACGCACCACATCAAGAAACCGTTATTTATACAGAATATAATGCAAACAATAGTAACTGACAGTGGAAAAGATGGGGACAGTGAGAGCAGAGCTCTCATGATGAGCAAAAACACTTAAGAAAATTAATTTAGCTACTACATGCTGTGGAATATGCTAATGATTCTGATATGGACAGAAGAGCCAGGTATGAGCGAGCCGCCTCCTGGCTCCCTCCCCACCACTTTCAGTTTACCCCTCTATTCTCAAATCCCACTGGCCACCCTAGAAAAGTCAAGCTATATGTGTGTGAGGGGAGGAGGAGAGAAGGATGACAAAAGAAACATTATATATGGTTCATGGCCCAATTGTTAATATATTGCTTTGGCATTTGGCTTGTTCTAATGGGAGAAACCGTGAAAAACTACCATTCAGAGCAGTAGGCTGCTAGAATTCTCCTCACTTTTCATAAATAAAACATTCTGACAGATCTTATTCACTGCTGTCTAGTTAGGTAGTATCTTTCATTCTTGTTGACACAAGACTGAAAACACCAAAGATAACATCCAGAATGTGGTCACAACTTAAGAGCATTTACTGTAACGCTAAGCTAAATCACCCCGGTTAATAAGGCTCGAATGTTAGAAAGTTGACATTTCACATTCCTGGCCCTCCACAGTTTCATCCACCATTACATCAATTATATCTTTCTCACACTTACTTAAATTACCTCTGTTAACATTATTTAATTATTGTGGCTTAGGTCCACATTTATTTATTATTAATTAATTAATTTTGTGTACTATCTGCCAAACAAACAGATTAAAAGAACAAGAGATGCACAGATGGGAACATATTACACACTACTACACTGAGACTTAAATTAACAAAACAGAATTTGACTGTGTCAGAAAAATTGTGGCATCACACATGAACCACCCAAAATTTCTTGTAATAACATTTTAGCAGATGTTTCATTGTCTGAATTCCATCCTGCTCACTTGTCCGAGTTATCCAAGATAACCATACTTTGTCATTGACTAACTACACCTACCAGTATCTCCAAAACCTCTTCAATGAAGTATACTCTTACAATAAACAAGCAAATTTCTGACTTAAGAAAATAATTTGTTAACAAATAACTCAATAAATCATCAGGACTTTTCAAAAGATTTGAACTTTCGTCACATACTCCCTTACTTCACATATCTCGTCATGAAAAAGTTGCAAATCTTTAGTCAAAGAGATATAATTTATCTATGAAATTAAAACCTTTTGACATGACAAGGTCTTTCTGATATATCAAAAGCAGTAGTTGACCTAGTGGTCGCTGCTGCTAAGGCAAGTGGAGTGAAGAGCTTGGTTTGACAGATCACAGATCAGAATCCCACTGCAATGTCAATGTCTCCTTTCATCTTGTTGTAGTGAATAATCTTCCATGGCTTTTTGAATTTCTTGTCCATCTTTTCTGAATTTTCCCCGTTCCTTCCATTATACCATTCCATTAAGATGACATCAACTTCTCTTTTGTCTACCCATTTCATGACCACAATACCATGATCATTTTCTTGAGATACAATTTCTCCCTTTTAAAATTTGTTTGCTACTACCTCATGAGGAAAGCCCTTTCTATTTTTACTATATGTTCCTATGAAGTGAGTTTCTCTTTCTAATGTTTTAGCCAGTTTCATGGAGGAATAAAATTTGTCAGTACACACTGTGCATGCCACAATGAAGAAAAGGTTCCATCATATTTACCACTACTTTTGTAGCCATGCTCTCAGGACCGTCGGAAATAAAACCTTCCCCAGAATAGATTACAAGATCATACACGTAATCCTTTTCGTTGCAGTTTGTAAACTTCTACTCCATATTTGTGGGCCTTTCCAGGAACATATTGCAGAAAGGCGAGATGACCACGCCATGGGACCATCGACTCATCTATCACAAAAAATTCTCCTGGAGAATGTTTCAGAACAAAATTTTTCTGGATAGCTTTCATAAGAGGTCTGACTTTGTCAGTTCTCTGTCTTGCTACTGTGTTGTCACTAAAATGCCAAAATCTTGAAAGAATTTGAAATCTGTTCTTGGTAACATTCTTTGTGCAATGTCATTGGAGTACACAGCTAATTTGCTCCAATAACTACCAATTGAAGACATTTTTACAAGACCCATCCACATTTTAAGCCAAAGAAACTTTTTCATCTCTTCTTTGGTTGTGTCCTCTCATTCATTTAGACAGCTGGAAAGCTTGACTTGAGATTTCTGGATAACCTGAGATGCATTTCTGTTGGTTTCCTCAACCACCATTTCAATTATGTCTTCGGTCAAAAATAATTGATAGAAATCATGAGGTTCCATGGTCTCAGGATCCCCCCCCAAATTTTTATTTTGATCAACAGAGAGAGTGAATTGCTGTTGTCGATATGAATAGTTACTCCACACACTCACCCTGCTCTTACTAGAAGAAACTTCCTCTGCGCCGATATCAGACTCGACATCACTGTCAGGAGTCCCACTTCACTTGCTTCACTACCACTGTGATGTTTTCGTCCAGCACAAAATCAGAATCATCATCACTCATGTCACTTATACTAAAATCATCACTATCTGTCTCTTCCAATAACGCACATATATCTTGCTCTGAAACCCTCTTTGCAGTCATCCTCCTTTCGCTAGATATAAACACGAAATGCAAGCAACAGCCCAGCACAGTGAACATCGAAATTAATAAGGGCACGCATGAAACATTGTTTTGTTTTCTATGAAATGATAAGGTGTGATGCGAAACCTGAGACATTCACAATCAGGGGCCTTCCACAAACAAAGTCATGTGGTGATATGAACTACCACCAGGGGCCACCACTACACAGATTGAAGCAGTGTCAGATGAACATGGTTAAAATCGAATTTTGTTTCCTAAGCATAAGGGACAGAATCGCTTAAGGAGACATTTTGTTTACCTGCTCTTGTATCTTCCCACTCCACCCCACCCACCCTGCCCAGCACGAAAATATTTCAGCGAGTGAGCCATGGGGACCTGCCCACCTTAACTATTGAATGGGAAAACACAGAAACAGGAAAGTTGCTGTAGCTTATGACTAATGCTCACTTCATCCTCTGCTGTCTCCATGAGCCAGCCATGCTTGTCCTGAAAGGAGGCAAAGACACGCAGTTGCCAAATTGTCAAAACAAGAACAAGTGCTCCCAGACATAGGTCACAAGCTAAACTAAAGACCCAATAGTTGGAGCATTTTCAAACCACCATGTGTCACCCAAGAAAATAACCTCTCCATTCCATTCCTAGTTAGGAGTTGGTAGGATGATTCAGTCTACCTGTGGACAGGGGAGTAATGTGTTGCCCGAGTCTAAACCGTGACTTGCACACCACCTGTCTGGCACCTTTCTTCCCTAACTCTTATCAGTTCCAAACAGTGTTACAAGAATAAATAGGAGTCTTTCTATGTTCAAAGCGACTATAGGTCTATGGAGCTCAGTGTTGTGAAGGCTGATGCATGTGCATTAGGAAGTCAAAAGGCAGTGACAGACCCCAAGGCAGGGGGTATCGGTACATCCCAACAGATGAACAATGTTAAGCTAATGATATCAAAAGCAGTAATTCATACTTTACTATTTCCTTTCCTTTCTGAACAGTATGATACACACAAACATTTTGGATGTCCATTAGCTGAATCAATTTTCAAAGCATTGAATGTGTCTCTTTCATTCAGCAGAAAAGATTTACACAATAATCTTTTGTTAAATTTGATTTGTTACAAATCTATTAGCGTTTTCCATTCGCCGCACGGTGCGCACCCAGTGCACACTCAGGGCAGCTTTCGTGTTCCATTCGGCCGCTAGGGCGCACCAGTGCAGGGAAGCGCATGTTCCATTAGCACAATGACACGGAACCAGGGTGCACTCGGGGCGCCCTAACCTGCACTCACGAGCTCGACGGTGCAGTCCATTGCACCGGGCCGTTTTGAGGTTAGGTACCAAAGTTATGAATGTTGATTTGGATTCATGATGAAATTGTAAAGGCAATTAAGGATCTCCTGTCACACAGAGTACTTCGAATGATGGAGTATACCATGTTTTACAAGAAATGCTTTAAAATAACTTCGTGACTTCTCGAAGTTCGGAAAATCGGGTTGTGTTTTCATAATATTTAACCGTGAATTACTGCATGTTAACAAATCCAGTGGTATTTAGTAATCAAACCTATGCCCTTACAAAATCATTCAAATATACAATGTGCCAAGAAGAGTTTCTCGCATGCGCAAGCGAAAATGCTCATATTAATATTTTTTTAGTTTTCAATAACCAAATAATTCTGCAGAAGCCGTTCGTTTCGAAATCTAGTGTACTATGTTCGAAATCAATCACTGGCAAATCTTGAGAAATGAACTTTCGACAGATTAGCTTTTGAAGTTTTCGGTAGTTTTTAAATAAAGAATCACACGCGTTAATACTTTATGAATTAAGGAGTAAACAATTACCAAAAGACTTCGTACAAGATGTGTTATAATAAAAATTATCATTATAAAATTATAACAACGACCAAAATTCCAAAATTCTTATTTTACGAGTTCTGTCAGTGTGGCAGACCAAAGAACAGCTGTCTATAATCTCATTGCGTTGCGTACATGCACTGACTCAGTTCCGGAATCCGATTCATTCATGGCTGCCCCACATCTGCCTTTCACGCATGTGGGGCAGCACTGTTGCGGAGTGATGACATATATGCCCTGCACTAGGGTGGGTTTCAGTGCAACAAATGGAAAACGCTATATATCTCAGCAAATTGTCATAGCCTTTGCGATACAGTTGTTGGTATTCATTTTTACAGGACCAAATAAAATTATACATGAAAAAAATTGGTCACTTGTAAAGAGAATTTTTATGGTACAAAGAGATAACATTACAGAGAAGAATAAAATAAAATATCACTGAAAACATACTTTGCATGCTGATGACATTCTCTTTTCAAATTCCACCTTTATAGTGCGATATTTTTCCACCAAATTTTTATAATCTTCCTGTGCTTTCTTCAACTTCATTTCAGCCTTTCAGATTCCTTTGGTGAAGAAGTCTCTTTCCGCATTTTGTCATATTCTAAAATGCGCTGATTGTACGTATCTTTTGCTTTTTGAAGCGTTAGTGTAGTTGCCTGAATAGCTTGAACCACTTCGAGTGTGCCAGCCTCCTCCTCCTTCACCTGAAACACAATTTAAAATTGTGACTTCCTTTTTGAGATTGCAACATGGATAAAAGAATGGAGATAAGAGATGGAGGGATGCAAGGCAGGTGACACTGGAGAACCGCAATTTAAACTCTGGTACCCACAAGGCAATTGAACTGACCAGTACAAAACAGGCTCCCTCCAATTACATAATTAAAGGGTATAATAAAGATATAAATGGGAGCCAGGAAATTAAATAGCTTTTTCCTAATTTAAATAAATGACTAGCTCCGAAGAAAATTCATATTGTTAGTTATTTTCTAACAGGAAGGAAGGTTCTCTAAGGAAGAACACTATCATTAACAGGAACAAAGAACACTGTCATTATCGAAGACACAAAGGATAAATTTTAGTCACAGAATTATTCATGAAGTGTATTTGTACAAGACAAACTACAAGAAGTTTAAAAATAAATTAAAGCATAATGTTCAGAATGGCCAAATACTAAAGTAGCATGAATTCCTCATTATAATTTATTTCTTCTCTAAATTTGTAAATTTCTCTATTCCATCTCTAAAACAAATTTAAAGCATGGAAATCATTTAAGATACTAATCCAGTTTTATGTACTTTCAAATAAAATGTTAATGACTTAGTTGCATTTAAAAAAATATCAAATGATTCAAATAATAAAGTGAATATTAATGAAAGACATTGTATACAATATTACAATACATAGAAATAAGAAAATAAAATATGAAATCTTTTCAATGACACGTGAAATAATATTTTCTTTACTTTTAATATGTCCCACTGCCTTTGTTGTTCTGTGGCCATTACACAGCAACTACATTGCAATTATACTTTATTCAAAATGTCTTGCTGATCTTTCACAGTCAATCAAGCATAAATTGTAATCTAAAGTAAAATATGTACAACTCTCAAAATCATTGAAATTACCTGTCTGTGTTTCTTGTGGAGTTCTTCACCATACTTGCTAACTTCTTTCACAAGTTCCAGAACTTTCTGAACCATCTGCATGTGCAGATTGGAAAGTTTTTCAATTGATGTCCGGACAACAAGCCAGAATGGAGCAAATGTGCCTTGCACACAGCTTGCACCAACTTGCTTTGCAAGTTTGGTGAGAAGTTTTGAATTGTTCTCTTCTATGTTGCATCTTAAGGAAAAAGAAAGGAAGATATTTAAATGAATTAAATTAAGAACTATTGAAATCTGTGGTTGTAGATAACTGGAATTCAATTCAACCAACTGTACAACTGCAAATGGAAAAATCTCACTTGTTTAAACTAAATTGTGGTATTAACTAGCATTACATTAATTAAAAGAGCAGTTACTATACAGCAGAAAAATCTCTATTCAGCCAATAAAACATTCAATCAACTCAATGTGTTTCCTGAGGTGGTCAACTAATTTTAATATAACACTTTTGAAAGAAAATCTGAACAGGTAATTACAATCACTGTGATATTTTTGGAAAAATACTTACTACACTAAAAGGAACTTCATATCCAAATAGACAAATCACCTTTTTAAAAAAAAGTATTAAAAGAATAGGAACACTAAATTAAATATGAACTTGAATGAAGAATAGGAACTTGAAATTAAATATGTGAGTATGTGTGTGTGTGTGTGTGTGTATATCTGTGTGTATAATCAAGATTTTAATTTCAAGTATTGATTAGAAGTTGTATTTGTGTTCCTATTCTTTTGATATTTAATTTTTTATAATTAAATATATGGTGAATTAAATGTATGCCACAAGGAATTGTGAAAGTGCTAGGTCAGAATTGTTTATGCCTTCACCTTTAGGGATTCAAATAGAGTATTCCTAAAAGCCAAACTAGTATCAATAACAGAATCTGAAATCAAGTCACTCACGTTGAAGCCATATATCCAGAAAAGATCATTGCTCTGATAATCACATTTACCAAGAAATTAAAACTTAATTAAATTTCTTTGAATAACATACGCTTCAAGAGATTGAACTATAAACATGTATTCAAAAAAATAACTGAAATAAATGGATAATGGAAAGAGAAAAGAAAAAAAAAAGTACAGCATAGAAACTACAGTAATTAAAACTTCCCCAATGTGTAATGCAAGAACATGTGCATACACTTGAAGATGCTTTCAATTGTTTGCAAGAAAGTATTCAATTATACAACTTTTGGGAATTAGAATCTCCCTCTGATCTTTTGTCTAGTAAAAAATTCTGTAAAAGCGAATACACAACAGACATCAGGCTCCAAAGAAAACACAATGACTTCGTTTCAGGGAGTACTGACAATTTTCAAAATTTAGCCATTAAATCAATTAGCTCACTTCTTTCTCACCAGTGTCTACAATTTCTAATATTTCATCATGCTTGCACGGTTGATTGGTGAATTTATACACTGCATGTAAATTGTTAAGGAATTTAAAATTTGAATATCCCCTATCATTGAACCCAAACAAATAGTACATGTTCAAGTTATCTAACATTAATTTTTAAAAGAATATTTAATTTGGACAAGTAAGTTTGCAGTAAAAATCTTGATACAAATTGCGGAACTAATTTTTGACATAAACTGGAGGGAGGCACTGAGAGGTCTAGGGGTATAAGCAACAACACGTAACTGATTTTGAGAAAATGAAGTTGTAAGTTTACGAGTTGTATTCAATTTTGGATAAATTTTTCATTGTTTAACTTAAAATCTCAGCACTTGTCATGTTTTCACTTACAATCCTTCACCACAACAATTTTGTGCACATTACCTGTTTCTGCACTTAACTCTATTTTCAGCCAAGGTGCCCTTTCCCCCATGGTCTCATTAAATTTTATTTAATAATATTATATTATTTATTAATTTGATTTATTCCTACTAATATCTGAGCAATTATTGCAGAGCTATAATTAAGATTTCCAGTAATATATTATTAAAGTTTTCAATTTTATACTATTAATCATTATTTTGTTTTCATGACTATACTAATTTTTATATGAAAGGTTCTTTTACAACTAGTTTCTAGTAGTTGAAAGTTCTGCTTGAGTCACATATCAAAACTACAACACAGATAAATGCACAAAATGTATCAGTGAAAAGCTACAACACTACTAACAACATGATATTATTAAAGGAAATTACATAACATCACTTAATTGCTCAAATCATGAACTGGCCTCTGAAGGTACTCCAGATTTTTTTTTGCACAGAACTTTCTAGACCAATTAATTAGTAATTCCTGAAAGTTCTAGTACAAATAGAATAAAAAAGAAAGAATCACAAATACTAAGTATAAAGAGGAAAACGTAGAAACAAACACAAAAATTAAAGGAATCTGCGTATGTTAAATAATTACTATGGAATAGAAAATATTGTTTTTTTAGAGGAGCACTGAATTGAATAACACAAAAGTTTAAATTAATACAACAGAAGTATTATCCTGTGACCAAATCATTGCACTGAACTGAAAATTCACAGAGTTAAATATGAAACATTTGGCAAGCCTCAATTTCAGACCAATAATATTTCCCTAAAGGAAATTCAACCGTGCAATTCCACTAGAAACTCAAATATATGAGTTAATAGAAAAAAACGTAGTATCTAAATAAATGTGAATATTCTATTTACAAAGTTAATGTCTGTGGCAATTTTTTTTATAAATTAATTTATTTAAAATAATACAGGCAATCACCCAATTACAAATGTAGAATAAATTCCATAAAATTCAATTTTACAAAAGTTTAGCTTAACGCAGAGAAAATTTTAATTTAAAGTTTAAATTACCATCGATACTTTTATTTAGGTTATGACCTTCTCATAAGATCATTCACAATATTTCAGATTCTGTTAATGATATTGTTGGTGGCACAATTTGATCTACAAAATTTAGCGCTAAACAATATTTCATTTCTGGTAAATCTCTTTGGAAATACAGAAAAGAACATTAGATAATATTTCACTACTATCAATATAGTTGTTAATGACTTTGTACAAAAATAACAAGTCATTATAGTCTCTTCTGAATGATAATGAAGGTATATCAAACATTTCACAGACCTGAGTAGTCATGGTAGAACCTAGATATGGGGGTGTTCTTTATACACGCAATCTGATGAAGGAATCTGTTCTGAACTCTCTCAATAGCAACAATACAAAATTGTGTGTAAGGGGACCAGATCACGGAAGCATCTTTTAAAAGAGGTTTACTGAAGGAAAAATACAAGATCTTGAAGGTTCTAATACAGTTAAAGTTACTATTAAACCTTCAATTAATAATTATCCAATGAAGATTTGTATTTAAATGGTTCGCAATTGTGAAAATACTGATGAATTTTATAACTCAAGAGGGCAATCTACTTAAAAGATGTAAGACAAGCTGGTTTGTCAATTTTCACTTTAAATTTAAACAAAATTTGAAATTATACCATAATTCTACATGTAGATACATCAGTTCAAAATATTTAATCACACAAGAGAGGCGGCTTTTCATCATAAAACCACATCATTATTATAACATTCTTAATTAGTCTTACTTGAGCAATATGTTTAGGAATTTTCATTTTTAGAATAGAAATTATATTTTTGACTCAAAATATTAACAATAAAGGAAACTAAGGGGGAAGGGCAGAAAGGGGAAGGAGATGAAGATTCCCTCAATCACTGGCAAAGTAATATATTCACATCTACATTTGCAAATAATTCAATGTTATAATTTAACATTATTTTGCAACACTTGTTTACCTTTTAAATTGCCATATTCAAAACAAATATATTGCAGTAGTTTCATGCACACCATTAATACAAATACTTTATCAATAATAACACAGCATTCATTTGAAGTATACGTTTGACCCCATAAAGAAAATTTCTTTTTCATTCACAAAATTAAAAGGTAATCATAAATATAGTGAAGCCTCAATGAGAGAGAAAAAATATATTGAGAAAATATGATTGAAATTGTTTCATTACTAACTTCAAAATTCACAGAACTTCAATTTTCTCTTTTACAATGTTATTGTCACAAGTACTAAAGGAGACTTTGATAAACCACATCACATACATGCACAAACTTCTACACAGGATCAATGATGACAATTTAAAAAATTTAACCAGGTGCAAAATAAAAGAAAATAAGAAACGATGAGAACATAATACAGTACTTTAGAAAATCCTACAATTCCAATATATGTCCACAATAAATGTCATAGCTGAAAATAAATAATTAAAAAACACTTCTACAAAACACACAATTCTGAAAGAAAAGATGTAATTTTTGCCAAGTATGAACATCTCATTATAATCCACAATAAAAGTCATACATATTAGAGTTGCACATCATTTATTACAGGCATAACAAGTTCAAAACAAAAATTTAGATACTATATGAAGGGTACACAGAAAAAAATGTTCAGGGACCGAAATACCAAATTTTCCAAGAGTGTGGGTTTAAGGTTTGAAATGCTATACATCGCAAACTGGTTTACTAAACTTTATCATGTACTTTTTTTATTATAACCATTACTTACTGATGTAAACTAAAAATGATTTTCCACCACTTACTGATAGAGTAGTCACTTATTTCCACACTCTTAATATTTCTATCTCTGAACCCTTCATATAGCAAAATAAGTTTTAGATATCACAATCATTCTACCCCTGAAACGTAAAGTAAAAGGACATGAAAAGAAATGTATTATGATCTCTTTCACTGGTCAAGTACCTAGCATTTTTAAAAACTTTAATTTATAAAATAAATTAAAATAGTAATAAAATTTTAGTATTTAAACAAAAAAAACAATGAATGTTTATATGGTTTCTTTGGAAATGTCAAGTTCACAGCACAACAATAAACATTGTAAATCATTATTAATTACTACAAACAAATAATTAAAAAAATGATTCTAACATAGCAATTATTATCTACCTTTCTCGTAAAAAGTCTGCTAATTCTTTACTGGCCACGACACCAAATTTCATGTTATGATATAATACATCAAAGCCATTGTTCTTTTCTCCCTGTAAAAAAAAAACAACAGTAATTCAATCATCATGATTAATTGTAAATCCAGTGACAGTACACATTTTTTTAGCAGTCTCTTGGACATTCCTAGTCTTCATAGACTCCCTATCCTGAGACTGAGCATGGCTGCCTAAGACCAAGCTTGTCCAATTCTAGCAAAGATCAAATACTTGAAAAGACACGACAGGGACTGTAGTTACCTCCACTGGCAGATCTGTATCACTCTTTAAGTTCCAAACACATGCCCCAAGTGGTACAAACACTCACCAAAACTAGTGACATGTTGAATTCTATACAATATTATATGATCAACAAATTCAAACGGATTACATGATGGCAGCAATCCAACTGGATATTGTTATCTGAGATTTGAAGAAAAAATCGTGTCTACTTGTAGATGTCGCTGTGCCTCATGATCAAAAAGTCATAAACAAGAAGGCCGAGAAACATCGTAAATACAAGAGTTTGGACATCAAGATCAGGCAAATGTGGCGCTCTGATAAGTACATCAGAGCCCTGAGATTTGTTCCATAAAATTTGGGTAATAACTTGGCTAATTAGAAGTAATTCAAGACTGGGATGTACAAGAAATTGTCTTATTTAGAACAGCCCAAATTTTTCAATAATAATAATAATAATAATAATAATAATTTTAAAAATTTAATTTAGAGCCATAGAGGGCAAGTCAAATTATGACACCAGGGTGTTAAGTAGTAGTTGTAGATGTTTTTGTTGCTGCTTTCAACATTCTGCGGGGGCTGAACACCTTCATGTACTGGAATGATTATTTTGATGATAATTACAACATCAAAAAGGATCCTTCACTATACATATCTTTTACCAAACATAAGATTGAACACAAACATAATATTGAATTTGATACAGTTTTTATAATTAATACCCAAAACAAATCACAAAAAAAGACTGACCTTAGAGAATTCACATTTTAAAAACAAGTACATCAACACGAAATCTGAACCAACAAACTAAGTTCCATCTACAAAGGATTATTAGATAATAGTTAAATTACGTAATAATAAAAAAATGCTTCTCCATCCTGTTGCATTTGTTAGATCTTACAACCCATCATATTGGTTTACCTTTTCCACGTTTTCATTCATGTATACCTGTTAAATTGTGTACATATGCAATATTTCTAATTGTGCAAATATACAGTTAGTTTATTTTTGTATCTTCGTTTATGTTACTTTCATTGATATTTTTACATGCGCAACTTCTCCAATGCAATTTACATTTCACATGCCCTTCTAATGCTTCATCACTTGTATATATTTTTTTCTTTATTTCTAAGATTTTTTCAACCTAGATTTAAAAAAATAATGTTCTACAATAAAAAATAGAAAAAGTTACATTGAATTGAATACGACCTTCTATCTGACAATGTTAACAATCTCTATTGTATTCATTTTGTTGTGCTGAATTAAAAACAAAAATATGATACTGTATTATAACAACAAAATTCCATCTTTTTTTAATGTTTAAATATCACTATGGTATACATATTTTGTCAATGATATTATATACAAACCATATTCAAAACAAATGTATTCAAACTGTTTATTGTAACTCATTTGTATTTAAATTGTATTTTGTAATAGATATAGGTAGATTATTTCTGCAAGTAGGTTTATGCAACCTGCTGGCAGAACACTACAATTTACACATCACAATTAGAAATATTAATACAATGTAACTTTAAATTATTTTAAAACAATAATAATATAACAAAAAAGGGCAATAATAACAATACCATTAACACTACATTTTATGGCTGTCTTGCACAGATATTTTAAACTAATAAATACACGACTTTTTAATTACACTCCACTCCACAACACTTGCACTTCACTTCTCTATTGCATAACACTTCACAACATGTCACCACACTCAATATGAATACTACTTTGAATACAATTGTATATTTAATAAAGCATTGCATTTAATAGTAATCATCACAATACTAATGGTAATAATGATGATAATAATAATAATAATAATAATAATAATAATAATAATAATAATAATAATTAAAATAATAATAATAACAACTGTTTTAATAATCCTAACTTATAAAGTTTACAAATATCATTAGTTAAATTACTTTTAAATTTTTGAACATCTAGAGGAAAGGGTTTCAAGGCTGTCGCAGGCAACTTACTCTAGTCCATTATTATTTTATTTGTAAAGGAAAATTTTCCAACACCTGTTCTCAGTGGCCTGAACTGAATTTTGTGCTTGTGATCCCCTCTACTAAAGTAAGTGGGTCTACTGAGTTAGATGTGGATATTTTTCCAAGCTGGATAACCAGCATGCGCTTTTGTACAGGGCATGTACAGAGTCCAGTCGTGCCTCAACCCTCCTGATTTCTGGAGTCTCCCATTCTACTTTCTTCTTTTTGCTTCAGAAAGTTTACACGCTCTTCTCTGTATTCTATTCAAATATTCTTTTTGTGATTTTCTATAAGGGTCCCAACAAACCGTAATGAACCCGCTGTTAACACTTACTGCCACTTGCAACCAAGAAAGCCCACTATGCTTTGTTTTACATTGATAGTTGCTGTTCCTCATTGTTTAAGTCCAAATTTTAACATGTTCCTGAACATTTAATGAACTTGGTTTAGACATACATTTGAATTCAGTTGCTATGCCTGGGAGATTATATAATATTGGATCTGTTCATGTTGATATTCATTCTAGCATCCAAATAGGTAGGGCATTACACACCCACAAAACAACAATATGAAAAAAAAATCCTGTTGTAATTTGACTTGTCCACTATGATCTTAATTTAATAATAATAATAATAATAATAATTAGTAAGAATGATTATTTTAATATTACAAGTGGCAAATTAACAAATAACACAAACTATTAGGACAGAATTAAAAAACTAGAGTCAAGGGAATTAATTGGCTGGCTAAAATTTCATGTAGAGTTCATGATTGCCTTTTGACAGCTGGAATTAGACACTTTTAATACATTCAAAAAATGTAAAAAAAATCCCAAAGAATAGTTCTAAACACTACCAAACTGAGGATGAAATATCCAACTGGGTACAAATAAATCAATATATAAAAAAGGAAAAATTAATTAACAAAAGAAGTAAGAAATAAATACATATGCCAAAAATTGAATGAATGTATTGGGAACACTACCCTCAAAATTTATGCTGATTTCAAGTAACAGGTCTAACTTTCATGGTAAAAACGGCTGATAATTAACCATTTCATCAAAGCGATTAAAAAACAGAAATAGAATTAATGCTCAAGCACAAATAATTATGCCTTTTCTCATATAACATGGTCCCAAAACAAGAACTGCAAGTTAACAATAGTATCACATCATTGACAGTAACAGGATTTTATTGTTACATAATCCTCCAAGATCCACTGTACGAACACAATCAATAGTAAGCAATTGAAATTTTGAAATATAATGTGACACACATTAGAAGGAATCACCTTCAATCGATGAACAAGTAAATAAGAAATTTGAGATGAAACAAATTAATTTTATTACAGTGAATAAAAACTGGTTGTCATGCAAAATTGTTTATAATTCATTAATTGACACTGTAATTAATCTTGACCAAACAATGTGTTACATAATAAGAAAGACTTGAATTGTATCTTGAACTGCCACCGAACATAACCTTCAAAGGTTTAAAAAATACATAATGGAAAATAATTATCTCCCCAAACAAATTCTTAACAACCGTTCCAATTTAATCCCGAACATAAATAACAACATATAATGAATGTAATGTGATGTAATATTCAAGCACTTCTGAACCGACAACTTATAATACGGAATAACAAACAAAAACATCATTAAAATCGCAGGGAATATCAACATTTTAATACATACTTCGGAGAAAAACAATAGCATTGCTTGTAAAACTCGTAGTATGAAACCTTACCCAGAAGTAGTCAATGAAATCGACGGTCATGATGAAAGTATACCCATAACATCAAAATTATCCTTAAATGTTTATCCTTAGTTCAATCACACCTGAAAAAATATAAATATGGCGACGCCCACCGCGTTGGGGCGTTTCTGAGATCCGAGATGTGGAACAGCGACAGATTCGTTCGCTGTTTTATTTGAGATTACTCCGGAACCGAATGAGACATTAGATAGTCAATTGTTGGAAGGATCGTCAACAGACCGTAAATAGTGGGAAATTCGAAATTTTAAACAAGAGCAAGCACACTTGGAGATTGTCACTAACAAGCGGACCAGTTGCGGCTGTTGCTACATTGTGACTTTTTAAATTTAGTGATGATTGATTGTGTTTAGGTCAGCAATACATAACAATCTTTCAAAAAGCAGAAAATTCGGCAAATTATAAAAAATGGTTAATTATTCTATTCACAATACACCAAAAATAAATATTGTATTATGTATAAAATTGGTCGTCATATTATTTATTAAATTGTTTGTTTTAGCCCTTAATAATAGCGAAAATGTTGGCAATTTTTTAAAAGATTGTTATTTGTCATTGACCTAAACTCAATAAGACAATCACCATTAAGATATTGAGGTCAAGAAAATCAGCACAAGTTTTAAATTAAGTTTTAAGTGTTTTGTTTGTGCACCAAAGTACTTTTTATGACTCATTATGTTGTGTATAAATTTGTTTTTTACCTTTCATTGCCATTTATTTCAAGCTGCATGTACATTGAAAATTTTCTTTAATTTTTAATTTTCTAAAAGTCATTAGTTACATTTATGTTTAAAGCATTGAATATAATTTTATTTGCTTTGGCAATTTCAATACATACTGTTTAATTCAAACATTTAGCAGAATGCTATTACTATAATTTGGCAAAGAGATCTAAATCGTGTTTTTCGACAAAATACTCTTTCAATAACTTT
This sequence comes from Acheta domesticus, assembly GCA_031308135.1. NCBI lineage: Eukaryota > Metazoa > Arthropoda > Insecta > Orthoptera > Gryllidae > Acheta > Acheta domesticus. The sequence continues at coordinate 33,273,830 of JAHLJT010008446.1, forward strand.
TTTGCAACAAAGGCTATTTTGTAATAATAGAGAGAGAATTTCTGTGAAAATATCAATATTTTCCTCCTTTTAGAGATTTATTTATATTCTGTAATTTAATTTTGCTACATTCTTGAATAATTCGCAATTAAATTATCAATATAAACTATGTATGAAACGTAGTACTCATCTGTGAGTTGTCTTAAATTTAGCAGGTGTCATTATCCTAAAATTAATTTATACACACCTGTATATTTGTTTGAATAAAACCATCCATCATAAATAAAATTCTTAAATATTCATCTCTTTAGTACAGCAACTTTGGTGTTTGAAATTATTATGAGGAATTATTTTAATATTGGTTATTACCTTTTCTAATTTATAATCCTCTAAATTAAGAATTTTAAAAATGTCTCTATTAGATGATAGACATATCCTCAGATCTTGATGAAAAAAATAAACAAGATATAATCAAAATGAAATATTTAAGAATATAAAGAACAAAGTACAATTTTTGTTAACCAGAGAACTTTGTTAATGGATTACTATTAGTACATGTACAGTGAGGGTCTCACACCTTCCCAAAAGTATCTTGGTAAAAGGGTACCATAAGGGGAATTTAAGGGGGCCCAGATGACCTGTCTCATGAAATAGTATTTGGGTAGATCATCTAAGTTGGCAGCAAGTCATCTTCTTTCATAAAATTTTGATGTATTAAATATATTAAAATTCAATGAATATCATAGTAGGCTGACAGGAAGTATGAGTATAAGTGGAATATGGTTGGGTATAGCTTTTTGTAATAAAATTGTCCAACCAAATTAAACTCTGAAGAGGTCCAGCATGACTGGATAAAATGTCAGAAAAAATGCATTTTATTGGCTGAATTCATGTTTCGCCAGGTGATTCCACATCGTTCAACAATACTAGACACCCACGAATTTCTGGTTGGGACTTATTCTACAATATATTGCCATGTGGTTGTACGTCTGTGTTCGCGATTGCGCAATACATTGCACAACCACCAATATCGCCTCCATACGATACAATTATTTGCACAAACCAAAATATTGTGTAATAATATTGAGCGGCTATGGGCCCCTTTCTCTTTATTCGAGTCTAGACGGTGGCAGGATTTTCGATGCTGGCTTGTCAGCTAGGATGAATTCAGTCGCTGTCTGGAGGAGAATATTAGAGGTCGGCTGTTCTGATTTTTCCAATTAACACCAGGCGAATACGTGAGCAGAACCCTAACAAACGGGTCACGGACCTCACGCGATCATTCCTTATTTAGACACACATAAACTTACATGCACTACACTACCACATATGTCGGGTTACCAGTCGGGAGCTTAGAGCTCATCCCATCAAGGGGTGCCCCGCTGGAGATACCTGGTTGGGGAAAACCCCGCAATCGGACGTGAACTGTAGATCGGGGACTTCGCAATACAGCCGAGGAAGTTCAGCGTCACTTCCGATAAAAAATAAACTAAACTTACGAGACTAATGACAGCAGTTGACGCGCAATAATGACTAATGATCTTAGCAATGACGAAATTACGTCTGCCCATATTCTATCCGTGGAAACATTTAAAGAAAAAAATCAGAGCGGTTTTCGAGAAAATGTTTTTTATAAATTGCATTTTTTTATTTACGTCGTTAAACACGCGCTTAGCTCCTTAGCAACCAACCATCTAAACAACGCTTTACGAGCGCGTCCATAGCAACGACCACTAACAACTCGAGAGTCCATTAAAATACTTTAGCGGACTCTTGGGTTTAGATTTTACCAGTGTTCATAAATCTTTGGATCAATATGTTCCATTTGTCCTACTTAGCCCTTGTCCTTTTGTGCCATTTTGTCTCCATGTCCCATTGGTCCCATTTGTCCCTTGGTCCCGTTTTGTCCCGACGTCCATCTTGTCCCATTGTTCCATTTTGCCCCATTGCCCCTTTTTGTCATGTCCCATTTTGTCCCCTTGTCCCAGTTTGTCCAATTATCCAATTTTGTCCCCTTGTCCAATTGTGTACCCAATTATCCAATTTTGTCCCTTTGTCACATTTGTCCCAGTTTGTCCCGCTTTGTCCCACTTTTTTCTTCTTGACAAATTTGTCCCCTTGTCCCATTTTGTCCTCTTGCCTTCTTCGTCTTCCTTTCCCCATTTTGTCACACTTGTCTCTCTTGGTCCTTCTGCGCACTGCGATTGTTTTTTAAAAACAGTACCAAAATCCAGATTTAGAAACAGTACCAACAACCCTTGTTACAAAACATCGAGAATAATGGCAATTCTGAACTCATGAGTGTTAAAGGTTTATTTTGAATAACGGCGCCGCTATCGCTCCGCCTCGCAGTTAACCTTCCGGCCTCGCCCTTAAGATTAATTTAGAGGACTTGTTACACAAATATCTATAACTGAGCAGTGGCGTAGCGTCAGGGGACGCTGAGATGCTGAGCATCCCCGTATATAAGAACCTTAAATACTGTATTGATAATCTTACAAGTGGTCTGTTGAGCGAAACACGTTTTGTATTAATTTAAAATTGATTTCCTATGATTGAATTCGGCGGGCTGTTGAAGCTGGCCTCTGATTGCTTGGAAGCTAAAATACTTCAGCGTCTGCCGCCAGATTGCGACGAGCAATGACGCATGCGCAGATGGCGAGGTCCCCCTCTCCCCTCTTCACCACTGGCCCAGAGAAACCCGACTGCTTTACGCTAGCGTCTACTGCGGAAAGAAGCTCGTTTGTGCACGAGAGCGCAGCACACTTCAGGCGTTCAGTAAATTATATTTCTCTCTCTCACTCGGATGTCCCCGCTTGGTCATGGGTACAAACTGTAGAAATAGTGCCTGACTACTATTTCTTAATTAATATCCAAGAAATTGTATTATCTCTTATATAGATTACATATTATTTAAGTCTGCAATGTATAAATTAACAAATGGTCTTATTGCCATTCGCGTATAAGAATTAAAGCTGAGCCATTGTATAATTTGCTTTCAAGACATCGGCAGCCCTGACTGCTGTGAGGATTTTGTGGAAGCGCCTACACCGTCGTAAGCAATCGAGATCGTGGAAGTATTTATTTATTTTTTATTTATTTATTTTGTCAAAAAACAGTAAAAACTGTATATGACGTGTGGGGAAAGAAATTTATCTGCGCACATTTTCTTGAGGGCCAGAATTTTATTTAAAAAAACGAAAACGAAAAAATTAATTTAGAAAATAATTATTTTAGAAAAATAAAGATACTTGAAAAATGTTTTTTCCCGAGTTATAGAAAATCAATTTCAACTGTAAATGACCTACAAGCAAAAGGAGTGCTCAACAAAACGTGCGCACAGTGAAGCTACATTTACGTCCAGAAGCAAAACAAGGGGCCATCTCAGCATTTGCTCAATGGATCAGGGAAATTGGACAAAAACCTGATCGAGATGGGGGTCATTGACCCGTAAGCTGAAGTACATTACTTGTTACAGGCGTATTAAATATTTTTTAAATGTATACAATGCAAACATAAACTAATTCATTATATATCTTTGTTTTGTTACATTATTTTTCTTTTTCACGATCAGTATAGTCTCTAATTGTATAGAAACAGTTTTGCAGCAGAAAAGATTTTACTTTTAACTTAAATTTGTATACCGACTTTAATTGTTTTATGTCATCTGGCAATGCGTTGTAAAGTAACGTACATGTATTGTATGTTGATTTCTTGTACTGAGCTGTTGATACTGACACTTGATGCACGTGATTTCTACGGCGTGTGTTGTAATTATAAATATCAATATTGCATGAAAATATGTTCCCTCCGTTAAGTAGGTCATTTTTGACAAATATTACAGATTCGTAAATAAATAGACAAGGCAATGGTAGGATTCCCAGCTCAATGAAAAGAGGCTTGCAGGAATCACGTGGAAGGCATTTTTTCATTATTCGAATAATTTTCTTTTGCAATCTGAAGGTCTGAATACTACAGGATGAGCTTCCCCAGAATATTATGCCATATCTCAGGCGGGAATGCACATTTGCAAAATAAACGCAACGAGCTGCATGAAGGCTGACAGAATTTGAAAGAATTCTGAATGCATAGCATAATGAACTTAATTTAGTGTTTAATTCTGTTATATGTACATTCCATTTGAGGTTTGATTGAATTGAAAGACCTAAAAATTTTGTTGCCTCAACATCAGCTAATTGCATATTGTTCATTTTCAATGGAACATGCGATTTCCGATTTGAGATGCAAAAATGCATTGAAACAAATTTTCTTTCGTTAACAATTAATTTGTTATTATTAAACCAATTTGAAACTTCTGAAATTGTACTATTTACTGCTTCTTTTTTGCAAAGAACATTCGTGTCATCAGCAAACAGAACCGTTCTTCCATTTTTAATAGACGAGGGCATATCGTTTACATATAACAGAAAGAGAATAGGACCTAAGATCGAACCTTGCGGGACCCCATGCACAATTGGCAAAGAATTGGATATATAAGTATGTAATGTCCTTTCCTGCCAGTATGGTATTTCTACTCTTTGAGTCCGATGTTTATGGTAAGAAGTTATCCAATCTAGGGCAATACCACGAATTCCATACGAAGGTAATTTTGAGAGCAAGGTTTTATGGTCAATAACGTCAAAAGCTTTCGAGAGATCTAAGAATATTCCAATGGGTATTTCATTTTGGTCTATTGATGAAGCAACATCTTTGAGAAAAGAAAAAATGGCAGTTTCCGTAGATTTTGATTTTCTAAAACCGTGTTGTGAGTCTGAAAACGCTCTGTTTTTTCTGAGAAATGTTTCCATTCGTAAGTAGAAAAGCCTTTCTAATATTTTTGAGAAAACTGACAAAAGAGAAATTGGCCGGTAATTTTGAATATCATTTTTGTTCCCTTTTTTAAAAAGTTGCTTAATTTTTGCGGTTTTTGAAAATATCTAGAAATATTCCTGTACATAAAGAAGCATTGAAAATGTGAGTTAACGGATGTATAAAGGCAGGTGCACAAGTTTTTAATAAACAATCCGGAAATTCATCTAAACCAGATGAATATTATTTTTTAGTTTACTGACTATTCTGAGGATTTCGTTGGGAGAAGTTTCGGGAATAAACATCGTATCTGAAATTTTTTGGGAAGTGTAAAATGTTGAAAAGTAGTCCCAGTGTATCTGCCTTGTGTTGCGTTCGCCTGTTAGACGAAGTAGTTGATAGTGACATTTTGTGTGTTATTGTTGAGCATCCCCAAACGTGTGAGTCACGCTACGCCACGGTAACTGAGAGCTGAAATTACGTAAAAACTACTTTTAAAAAATGTACATTGTCTTTTTTAAACCTCTAGTTTTTTAGAACAGGCTTTTATTCGGCAAATATCGCTATTTTAAATATTGTAGTTTTGGAATGTTAATGCGGAGGGAAGGAAAAGGCGGAGAATTCCATAGAAATGAGACGCACCAATTTTTTACCGTTCTTTGATGCAAGCAAAGAGAAATATTTACGAAAAAATTGGAGCCGCTTTTGAGAAAACAATTTTTTTAATCCATTTTTTCACGCAAAATTACGCAAAAACTTCTCATATTTTCGAAAATTGTTCATGATCTTTGTTTCAACATGTATTTAAAGAACAGATTTGATAACGGAAAGTGTCTCTATTTTCAATATTGTAGCTGAAGTACGACGCCGAAAATTTTCAAACATCGAAACTTTTGCAATTTGTTTAGAATTAGGGATTTTGAAGAAATTTAGTTCGCGCCATTCTTTTCTAACAGCTTTCTTTGCGCTGTCCGAGGACAAAGTTTAATAGAAAAATTGAAGCAATATTTGAGAATATTTTTAAAATGTTGAGGCTTAATTTAAAGTCCCCCCCCTCAACAAAATATAACGATTTCAAACTCAGAGGGCCTTGAATTCCTTCAAATCGGTTAAATGGCTTAGGCGCTAGCGTTGATCACAGACAGGGACGAACAGACGGATAGAAAGACGTTTTTCCAACAATCGATTTTTCGGTATCATGGTCCCACAAAACATGGACTACAGAACTTTAGAGGAAGTAATTTACTATATATCGTTAGAGGAACGTTAGAGGAAGTAATTTACCAGATTTATCCATTTTTTTGTTTCCAGGGCCCGGATATATGAGTTTATCTGTCGAAAACCGCCATTTTCCCGCACACGATCACTGTAATTTCTCTTTTCACAAGGTAAGGAGCAGGCGCGGCTCGTCAATTAAGGCTGAAAGGCGGAGCCTCTCCTAGAGAAATCGCCCTCCAAAAGAAATATAAAAATATGTTTAAACATGTATTTAGTTATTAATAATGGATTTCTGAGTTGTATTACGTAACAATCATATCAAACTCTTTCTTTGTCGGTTCGTTAACGGCCGTCCGTAACGCATTTGAAGCTATTGACGGGGAAGAGAGAAGCGTTAGGCTCCCACTTAAAGCCGCCATAAGGCCTATGCAAAACGAGCAGGCAATGGCGTCATGCATTCACTGCACAGTCTTATCGGCGGAAGAAGGCTGCCACGAGGCAGCCTTCAAGGGTGGGGGCAGAGAATATATGATGGGTGGGGGGGGGGTCTAGTGTCTGAAGAAGGGCGTGCTCACCAGATAGCATTACTATGCAGTTCAGCGACTAGGATTGCGCCGCGACTGGTAAGGAGAGAAAGTAAAATTAAGTGCAGACTTCTCCTGTGGTAAAAATTATAATTATTCCAGGTTTTTGATAACTCTACAATAAATCCGCCTGAAAAACTGCTTTTCGTGGTTGCTAAGATACCATTCACGGCATCATCACGTCACTCTTAAAATTAAGCCCAAAGGAACAGGGGAGCATAGAATCTAGACGTATGGCGAATAAATCAGTGTATTTCCGTTGAAATCTGGAAAACGATTTTGCGCAGCATTACATAACTTTCCCTATACTACCTATTGTGGCATCATACGGATGTATTAAAACACAGACGAGGGTGGGTAGAATAATCAGTTGGTTTATTAATAAAAAAACACTGACCGAAGTCGTAAAAACACCATAACACTGCCTTCTACTAACTAAATAAATAGAGCCCACCACAAGAAGTGATATTACAGTGCGGCTACCACACCCCAAACAACAACGTTTCCCCTCGGTGTGATGCACCGCTCTGCCGAGACACCCCTACATGTCTCACGACTGACGACAAACTAATGCCGGCTTCCCCTCCGCGTGCTAGACGCACAGCCTCCTGCTCACACAGCTCGAACAACAGAAAAGAAGGAAGTGGGGCGTTCGTCACCCGGCTTTTAAAGGCGCCCTGGCGTCTTCCCCCGCCACCGTTGCCGTCCCAGCACCTGAGAACGACGCTACGCGCTCGGAAAAACCGATGCGTCATTGCGCGTCACCACGCCAGATGTCCAGCCCTTTGTTCAGCTTCCGGTGAAATTCTACCGTCTGCGCGTTTGAGCGTGCATGACGCTACACTATATTACTCCGTATGTAGTCTGTACGTACACGGTAAACATTCTGTGAAATTAGAGAACTGAATAAGATGCTTCGAGATATTATTTTATACAATGTTCTGAGAGATTAATTTTATTTGTTTTTCAGTACAGTTTTGTTATTTCTACGGAAATATACACACAAACAAAATTTGTCTGTGAAAAAAAGCTTCAAATTTCGAATTTACAGTAGCGCTTAAATTACTTAGCTAGCTGACTTTCTTAAAAAGGCACCAAATTTTCAAAGAAAATTGCCATTTAGAACGACGCTTTACAGCTTATTAATATTCTTAAAATAATATTTCCGTTTTACTATTAGGAAACTAAAAAATTAAGGAAATTTCAAAAAAATGTACTTTGGGCGGCGACAGATGGCAGCTGGCAAGAGTATCTGGCAAGTCCGAATAGTTAACCAAGACCAAAGGAAATAGAAAACTAATACGGAAAAGTCTGTGCCATTCTGTAGCAACACTAGTTTTACTTTCTCGCCGTTAAGTAGAATCTTAAAAGAAAGTTATGTAATCGTGCGCCAGAAACAGCGATTTTACGCCAGATACAGCGATTTTTCGCCAGAAAAAACTATTATTGGCGGGCCCTGAAAATGAAAAAGTGGATAAATCCAGTTGCTAAATATAAAAAAAGAATTCCTCTAACGCGTGGTGTAGCCAGAATCCGTGTTTTGTTGCTTCTTCATACCGAAAAAATCTATTGACGGACAAACGTCTATATGTCCGTCTGTGGTCTAGCGCTTAAACCGTTCGGCCGATTTTCTCCAAAATTGATACTCCTCAATCGTTATGGCTGATGTCACGACTCCTCGTATTAGAAAGCGATATTTTAATTTTGGGGGGTAATTTGCATGAAGCACCTTAAACATTTTCAAAATTTTCAAAATAATGGCTCCAAATTTTTAATTAAATTTAGTTGTTGAGTAGTGCGAAGGACGTTTAAGAGAAAGATGCAGTATCATTTTCCTTGAAATCCCTGATTTTTTTAAAATTGCAAAACACAATGACAATACTACAAAATTGAAGTTAAAAATTTTTGCATAAAACAATATCGGTTTGCACAACAATTCTAGCCCACTAAAAAAGGTAACGTACAATTTTTTGAAAAAAATTCTATTTTTGCGTAATTCACCCTTGAAATTTACAAAAAGATTCTCACACTCTGTCTGTGTGTGTCTGTGTGAGTATCTGTGTGTGTGTGTCTGTGTGTGTGTCTGTGTGTGTGTCTGTGTTGTGTCTGTGAGTGTGTCTGTGTGTCTGTCTGTGTGTCTGTGTGTTTGTCTGTGTGTA
>JAHLJT010008446.1:33282678-33316765 GCA_031308135.1 Acheta domesticus
TTTTAGAGGTATTTTACCTTTATTCGACGTCTATACCGGTAAAATACCTCTATTTAGAGGTATTTACCGGTATTTTCATGAGAAAATACCGGTATTTCAGTATAATCATACAGGTTTCGGAGGGGAAACATTCTGATTTTTTACGCTGAGATGGCTCAGAGGAACAATTATGGACTCCGCAGAGTTTCTGACCGGGGGTCCTAGGGTTCGAGTCTCAACGTTGGCATATTTTCGTCACCAGACTTTCAACCTAGGTCGAGTTCTGTTGTTGGTTGAGAACGAATTATTATAATAGTCTGGGCACGCGAAGGCGTGTTCGGGGGAGCGAACGCGCGTGTGGGGACGCGAACGCGCGTTTGGGGGAGTGAACGCGCGTTTGAGGGAGCGAACGCGCGTGTGGGGCCGCGAACGCGCGTGTGGGGCCGCGACCGCGCGTGTAGGGACGCGAACGCGCGTTTGGGGAGCGAACGCGCGTTTGCGGAGCGCGCGTGGTCGGGCCTGCGGCCTCTGACAGGATATGACTTTCGACATTGTTGTGAAAGAACGAAGGCGAAATCTGACATCGGTTGATAAGACTTCATGCAACGTTCCTTGCGCATTCCGATTCTGGGAATCAGTTTCTCTTTGTAGGAGCTGCGAGAGTTGCGCCGTTGCGTAGGCAGTTTCCGGAGGTCAGCGTTTCGACCCATGAGCGTCTCCAGTTCGGCAGAAAATAACGCACTCGACCTACATACTCCAGGCTATTAATTTCTTTTCGCAGTGAGTAGAATTGAAATATGAGGGAAGGATGTTTGACCGTAGAGAGTGTGTGTGTGTGTGTGAGCGAGAGAGAGAGAGAAAGAAAGAGAAAGAGAGAAAGAAATCAATCGAAAGAGAACGAAAGAGAGAAAGAGAAAGAAAGCGTGTGTATATAGCGCGTGAGTGTATAGAGCGAGAGTGTATAGCGCATGAATGTGTAGCGCGCGTGTGATTGGTGCAAGCGTGTGTTAGGCGCGCGCGTTTGTTCGCTCTCGCGTTTGTTCGGCGCGCGCGTTTGTTCGCGCTTGCGTTTGTTCGGCGCGCGCGTTTGCTCGGCGCGCGCGTTTGTTCGGCGCGCGCGTTTGCTCGGCGCGCGCGTTTGTTCGGAGCGCGCGTTTGTTCGACTCACGCGTTTGTTCGGCGTGCGCGTTTGTTCGGCGTGCGCGTTTGTTCGGCGCGCGCGTTTGTTGGGCGCGCGTGTTTATTCGGCGCGCGCTTTCGTGGGCGTGCGCGTGTGGGCGCGCGCTTTCGTGGGCGTGCGCGTGTGGGCGCGCGCGTGTTTGGTGCGCGCGCGTGTTTGACGCGCTCGCGTGTTTGGCGCGCGCATGTGTTTAGGGCGCGTGTGTGGGCGCGCGCGTGCGTTTGGCGCGCGCGTGGGTTTGCCGCGAGCGCGTGTGTGGCACGCGTTTGTGGCGCACGCGCGTGTTCGTGGCGCGTGTGTGTGGCACGCGGCAGTATTTCCATTGAAAATGCCGGTATAACCTTTATGGACGTCCATACCGGTATAGACGTCATATAAAGGTATTTTACCGGTATAAAAGAATAAAGGTATTTTATACCGGTATGAAAAATAAAGGTATTTTATACTGGTATGAAAAAATACCGGTATTTTACCGGTACTTTTACCGGTATTCAATACCTTTTCGGTCCCTGCTTTATACAATATGCTCATCAATCTGCTGCAATATTCTCGTACTGCTCTTACTAGAAGTAATTGGTACAAAAATACAACGCGAAGTTGTCTTCGCACCGCGAGCTATGCAAATATCTCGAATGCCAAAACTAGGCCAAGTCTTCTGCGGCCTCTAGGTTGCCGTCTCACTTGGGGTTACTCGGTTGAAAGATTGGGATGTCAGCTTTGACTCGACCACGCAACGGTGAGTCACAGTGTAAGAGAGTCTTTCTTTCACCGTGAAGTGGGTGCTCAGTGGCCATGCTTGAAGCTATCTCACAGGCTGTACTATCGTTTTTGCAATCTTCGTGCAAGCAGGAAAGCAACGACTCATCTCTGTATAACTGGATAGATAATTATTGAAAAGGCAGGTTTAAAGTGCCCTAATGTAGAAGGGTTTTGAAAATAGTATGTTGTTGGTTTGGGGAAATTCTAGCGGGAAATTGAAATTATGCTTTCTCCTCGCTGACGTAAGGGCTACCTCCCGAGGTCAGTCGACGACACCGTCTAGAATGCGCCATAGTTTGCGCGGTAATTCAAACACATGCGTTCGCTCTCCGATCCCACATGTAGTGGTACCGTGTTTATATATTTTCATCATTATACATCTGGCCCCACGTTGCGAAAGCCAATTGCGACAGCCGTGTCGTTCTGTTGCGCGCGAAAGACTTGGCTGCAGGTTAGCTCAGTGGGTAGAAAGGCGTGCCGAAAATGGTGATGATGGTGGAAGTCGGTGGTCGGTGAAAATGAGAGTCTTGTAATCAGGTAAAAAAATAAGTGGCATTTATTCAATAAAAAAGGTCATGGTAATACCACTCATATCGGCGAGCATGCTCTCCTTTTCCCCAATTCCAAAATTAAAAAATAACACTGATACAATAAATTTGACAAAAATTAACGCTGATTCCCTCTTGATGACCAAGCGCGGCCGGGAATCTTAGCTTATCCGCCTGGTCAAAAGGCAATGCAAATTCCTCTTTCAATAGTTCGTTCCTTTTGACCACGGACGCGCCTGAAGGGCGTAGTACCGCCTTAGCGAAGTGACTTACGGAACCAGCCAGCGGGTTGAACGACCTCTTCTGCCAGCTGGCGGGGGGCGCCGGGTCCGGCGCGCACACTGGGGCGCCGCTCGGAGGGGAAGAGCGGGCGACGACAGCACGCAGACGCAGACGACGACAATACGCAGCAGTCACTTTCCACTATCCTGACTATAAATGAGGCGTCTTAAAATCCACGTTCCACTGATATTTGGAGGCCGTGCACATATCCCCCCCAATGAATTTGCTTTCTCTCACAAGTCCAAAACTTAGAAAAATTTATCTCTCCGGCGCCGGACGCCGCAGTGAACACGACCTTACTCTTTGACTGCCTCGTACGTTCTCTCCCGGCGCTGTGTTCACGATGTCTTTCGAGCCTCCTTTCCCCCACCAAATTCATCCAAAATGTTCTAGAACTTTCCAGAATTCTGCTTAAGCTTGGCAGATATTGGCGAAAGGTTAGTGCGTCGCAAAATAATTTAGTCCAATCATTGGAGGTGTTTTGAGCCGAGAACTGAGCGAGAAACTTACACTCGTTCCCTCTCACTTCAATTGTATGTCAAACAGGGGTAGTAATTAATGGCCCGGGGAAGAAACTGAGAATCTCAAGGGAGGAGGTGGGCGAGGGGGCCGCGGAAAAGTACCGTCGGGGAACAGGCGGGAGCGCGCGCGCAGCCCCTAGCGTCTCGAACATCTGCGCGTGTCTAATGGGGGGTGGCCAGCGGGTGCTCGGACAGAATCCTGGCGCCGCCACCGGTTCCTTTGTCGTGCTTCGTGGAAATATTCTTGTTTGCAGCTCTAATTAATTCGGTGCCACTACAGTATATATATATATATATATATATATATATATATATATATATATATATATATATATATATGCGACGTTTGATAGAAATTCAAAGTCCCACGCACGCTCACGCAACGTACGCGACGCCAGGGAACAGTATGTTCCGTAAGCAAGCACGGTGATTGTCGCGGGAGCCCGACCTGGCGGCATCCCGTGAAAACCTCCGGCCGACCGTGCGAAGGGGTTGCGACGCGCGCAACTGTCCGCTAGGGGAGGGAGGCGAAGGAACTCTCCCCCATATTTGAGGAGAGGAGATCATAAATACCACCGACAGCCAAAGAAAAGCTCTCTTGTCACTTCGCACTTGGTAATTATTCATCCAGCTACTCTCGACATCTACAGTTACTTAGGAGTTTTCACAGTAGATGCTGTTGTAGCGTCATGCACGCTCAAACGCGCCGACGGTAGAATTTCACCGGAAGCTGAACAAAGGGCTGGACATCTGGCGTGGTGACGCGCAATGACGCATCGGTTTTTCCGAGCGCGTAGCGTCGTTCTCAGGTGCTGGGACGGCAACGGTGGCGGGGGAAGACGCCAGGGCGCCTTTAAAAGCCGGGTGACGAACGCCTCACTTCCTTCTTTTCTGTTGTTCGAGCTGTGTGAGCAGGAGGCTGTGCGTCTAGCACGCGGAGGGGAAGACGGCATTAGTTTGTCGTCAGTCGTGAGACATGTAGGTTTGTCTCGGCAGAGCGGTGCATCACACCGAGGGGAAACGTTTGTTGTTTGGCGGTGTGGTAGCCGCACTGTAATATCACTTCTTGTGGTGGGCTCTATTTATTTAGTTAGTAGAAGGCAGTGTTACGGTGTTTTACGACTTCGGTCAGTGTTTTTTTATTAATAAACCAACTGATTATTCTACCCACCCTCGTCTGTGTTTTAATACATCCGTATGACGCCACAGACGAAGGAGCGATCAAATGGTGGCAGCGGTTATCGAATCCACCGGCGGGGGAGAGGGCTTTTGTTTGATATAAGAACAAATAGAAGCAGCAGTTATCGAATTCCACGCGCGGTGTGTGCTATTGTTTGAAAATGATCAAATGTAGCAGCGGTTACTGAAATTCACGCAGGGTACGGGCTATCATTTGCTGTGTGATTGATGGTAGTTACGGTAAGGGCATTATTGTGGTCAGGCCATTTATAGTGAATGTGGCAGCAATAATCATAACCCACGCGATTTCATCTGCTGTTAATTTGTGAGTAAATTATAGCAGCAGTTTATGTGCAGTATTTTGGAACTGTAGGCATTGATTTAGGCCTGAATAATTAAATCGTCAGTAAAAATAACTGGGTAGGCTCCGAGTAGGTGTTCGGGCCGAGTATTGTTAGCGTGTATGCTTTACCTAGCGTCACATGATACAAGTTGCGGAATCATACGCATAGTTGATCGAGTCGTTAGGCCGTGAGTCAGTAAAACGCGACCGGTAGCGACGAAGGAGCGATCAAACGGCGCAGACGGAGCGGCGCAGACGGACCGGCAGCCGAAGAAGAGGACATCCCGAACGAGGACAGCAGATAGCAGACAGCATAAGGGTAAGTGCGTCTTTCTTGTAAGTGACGGCATTATCTGGAGCTATGGCGTACCTCACGCGGTTTAAGAAAGAGGGGATGATTCGGATCGCCAAGGATCTGGGTATTCAGTTAGACGGGACAGAAACCGTGATAAAATTAAAAGGTTTAATAACCGGACACGAGGATTATGATCCGGATTTCATTGAAGGGCTAGGCGAACAACATCGCAAAGATATTGAAGAAGAGAAAGAGAGAGAACGAGAGGAGAAGGATAGGGAACGGGAGGAAAGAGATAGGGAGTTAGAGCGATTTCGCATAGAAGCCGAAGTTCAAAGGGCGCGAAATGTTGCGGACGCGGAACCACGTGGCGAGGCACGCGGCGAAACGCATCGTGATGTAATTAAGATTGGGCAAATTATAGGTCGTTTTAGGGGCGAGCAGGACGACATCACTACCTATTTAAACGCGTACGAGAGTCAATGTAGGCACTTGAAGGTTCCAGAAGGCGATTGGGCTATGCATTTGATAGGATTGTTGCCTTATAATGTAAATAACTGATCACTTTAGATGAGCAGGAAGAGGAATGGACATACAACGCGTTGAAGGCTAAATTGCTAGAATTATATCGATTCGATGCGGAAAAATTCCGCCAGTTATTTGTAAAACACAACAAGAGTAATAATTCAACTTGGGGTATTTTTGCCATGGAACTTTTGAATTATGCTAGAGAATGGGTGTCAGGACTCAATGTACATACGTTTGAAGAATTATTGAACCTAATTGTAACTGACCAGATGAAAAGAAAAGTTTCGTGGGAAATGCGGGACCATTTTATTGATTCTTGGTCGGAATTCAGCAATCCCATTGAATTCGCTAAAAAACTCGACGCGTACGAGAATCACCGGCAAGGGTGGAAGAAATCAGGTCTTTTTCAGGGTAAGCAGAAGGAGCAATCTGAATCTAAGGTCGTAACTGGGCAGACGAAGGCAACCTTTAATGTTAGTGATACGGGCAAGGTAGCTACGAATCCTGAATTTGATAAAAGGTTCGTGAAGAAATGTTTTGTGTGTAAGTCGACGCAACACTTAACTAGGCAGTGCCCTAACAAAAGAGTGGAGCCTATCAACCATGCGTGCGAGCTTGAAGCCAGTGAAATTTTGAAGCCTTATACTTTAGTTGGCAAAATCAATCAGAAAGAATCTTTGATTTTACGCGATTCGGGCGCATCGTTCGATCTTGTGAGTGAGAGTCTTGTAAATGCATCAGATTACACTGGCGAATCTATCTGGATTAGCCAGCCGTTAGAAAGGGCGCCGAAGAATTTGTGTGTCGCGCAGATTGAATTAGAAATACCTAGCGGGCGTGTTATTTCAAGGGCGGCAGTTGTACCAAAAGAGTGTGAATTAGCTTATTATATTTTAAGTAATCGAACTATGTTATTGTTAGAAGAAGTTAAGCAAGGTTTTGTCGAACCACAGGAAATCAATGTGGTAGTTACGCGAGCCAGCGCAGCTGAAGAACAGTTTAGTTTAGAAAACTCTCTTGAAAATGTAGTACAAAATATTGAAATTAATAGGTCTGAAAATGATGTGGAGGAGGAGGAAAATACAGAGGCGATAAGTGCTGAATGTGATAGTGTAGTAGAACTTGCCAGTGAAATTAGAGATTTATTACGTGTAGACACGAATCAGTTTCGCAGGGCACAGCAAGCTGATGGAGAAGTTAAAGCAATCTATGATGAATGTAAGACTGTAAATAGTGAGCCAGGGAAAGATATGTATTTCATTAAGAACGATATTCTCTTCAAGAATAGGCGGAGCAAGAAAGGTGAGAATTTTGAAATGCTGGTAGTGCCGAAGATATATCGCGGGGACATTTTGAGAGTATGTCACGAAACTGCTTCCAGTCATTTAGGTTGTTCTAAATCAAAGTCTTGTATGTCGCGGTATTTTTATTGGCCGAACTGTTTTCAGGAGATGGAAAAATTCGTGAAAACGTGTAATAGTTGCCAGTTAGTAGGACACGGTGGTGACAAGAAAAAAGCACCTTTGATTATTGTGCCGACTATTAGCGAGGTATTCTCTAAATTAAATACAGATACGGTAGGCCCGTTTGCACCAAGTAGTACTGGGGCAAAACATATTCTTACAGCAATATGTGTATCTTCACGTTATCCCGAGGCCATACCCATCAGAGATTTACAAACTACTACTATTTTTGAGGCCTTAATGGAATTGTTTAGTAGAACGGGATTTCCTCGTGAAATGCAGACAGACCAAGGCACGTGTTTCACCAGTAATTTGATGGTTAGTTTGCGGAAAAATTCGGTATTCGAATTGTTCACAGCTCCTCATACCATCCTCAAAGTAATTCAGTTGAACGGATTCACTGAACTATGAATAGTCTATTTAAGGTGTTATGTTTAGAAGCAGGAGGTGATTGGGAAATGAATCTACCGGCAATTTTATTTGCCATGAGAACAACGGTTCATGAATCTTTAGGCTATACTCCAGCGGAACTTGTATTTGGGAAGAACTTGAGAACACCGGTAACATTGTTGTATGAGAACATTGTAGGGAATGAATCAGAAAGCAACACGGTAACAGAATATGTTTTTGAATTGATTAATAAATTGATTAATAGGTTAAAATATATTAGGGAAACTGCACACCTCAGGTTAGAGAGTGATATGGAGAGAATGATATTGGTCGAGACGCCAAATAAAAGACCTCGAGCTTGTGTTGATTATAGGAAATTAAACCAGGTGATAAAGACGGAGTATTTTCCATTGCCGAGTTTAGATGAGCGTATCGAAACTGTAGCGGCGGCGAAAATAATTTCCACGTGTGATTTAAGCAAAGGGTTTCTGGCAGGTTAAAATGACAGAAAGAGCGCAGCGGTATGCACTTTCTGCACTAAATTTGGTAGCTATAAACCTTTACGCATGCCATTTGGTATCAAAAACGCACCGTATGTGTGTAGCAAGTTAATGGCGGCTTTGCTTAAAGATTGCTCTGATTTTGCAATACCATATATGGATGACATAGCCATATTTAGCAATGACTGGACAGATCATCTGCGTCACTTACGCATTGTGTTTAATATTCTTAGAGAGGCGAAATTGCATATTCAGCCGGCAAAGTGTAAGTTTGCTCGCGGGAAGGTGATGTTTCTAGGATATGAAATTGGTAGTGGCCTAATGAAGCCGAATGAGATCAAAGTTCGTGCGATTCGTGAGTACCCGAGACCAACCACGAAAAAGGAAATCAGGGAATTTCTTGGCTTTATTTCATATTATAGGCGTTTCGTGCCCAGGTTTTCAGAAAAGGCGGCACCTCTCACAGATCTATTAAAGGGAACTATGAGACAAGGGAAGGTAGCGTGGTCGCAAGAGTGCGAGATGGCGTTTATTGAATGGCGTGATGCTCTGTGCGGTGAACCAGTTATTCATGCGCCTGATTTCAACAGAGAATTCTTGATGCAATGCGACGCGTCAGATAGAGGGGTGGGGATAGTACTTTCCCAGGTAGATGATGATGGAAATGAGAATCCAGTGTTATTCCTAAGCAAAACGTTTTCTCCTTCTGAGATCAAATATTGTGTTACTGAGAAAGAATGTGCTAGTATTATATGGGGATTACAGAAATTAAAACATTATATTGATGGGAATGTTTGCCTGAAAGTGGAAACCGATCAAAATCCTCTGGTCTGGTTACAACAATGCTCCGGAAACAACCCCAGATTGATGCGCTGGTCTTTGGCGATCCAGCATCTGAATATAAAAATTAAGCATAGGAAAGGTAACTTGAATGTTAATGCGGATATATTGAGTAGAGTGTACGAGAATGAGCTCCAGGCAGTGGCTGAACTTGCAGAGAGACGTACGTCCCTCAGCAATGTGCGTGATGTGAGTGCGCATCAAGACAGTGCCGACATTGTGTCAGAGTGCATTATATTCAGACTCATGATCAAGAAAAGTATATATTGTGAAACAGAAAGAGAAAAATGGAATTGTTAAAACTACGCATGTTTGGAAAAAAGTGTATATTTTTGGTAAAGGGTTATACTGTGTATGTGTTATGTCATGTTTTGAAAGGGATTGCATAATTTTGGCAAAGGGCTATGATGTGTATTTATTATGTCACGTTTGGAAAATTTATTGCAACTTGGTTATGTCTTTATGTTGTTACTAGGGCATACAGGGCAATTATTTATGTCAAATTTTTTTTGAAAAAGTATACGTGAATGTGTTTATGTGTATTGTGAAGGGGTATAAGAAATTTTTTTTTGGCTACCACATTGAGTTCAGGTAATGTGTGTATACCAAATTGTTTATAATAGAGATTTAAAAAAAATTTAAGTATAGGTTAGTAGGGATTTTATTTTCAGGTATGTTGCATGTATTTAGACAGGTTCGGAGCAGTTGCGTAGAATGTGAGCCCACAGGCCTAGGGCAGTAAATTTCGGGGAATTTTTGTTCTGTGTTGTGGCAACTGCGAAAAAAATTCCTGGGGGGTGTATAGGAGTTTGTAGCGTCATGCACGCTCAAACGCGCAGACAGTAGAATTTCACCGGAAGCTGAACAAAGGGCTGGACATCTGGCGTGGTGACGCGCAATGACGCATCGGTTTTTCCGAGCGCGTAGCGTTGTTCTCAGGTGCTGGGACGGCAACGTTGGCGGGGGAAGACGCCAGGGCGCCTTTAAAAGCCGGGTGACGAACGCCCCACTTCCTCCTTTTCTGTAGTTCGAGCTGTGTGAGCAGGAGGCTGTGCGTCAAGCACGCGGAGGGGAAGCCGGCATTAGTTTGTCGTCAGTCGTGAGACATGTAGGTTTGTCTCGGCAGAGCGGTGCATCACAACGAGGGGAAACGTTTGTTGTTTGGCGGTGTGGTAGCCGCACTGTAATATCTCTTTTTGTGGTGGGCTCTATTTATTTAGTTAGTAGAAGGCAGTGTTATGGTCTTTTACGACTTCGGTCAGTGTTTTTTTAATTAATAAACCAACTGTTTATTCTACCCGTGCATTGTCTACGCATGGAAGCGTACCAACGAGGGCAGGACGGATCTGGACGAGACGGGACAAGACGGACCTTGGCGGGACGAGCTGCGTGTTCCGGAACGAGACGAAGTCGGCGAATTAGGTGCGAAGCGCTGACGAGAGCCGGCTCCCGCCGCGTGTAATGGACGCCGTGGACGCCGCTGCCCGGGCCTAAGATCGCTTCGCTGCCGCAACGTTGCAACAGCCGAGGTCAGGTAACCGCTGAACGGAGGGAAAGGCCAACGTTGGTGTAGGTTATCGATTTCGTGCGGCGCGCTCAGAACGCCGTTTGTGTGCCAGCCGAATAACTAGAGAGATTTTGTTCCTTGCCAGACTGAACAGAAAACACTAGTAAATTCAATTGCCCTAATGGTCAAAGATCTGAGAGAAAGAAAGACATTTATAATTATAAGGGGTTATGTTTTGTAATATTTTAAAAGGGTCATGTTTATTACTGTATAAAAGGGTTTAAAGTAAATGGTGTACAAAGCTGTTGAATGGTTTAGCAGACTGTGCATTAAATAATTAACACATTCATAAAACCTTGTTTCTCTCTGCAGAGTGTTTACTTTCATTTCCGTCTTCTAGGCCTGGTTCATAAGGTGAAGGCATTAAATTTGTAACCTTTCTAAACAACGCAAATTAGGTTAAATGCTCCTATTCTAATATCTTGTGACGATACAGAGTAATCGAAAAATACGTGGATAATTCTGTGTATGTTTTTTCTCTGCGTATTGAGTGAGGCTGGAGGTCCGCGTCCGCCGCTCTCCTGGCAGGCGGCGAGCGAGGGGCTAATTCGTCACGGGCAGGTGCAGGGTCGCTCCCGCCACGCCGGCGCCGGCCCAGGGAAGTACGAAAACATCCGTTGTTCTCAAGACGGGCGCAACCCCTTGGGAATATCAGCGGAAATTTCCACGTGACCCGGCGACCACCTTGCATGTATTTATCACATTGCTAGGAAGAGAGCGTTCTGTGGGAAATGTCCGTCACTGAAGCGTGTAGAACGTACGAGGCGAATGGCGCTTCTCCAAATCAGACGTAATAGCTCCGGGCCAATAACAAGCAGCCTAGTAAAAGTTTGGTAGGATGTTCTAGAAGCTTTTGAAAATGGAAAAGGGGAAAGAGGAGCCTGTGCGAGATTGAACTTCTAAGATGATAATTCCGGTGAGAATATACATGGTGGACAGTCGACTCGTGGGGCACAGCTTCCGAGTGTGACACGGAGGCGAGATCGCAAACTTCACTTTGTTTTATTTCCTGATGTGGCGAGTAGCCGTCAGAGAAATTCACGGGAATCCCATCAAGTAATAAAACTGAACCTCATTAATTGCAGGGCGAGTACCCATTTATTAAGTTTTATTCGGCTGAACATCAAAGTCAGCCACGCGATCCGTCATCTCGTTGTTTGTCGAAAAAACTCGGTGAATTTGCCTGAGTGTCTGCATCACCTGGACGCCGAAGTGTCGCTTCCACCTGCAGGTCGAGGATACCATTTTGCTACGTGAACGAGGGAGGCCCTCGGCGCCCCGTTTGCAGTGAATGGCCAGGAGGTCAACGCCCGTTCCGGTGATTGTAAAACTTACGGCCGATCTCTGGCCCATTACATTCGCCTTCGCACGACGACCCACTGAACTGGAGACATTTTCTTTGTACTGCATTGTGTAAATTCTTTGCTGAGAATGAAATGCCGCGCCTGTCCATCTTCCCTCGTTAACTCTTTTCAATTAAAATTGTACTGTAGTCATTAAGGTTGCTAGTTGTAAGACAAAATGTTAGATTTGTGTTTTTGCTCTATTGCGCCTTAAGATGACGCAAAGGTACGTTTGCTGAGCTCACGCGTCGGATGTAGCTTAAAGGTTTTGTTCCATTATTTTTTTTGAAAGTGTTAAATTATCACCTCAAATCTTGCGAATTAAAATTTAATTATTCAAAATCATCAATGACATGTGTTCTCATTCTGAAGTAAAGAGTCGAGCCACGTCCATCCTCCCAAACCAAAATTTACAGATTCTCCATCGCTAATTACCGCTGAGCTGGCCGGCACCTACTCAGGTAAGGTGGAGAGACTGGTCGAGGCCGCCCGAGCTAGGTTTGACGTCGGCGTGCGTGTGCGCGCTGGGGTTGGCTCACACTTTACAACAATTTCTTTCATTACACATAGCATAACGCATAAATATTGAACAAAATTTGAATCACACATCTATTTACAAAAAAATATTTGCTTAATTGCTCGGAATGAAATGAAATTAACTAAGTTACAATGTTTACAAGGCAAATGCTGTTCACTCCCCCTCCAACCTCTACTTATCACAGTTAATTAATACTCTGAAATAGTTCCTTTATTTTCTTAAATCTTTGCGCACTCGTCACTTTTACCCTCGAGTTCGAATACCCTAAATTTGCCGTTACCTTGCCGCTGTGATTCACCGCTACTTTCGGACAAGGCTACCTCCCTTCGACCTTGGCCCAGATTTCGGCCCCTCGTTCCTCACGAAACCGTCGTCTGCGAAGTAGCTGGAAAACGCCACCAGTTTCTCGCTGCACCAGGACCTCGGAACTCTCCTGCTTCCAGATTCGCGTTGTATTCTCCTTCCATCAGATCCTTGTCGTCCTACGTTCTCTCATGGTTCTCGCCTCACTCAGCACCGAAACGTACAAATGCCTCTTCGCTCTTCGCCGCTCTTGGGTTGCGGAACGCCGACTCGTACTGCAAAGTTCTTAAGCGTTTTTTTTAAATTCACAATCTTTAAACTGCCACAGTCGAATCTCTCTTTTATCGCAATTAATTTTAGTTCAGTTGAATTAATTTTTATTTTCAAAGTCTCGTCGAATAAACTACACTCGTGCTCTACTCTCGCTAAGATTGCTCCTACTCACTCGCACTCCGTTAACTGTTACTTCACGCGTTCGCTCTCTGCGACGTCTCGTTTAAGAAGAAGGAAATGAATTCCGTTCCGCGCCTCCTCTCTTGGAGGGGTAGCAGCGCGTTCTCGCCCCTCCCGTTCAACCCTTCGCGCTTGCCATCGTTTGCAAGTCAGCGGCGTAGTTCCATACTCCCGATACTAGGTCGCGCTGCTTCGTACTAAACATCGGCGTTGCGCCTAACTTCTGGAATACGTCTCTCTATCGTTCTGGCTGCGTGGGTGGCTGTAAGGTTTGGTATTCTACCAAATGCTACAGTATGTGTATACACACACACACACACATATATGTATATATATATATTATACACACATATATTTGTGTGTTGGCGCTTTTGTTAATATCACGACAAATACTAACGCCGTTTTGTAATTAAAATATTGCGTTTAATGAATTTTTCCAGGCGTGTAGTTTCAACTGATGCTTCCGCTAGTTTCACTTTTGGCAGCTGCTGGCTAACGTTAGTCTGCATTAGATAACTCTGTAAATGATTGTACTCGAATTAGGCTTGATATTTGTACAAATAATCAGATTTATTCTATAACTATTAAATAATATAAATAACTGGTTGAAGACGAAACTTGTAAGAACGCATTATACATTTTAAATTACTACTACTACTTTTACTAAGTGCTGACCGTTGTTGCCATCTTTCATTGCAATTAGATCTAATAATTTAGAATTAATACAGAACTAATTTTACCTTTTTGCAATAGTCGAAAATGCAGAGTTCACCGGAAATGGGACTATTGTCATTCCTTTACCGTTCTCAGACACATGCGTGTGGAAAGTTAAAAGAAAAAATAGCCTTTTTTAAGGGGAAAAAGTTTAACATTTGCCTAAAATTCACGCAAAATTACGCAAAAAATTACTCGTATTTTCGGAAAAGTGGATCACTTCAAGATCTGTTTTTCAACAACAGTGTTTATTAAGGAAAAATCTCTGTTATCAATATTGTAGCTGTAGGAAGATGCCGGAAAAAATGAACAGTTACAATCTTTTTTAAAAAAAGAGGGATATCAATGAAATAGATATAGAATAGAGCTCTGCAATCAGGCGAAAACAACCGCTCAAGACTCTCGGGCTTCGCGCCGACGCTCGGCGAAGGGAGGGGGACCTTGCTCGGAGGGGAAGAGATAGCTGTTTAACGGACATTTCGACCGGCCGCCTTGCGGCTCGCGCTCAGCTGCAGAACAGTCGAGCGTCGCCGAGACTCGGGAGTCGCCGAGCGTTCGAGCGCTCGGCCGCTCGGTCGCTTGACCCGCGGCATCGGACTGCTCGGTAGCTTCGCCGTTGAATGCATGTACGGGATATAAAGTCGCCGAGAGTGGAGATCGCAAAACTCTTTCAATTCATTGTAATCGAAAGAAAATACAATTTCAATTAAACGATTAATTCGTTGAAAAGTAACAATTTATCGATTGATTGGAAATAATTTATAGAGACAAAACAATACTTTTTTTGAAAGAATTAAGGCAAACAAAGAGTCTGAAAATAAACTTAAACTTTTATTAAAGGATTTTTTATATTGTTTTTTTATATTTATAGTGCTTAAGGGAAAATAATTCGTTTCATACCAATTGTAATGTCATTTAAGTTTCTTACAAACCCGAATACAAGGCATATTTATTACATACAATGAATATTTGGTCATAATTTCACGAGTATATAAGAAAAACGCATATGCTAAACAAAAATGAGGTGGGTACTATTTTCCTTGCGTCAAAACGTCTTGTCATTTGACGTACTAATTTATTGTGAAATAGTTGATGTAAGCCGCTATGGCCTCTGAATTGGTCGACTCAGTCGGCGGCCAAACAACAGCGCTCACAGCACATCAGGCTATTCAACTCAATAATTCAAAATACATTATTTACTATTATATACACCCGTTGTTAACATTATTTTAAATTCGGCAAAAATATGTATTCACGAAATGATGCATATAAAGCTTTATATGTATGAGTACAATATTTTTCAACTACTTCATTATTTTTCGTTTCAATACAAGATAAGCGGTTAATTGTAATTAAAAAATCGTAAAAGCTGTAATTGTGAATCATTGACTTCTGTGGAGTAGTAATGAAGCTCCACGAGACCTCCTTCCTTTGGGTGAACTACTGTGAACAGCGTGGCAAGAAGCGATAACAAAGGTTGCGCGAGGTGACTCGGTGGTCCCCACGCAGCGTGCCATCGCCTTTGCGACGAAATTTCCAGAAAAGGATAGTAAGCAGTTGAAAGAGAAGGTCGAGATATGTGCACAAAGCTTTTCTCGAAAGGTATTGAGAAGCTCGCAAGATTATAAATAAAACTAAAGGTACAATGAGCTCAAAAACAATACTGCGGTGACTGAGGCACCCCGCGCGCCTACTGCCGGATTAAGAAACTAAGACCTGGGTTTCAGATGCCTGAAAATTACAACAACAACAACAAAATATTTGGAAACAGGCAACAAAAATACAAAATTGGAAGCGAAAGGAACTAATATATTTCATTGCACTTGTATCTACATTTAGCAGAGCATTTGTATTTACACCACATAAGATGAAGGAAAATTAATGATTTTATTAGTTGAATTCATTGGAATAAAAAAGGCAATTTCCTAAACATCTGATGTCTAGTCATTACAAAGAACGGAATTTGTCTCTAAAACTTTTGAATGCCTTTTGAATTCACAGGCAGAATTGCAATAGATCCACTTGAGGTTCTCCAGTGAGTCCGAGGAGTCGATTTTTAAAGCTTTTTATTCTTTTTTATATTAAAATTTATTATTTGAAAATTATTATTAAAATTCGTCTATATAATAAATTTCGAAAAAACGAAATTACTGGTCATTTATTTTAAAAACCATTCAATACTCCTTCCTTTTCCTGAAACTTGGCATTAGATATTTACTCCCACGTGGCGGCTGATTATTGCGAGACGCAATTTGCCTGAACGGGGTCCGCCGGTTATCGATAACCGACCGAGTCTCGGTCGGCCGCCGGCGACCGGAAGTCCGCAACCGGCTGCGAAGGACAGTCGAGTGTGTGGTCTCGAGAGAAGAGAGGCAAGCGAGCGCTGGTCGGTCAAAATCGCGGAGAATGCAGACCTCTAATAGAGAACCATTCACTCAAGCGTCTTTTACACTATCCCAGGATGATGTTTAATAAGAAAAGTGGTGTTATATTTAAGAAACTTTTGAAAATATAACGAGACGACATGTAAAGTGCTCCCAAAAATTGAAATATCAAACTTGCAGGGCCACTAGTTCCTTTAATTTAATCGGGAAAGTTTAGTTTTGGAGAAAATTGTCTGAACGTTTCAGGCGCTAGAATTGACGATAGATAAACACGTGGACAGACGGACTTTTTGCCGTCAATCAATTTTTTCGGTATCAAGGACCCAAAATCATGGTTTCTGACTCCACAACATGTTAAAGGAAGTTATTTACTATACTACATAGGGTCAAGATTTACCCACTTTTACATTACAAAGCTTGGACAATAAGATTTTTTCTCTTAAAAATTCTCCGATTTCTGGCGCACGGATACAATAATGTCTCTTCTTAGGAAGAAGGAAGTAAAGGTGAGAAGAAAAAAACGTTAAAAAAGTTCACTTAATAATATGACTTATGTCCGTTTATTTTTAAACCGACCGGAATTTCGAATATTGCTGAAGTTTAAAATTTTATCCACACTACCTTACTATTATATTATTAAAGAAAAAGATTTTTCTTGTAGCAGTCTATTTTAACTTACTCACTCTACTTTGTGAGAAGAGAAAGCATTGCAGTCACGCGCCGGAAAAGGCGAATTTTCGTCAGAAGAACCCTTGTTACTGGGCCCTGATAAAAATTGGTTAATCTCGTAAAATTGGATTAATCTTGTTCATACATATAGTAAATTACTTCCTCTAATGCGTTGTGTAGTCTGAATTCATGTTTTGTGGGTCCTTGATACCGATAAATCCATTGACGGCAGAACGTTTCTCGGTATTCAACATTACCGCCTAAACTGTTTAGCTGATTTTTTTCAAAAAAGGACATTCCCCCCTCAATTTAAATTAACTCGTGATCTTTTGAGTTTGAAATATATAGTTTAAATTTTGAGAGTACATTACATTAGGCCTCAACATTTTCAAAATTTTCTAACAAAGGCACCGTTTTTTATTAAACTTTGTCCTAGGATAGAATAAAGGCAGCTTAAAATAATAGTGGAGGTCTCTATCGTTGAAATCTTTGATTTTTCGGAAATTGTATGTTGGAAATAATGGGAGAGAGAATTAGATATTTAAGCGTCAGCCTAAGCGACTATGTCAGGACGACTCTGTAGTTAGCGGTGTTGCGCACGGCGAGTTAACTCGTTGGACCTCAGTTCCATTATCGGCATGGAAGAAATATTTGCTGGTTGAAAACAATTTTGCCGGTTCATTGATTGATAGATGATTCTGTGCGCATCAACAGCTAAAGACATTAGTCCCGTAAGTGAAGTGCGCGCTTTCATCGTCGGTGAGCTTCCCTCGCTGGAAAGGGAAAACCGGCACCGAACTATACGTCAGTTAGCGGGGTTTCCCCTTATAAGTACCTCCCACAAGCGGGACACCGCCCCAGTCGGGAGAAGCTCTAAGAAACCGACTGGTATCCGAACATGTGTGATAGTGTAGTACTTGTAAGTGAAAGTGTGTACATAAGGGGTGAAGGTAGGACAAGAAAGGGGAAGAAAAGATCGCGGGTGGTCCATGGCTCGTTTGTTAGGGTTCTACCCCGGCATTCGCCTGGTGTTGATCGGAGAAACCACGTAAAACTACTGGTCAGAGCAGCCGGCCGCTAGAATTATCTTCCAGACAGCGGCTGAATTCGACCTAGCTACTTAGCTAAAGTCGAAAATCCTGCCACTTTTGGAACTCGAACCCTAGGACCTCCCGGTGAGAGGCCTTGCAGTGACATCCATTGATGCCCTGAGCCACCTCTGCAGGTTCGCAGGCTCATTCGAATAGTGTATTTTTGTGGAGCCGTTACAATTAGTGTGAGAAAGTATGTTCTTTTTCAACACTTTTACTTTCTTGCCTTACTTCATAAAAAGAAAACATTGTAATTGTGCGCAGGAAAACGGCGATGTCTCGTTACCAGGGCCCGAAATTTCTAACTGGCGGGCTATAGTTACGAAAAAGTGGATGGTAGTCCGACTGACCTTCTGCCTTTCAGTCTGTATGTGGTCAACGCTAGCCCCTAAACCTTTAAGATTTTCTCAAAAATTGATAATTCGCGATCGATCTACTCAAACTCAACGCCCTGCTAGTGTAAAACAGATGGGAGTTATTGATTTTTACTTTTTCGCTCTTACTTCGTCAAAAGAGAAAATGTAATCGTGCCTCGGAAAACGGCGATTTTTCGACAGAAAACTACCAAGAAATTTAGCTCAGGGCTTCAATTGATATCACTGCATTGTCTTCCTTTTCCTTGTCCTATCCTCACCCCTTACTTAAAAACACACTCGCATGCATTACGTTATCGCTCTTGTCGGGAGCTTAGAACTTGTCCCAGTTGGGGCGGTGCCCCGCTGATGGGAGGTATTACCCGCGCAACTATTCATGACCGACGGCCTTGCTTCCCTTGAGCATTAAACAGTTGAAGACAAAAGCACGCAGCGAGCACTGATTACAACATTCCAAACACATCATTGGCGCGTAATAAAGTATATTTACTGTTAAAACCGGGAGCTCCTGGTCGTATTTTTCTAAACAAATTCTAAATAAATGGCCAAAGCAGATCCAGCTCCATTATAGGAAGTACCTTGGATTCCTGAGAAAGAACTCAAATTATTGAGAAGGCATGACTGATATTCCAGAGATTGGTATTGCTTCATGAAATCTAGTGGCCGATGTCGTAACTAAAACCCCTACTCTACCCGCATTCCTCCAATCCATCGGTGAAGAAAATATGCGCGATGAATACCTGCTTGTGGAAAATCCTTAAAAGACGGCGTAGCTCCGCACCGGATCTCGCCAGCCAGGGGGGAAGATAACCGCTATTTCACGGGATGAAAACATGCACTTTACTTACGAGACTATTGACCTTAGCAGTTGACGCGCCCGCAATCACTATTCAATAAATCAATCGACAGAAAAACTTATTGCCGGGCTTGGGTAACTAAAAAGTATATAAATATCGTTCCTGTACTTAACACGTTGTGTAGTCAGAATCCGTCTTGTGGGTCCTTGTTTTTGAAAAGTCGATTGACGGCAAAATGTCCGTCCGTCCTTCAGTCTATCTGGGGTGGACGCTAGCGCCCGAACTGTTCAGACGATTTTATTTTCAAAGTTGATATCCCTTTGTGTGCAAGGCAAAAGGAATCCGAAGTGTTTAAAGAATTAGAGAGATTAAATTTAGATATTGCTGCCCCACCTGAAACTAAAAAGAAAGGTAAAGATTTGGAAGAGATTCAAAATTACGTTCACATATACAGCGGAGTAAATAAAGAAAACAGAGCAAAGAAAGGCGTATCCATTGCCATACGCAAATCTTTAAAACATCACATAAAAATGGAATGGTATGAACGAAAACCTACTACGAGTCGATCTACGTCTAAAGGGGTACGATATGGTCGTAATTGCCGCCCGTGAGCTCATGGACAGTGCAAGTGATACCGAAAAAATATAATTTTTACCAACTTGACGAACCTTCTGGATCAAATTGGCAACGCGAAGAAAATATATTTAATGGGCGAGTTTAATGGAAAAGTAGGAAGACAGTATGGAAGAAATTTAGTAGGGAAATTTGGGGAAGATGCAATGATCGGAGATGGGGAAAGACTGATAGATATGTGCATGGAATATGAATTGAAGATACGGATTTTTTTCAGCACAAAACTATCCATAAATACACCTGATCCCAGCCATCGGGGAAATTATACTCTATAATTGATTACATCATTGGTAAACATAGTAATCATCATCAACATCAGGGTGGAAGAATGTAGGGTATGTGGAGGTGTAGAGTGCGGATCTGATCATTTTCTTCTGCGAGCCAAATGTCTTTTCCCCTTGCAAAATGGAAAAGTAGAAGATCAAATAAGAGAGAGAGACTCTATAAGAAAAGACACAGATATTAAGTAGAAAGTTAATTTACTAGAAGACCCACTAATTCTGTTCTTGTATAGGTTCAGGCTAAGTAGGAAGTTGCAAAATGTGAATGAGTCCTCTCCGGAAGCAATGCTCAAAGATATAACAAAATACACGAAGCAGCATACGAAAATTTGAATGTAATTGAAAGAAAGTTGCAGAAGACTGGGACGTATAGGTGGAGTGTCAAATTTGCTGAAAGCGCACTGGAGAAGAAAAACGCCTATCAAAAGTGGCTGACAATCCGTGATCTAGAAGACAGAAAAAACTTATACACGTATAAGTAGAGAAGTCAAAAAGGAGATTATATAAACTAACTAGTAGTACTACAAATGGCACAGACTTTCCCGTATTAGTTCTCTTTTTCGTTTGGTTGCGACTAGCTATTCGGACTTCCCACTACTCTTGACAGCTGCCATCTATCGCCGCCCAAAGTTCATTTTTTGACATTTTCTTAATTTTGGGTTTCCTTATAGTAGAACAGAAATATTATTTTAAGAATATTAAAAAACAGTAAAACCTTGTCCTAAATGGCAATTTTCGTGGAAAAATTTGGAGCCGTTTTTAAGAAAATGGCATTAAGTGCTACTTTAAATGCGAAATATGAAGCTCTTTTTCACAGAACATTTTTGAGTTTTCGAAAAACTTAATTTAAAGTCATTTGAAGCTCTTATACGCACAAATTCAATAGAGTTTACAAATTGCTGGAAATGTGCATATTAACAGTATGAGAGAACGTTCAAAAAAATTACATTTGAGTAATTTTTGAAAAAACAAAAAATACCCCAAAATTAACTTTACGCCGTATTAAAGAGAGCAATTAGCACTATCCGTTCGAACAGTTAGAACCAAAAATTTGGAGCCATTTTTGAGAAAATGGCGTTTGAGCGTTTCTGAAAATGCGGAATTTTGAGCTACTAAGAAAACTATTCCATTTTCGAGAAATTTTATTTGACATTATTTAAAGTACATGTGCTTATAAATATAATAATGTGAACAAATCGCCGCTAATGTAAGTTTCAATGACGTGAGAGACAAGTCAAAAAAATTACGTTTTTGTAATTTTTCAAAAAACAAAAGAATAGAGCAATATGGCGGTAATGACATCTCATATAGAACATTTAGCACTATCCCTACAAAAAATTTAAAGAAAAAATTTGGAGCCGTTTTTGAGAAAATCTGTTTTTTGTAATTTTTTAAATTGCAAATATTGCGTGCTATATTGCTCAAAAACTACCACAATTTTCCAAAAAAAGTACATGACCTTAAGGAAAGAACTCACTTTGGAGACGAAATTATATTTGAAGAAAAAACCTCTATCTTCAATTTTGTAGTTGTAGGAAGACGCCGAAAGAATTTCAAACTTTTGCAGTTATATATTCTTGATGTCTTCCGGGCTTTTGCAGTTTTCGAAAATTCAGAGTAAACCATGAAAATGGGACGTATGCCACCTTGCGAAATTTGGAGCAGTTTTTGATAAAATTTTGAAAATGTCCGGGGGGCTATATGTAAAGTACTCCCAAATTTTGAAGAATATTTTTCAAAATCGCGGCGCTTCGAGTGGAATCAGATCGGCTATGGAATATTCATTTTGGAAGAAATCGTACTTATGGTTTCGGCGCTACGGTAGTTCACGACTGACAGAGAGACAGGCAGACAGACGGGCAGACGGGATGGACGGACGGACGTTTTGAAAAGAATAACTTTTTCGGTTTCAAAGGGAGCCCAAAACGTGTATTTCCGTTGAAATTTCGAAATCGATTTTCCGCAGCATAACTTAACTTTCCTTACACTACGTACTCCGTATATACGTATGCGGGAAAGTAAAAAAATTGAAGCATGGTGAGTAAAAAGTAGTAAATTGAGTGAGTAAAAAGTAGTTTAAGAGAACAACAAAATGAATTAAAGTCTTGATTGAAAAAATCAATCCTATCAGCATAGCCATTGGCGGTTCTAGGTAGTATCTTAAAGATATTATAATAGCTGTGGTTAGTGGTACATGCATCCACCCAAAAGCAGGTAGGATTTCTCATTCTCATCTGAGGGATGTGAAGAGAGATAAGAAAAGAAGTTCAGGACAATTAATAAGACCATGTAGAGTTTTATAGATGACCATTAAATCATGAAATTTTCTCATATCTTGAGGAAATTCTAATTTAAATAGTAGAATTTTGAAAGGTCATGATTGAATCTATGAATTGGTGTCCAGTTTCTGGAAGCTAGGTGGCGTTATTTACGTTGTTTTTCCAAATGATGGACAGATAAATTAGTGTAAGATGACAAAATGACAGATGCATATTCTAAAATAGGACGAATCAAAATTTTCTAAAGAATTAATAGGGTATTAATGGACCGGAGTGATTTCGTGTTGCGCAAAATCAGACCCAGAGAACGAAAGCTTTATTCACTGTAATAGTAATATGTGTATTCAAATCGAGTTTAGAGTCGAAAGTCCAGTAATCTCGGCCTAAACTTTGACGTCGTCCGCAAACAATAAGATGTTACTGTATTTGATAACAGATGGCAGATCATTAATGAAGATATTAAACAAAATCGGATTCAGATGGGAGTCTTGGGAAACACCAGAAGTAACTACAAATGGTTCGGGTGCATGGCCATTGACGACATACTGGCTTCTGTCAGAAAGATATAAGAGTATCCATGACAGGAATGGATCATTGATGCCTGAGTATTATAACTTGTCAATCAATAAGTCGTGATTAACACGGTCGAAGGCCTTGGCAAAATCCGTATATATAGCATCGACTTTAGAACCGGATTCAAATGCTTTAATAATATAGTTCTGAAATATAGCTAGATATATTTATTTATTTATTTGGTCAAAAAACAGTAAAAACTGTATATGACGTGTGGGGAAAGAAATTATCTGAGAAAGAGTTATAGAAAATCAACTTCAACGGTAAATGAACTGCTGATTTGATTCTTCTGCATTGCTAACAAAATAGTAATGAACATCAGTTCTACTCCTACCATTACAAGCAAAAGGAGTGCTCAACAAAACGTGCGCACAGTGAAGCTACATTTACGTCCAGAAGCAAAACAAGTGGCCACATCAGCATTTGCTCAAAGGATCAGGGAAAATGGACAAAAACCTGATCGAGATGGGGGTCATTGACCCGGAAGCTGAAGTACATTACTTGTTACAGGCGTATTAAATATGTTTTAAAAATGTGTATAATCTAAAGAAACTTCAAATTATCCAAAACAAGTACTTACGGTTTATTCCAAATAAGCAAATACACAGAGAGCTAAATATTTCTCCTATCAATGAGTACATTCAACAGGTGAGCAACAGATATTTCACCCTTCTTCCGTCTTGTACAAGTACACAAATATTTAATCTAGGCAAAAATGCTTCTATTCCAAACCGCATTATCTCCCGATACCCCAAAGATTCTCTTAAACCACCGTAAATTAGAATGAATCCTTCCCCCCCCCTTAACCACTTCTGCTGCCAATATGTCAAATAACTTAAGAGGTTAACTTAAAATCTAATAAAACTTAAAACAATCTCATCTGAATTACTGCTCTGCAGACTTTGTTTTTCGAGGGAGCCGTGTGGCCTTCCTCAAATACTGTTAGCCAAAAGGCCAAACAATTGTGCTGTATTCTAAGATTGTACATTAAAACCCCTGAAAGGCATATTATGCCGAACAGGAAGAAAATAAATTTAAAAAATTTAAAAAAATGTGTATAATACAAACGTAAACTAATTAATTATGTATCATTGTTTTGTTACAATAAATGTTATTTTTCTTTTTGACGATCAGTATAGTCTATAATTGTATATAAACAGTTTTGCAGCAGAAAAGATTTTACTTTTAACTTAAATTTGTGTACCGACTTT
The DNA here is from genome assembly GCA_031308135.1 of Acheta domesticus. NCBI lineage: Eukaryota > Metazoa > Arthropoda > Insecta > Orthoptera > Gryllidae > Acheta > Acheta domesticus. The sequence continues at coordinate 33,306,696 of JAHLJT010008446.1, forward strand.
AATTGTTTAATGTCATCTGGCAATGCGTTGTAAAGTAACGTACATGTATTGTATGTTGATTTCTTGTATTGAGCTATTGATACTGACACTTGATGCACGTGATTTCTACGGCGTGTGTATGTAATTATAAATATCAGTATTGCATGAAAATATGTTCCCTCCGTTAAGTAGGTCATTTTTGACAAATATTACAGATTCGTAAATAAATAGACAAGGCAAAGATAAGATTCCCAGTTCAATGAAAAGAGGCTTGCAGGTATCACGTAGAAGGCATTTTTTCATAATTTGAATAATTTTCTTTCGCAATCTGAAGGTCTGAGTTCTACAGGATGAGCTTCCCCAGAATATTATGCCATATCTCAGTGGGAATGTACATTTGCAAAATAAACGCAACGAGCTGCATGCATGAAGGCTGACAGAATTTGAAAGAATTCTGAATGCGTAACATAATGAACTTAATTTAGTGTTTAATTCTGTTAAATGTACATTCCATTTGAGGTTTGATTGAATTGAGAGACCTAAAAATGTTGTTACCTCAACATAAGCTAATTGCATATTGTTCATTTTCAATGGAACATGCGATATCCGATTTGAAATGCAAAAATGCATTGAAACAGTTTTTCTTTCGTTAACAATTAATTTGTTATTATTAAACCAATTTGAAACTTCTGAAATCGTACTATTTACTGCTTCTTTTCTGCAAAGAACATTCGTGTCAGAACAAAACAAATTCGTGTCATCGGCAAACAGAACCGTTCTTCCATTTTTAATAGACGAGGGCATATCGTTTACATATAACAGACACATATTATACATACATATAATATTTTTGAGAAAACTTACAAAGAGAAATTGGCCGGTAATTTTGAATTTCAGTTTTGTTCCCTTTTTTAAAAAGTGGCTTAATTTTTGCGGTTTTGAAAATATCTGGAAATATTCCTGTACGTAAAGAAGCATTGAAAATGTGAATTAACAGATGTATAAAGGCAGGTGCACAAGTTTTAATAAACAATCTGGAAATTCATCTAAACCAGATGAATATTTATTTTTTAGTTTACTGACTATTCCGAGGATTTCATTGGGAGACGTTTCGGAAATAAACATCGTATCAGAAATTTTTGGGGAAGCGTAAGATGTTGAATTTTGTGGTTTTAGTCCCTTCGTGAGATCAGACACAATTATAGAAAATTGTTTGTGGAAGAGATTGGTTGTAGTAGATCTATTGTTAGCAAAAGTATGTTGGTAATCTGAGATAATTGTGGAAAAATGTGGTGCCAAAGCATTAACCACAAGTTTCTCAAAAAGTTTTGAGACATCACTGAGAATGGAAATAGAACGGTAATTTGAAATGTCACTTTTGTCACCTTTCTTGAATATTCATGACATAAGTGTATTGTTATTCCTTTCTCGTGTGCTAGAATCATCGTCTATCAATTTGATGGAACTTGAGGCCCTGCGGTTTTGAAACGAATATTTTGATTTTGAGCGTACTTTACATGAAGCCTCGACAAAATTTTCAAAATGTTCTCAAAGAGGTTTCCAAATTGTTTGATTAAACTTTGTCTTCGGATAGTATTAAAGTTATAAATGAATGGCGCATGTCTCATTTTCAATGAAATCCTTGACTTTTCGGAAATTGCAAAAACTTTTTTTTCGGCGTTTTCTTACAACTACAATATTGAAGATAGATTTCTTCTTTAATGAATTCTGTTCTCTAAAGACATCTTGAATTAAGATCTTGTACACGTTTTTGAAAATATAAGTAGTTTTTGCGTAATTCTGGGTGAAATTTGGGCAATTTTTTAATTAATTTTTCATCAAAAAAGGATCATTTTTTTCTTTACACGTTCTACCCTTGTGTCTCAAAGAACGAGATAAAAGTGATGGTAATATCATTTCCTGGGAACTCTGTGTATTGTCGAAAATTGCAAAAAGTTAACTTTACAAAAGTACAATATTGATGATAGAGATTGTCTTAAATATGTGTTAAAAATTAGCTCTTTAAAAATATCACGTGCAATTCTTTGAAGAATCGAGTAGTCTATGCGTAATATGCGTAGGTATTATCACTCAATTACAATTTATGTACTGATGTATTTAAATGCCTCATTGTACCCCATATACCATACTATATATGCCCATGTACCAGTGGCGTGCAATCCATGGAATGAAGGGAATGAATCATTCCCGTAAGTAAAGCATAGAAAAAATCCTTCATATATTGGAAATATTCGTTGCTTATGACCAGAGCAAAACTGTTCATTCAACTCTGATTCTGAGCTAAGTGTGTGTGATGTTTTCAGAACGGTGTGTAGATTCGTCTCGTGACGTCAGCGAAGCTTCTTGGAGAGTGCAGTGGTTTGATTTCGTCATGCCTCGTGAAAATTCTGGTCGATTCGTGAGTGCGCGAGAATGGTAATTTAAATACGTTCTCTTGTGATCAACTGGTAGCAATTTCAAGTTCGAAAGAATTAATTATTTTGGCGTTTTGAGCGTGTTTCATGTACGTGCTAACTACATTATAATACAATGAATGTGTCAAGTACCTAATAATACCGAGAACGTTTATATTAAGTTATGAATTGGTGAGCTCATCCCGAGTAGTAGTCATGGCATCTAGCGAGGAAAGTGGGGGGAACATGTGTTGACAAGCAGAGCCTTCGGCATGGTGCAACGCCTACGGATCCCTTTCCGGTGATACGTTCGAAGTAGACACGATCAACTTTCAGGAGAATAAAACATTACTGATATTTCGAGGTCTCACCACACATAAGAATTGCAGACGGAAGGCTTAGATCGTATTCGCCCTTGGTCTAATATGAGATAAATTCTACGAGGATTGTCGCGAGAGCTGATACCTAAAATAATACAATATTTGCATTCAGAGCAAAAACAAGAAACACAAGTTGCAAGAAAGAAAACCAACAAGACGTGAAATTTGTCCGAGGAATTTAAACCGCAGAGCATCCAGAGAATGTGAAAAGTGTAAGAAAACAGTAGAACAGACATCACATCCATTGTTTGTAAAGATTTTGAAAAACATTATTACTGAACTCTGTAGATACATTTTCAAATCAACATTCACTATATATTAAAGTTTATGCACACATTTTTCATTTTATGAAAGAAAAAAAGATGCTTTAATGCATTGATGGATTTTGAACATTTGTGTTAATAATTTTAAATAACAAAGTACTCGATCAGTAAAGTTAAGTTATAATCGCACAGAATTATATTTGTTTATAATGTTAGAAGTCATTTAGGCAACGAAATTTTCCCTGGGGTCTGTTTTCTCCCGGGCGACCAGTTACGTTCGTATGCAAGATGCTACCTCTCCCGGGTTAATATTCACATTTTCAGAAAATTCATATCATCTTTATCTGTTTTACGTTTTTATACCTTGAATTTCAAAAGTGCTTCCCATACTAAAATTATCACCGCACGCCACTGGTCAATATCTCTTTCTCTTTGTTGACTCGGATAGAAGTTATCACTAGTTTTATCTGAGAGATATGATATTATTTGATAAGATCACGTACAAACCGTAGGTTGCGTTAAATACATTATCTCGGTTTATTATCCGCCGAGGTTTTGGGACTGCAAATGTACGTCACTACTTCATCGTCACTTAGCTTTTGTGATAAAGGAATTGCACATGAGCAGAAAAATGGTAAGATTTTTTTTCTCATGTAACTACGTTTCAGCTATAGAACCGAACAATGTTATGAATCAAATATTTACGCAGGAATATTGAAATATGTATAACAAAAAAAAGAAAATTGAACAAACTAAAAATGAAGAAAATCTTGAAAAAAATAGGAAATATTTATTGTCTAAGAGCCGAATTGCTTGTAATGGAGCAGGCGGTAGCGTTATACTTACAGCGAAGAACACGAAGAAGAAGATAATGGAGAGAAATAGGAGGAGAAATATTAAAATAACTAGTGCTGCTACAACAGACCATATTTTCTCGCGTTATTGGAAACCGCTAGGTAATATTGCAATATTGCAATTTTCGAGAAAAAAAAGAACAATAACCGAAAATGGGACCTTCACCATATTTCTTACCGACCCTTATTGCATAAGTGGAGAAAACTTAAAGAAAATATTTGGAGCAGTTTTTGAAACACAGACACACAGACACAGAGACACACAAACACAAAAACACACAGACACACACAGACAAAGACACACACACAGACACAGACACACAGACACACACACAGAAACACAGACACACACACAGACACACACACAGACATACAAAGAAACACAGACGCACACAGACCACACAGACACACACTAACACACACACACAGAGACACACACAGACACACAGAAACACACAGACACAAAGACACACACTCAAAGAAACACAGACACACACACAGACACCCAAAGACACACTCACAGACACACACACACATAGACACACAGACAGACACACACACACAGACACACACAGACCCACAAACAGAAACACACAGACACACACACAGAAACACATAGACACAGACACACACGCAGACACAGACACACAGACACACACAAAACACAGAAAAACACAGACACACAAAAACACAGAAACACACAGACACAAAAACAGACACACATACAAAGACACACACAGACATACACAGACAAACACACAGACACACACAGACACACACAGACACACACAGACACACACACAGACACACGCGGTCACACACACAGAAACAGACACACACACAGACACACACAGACACACAGAGACACACAAAGACACACGGACAGACACACAGACAAACAGACACACACAGACAAACAGACACACACACAGACAAACAGAGACACACACAGACATACACAGACACACACACAGACACTCACAGACACACACACAAACACACACAGACACACAAAGACACACACACAGACACACACACAGACACACACAGTCACACACACAGACACACAGACACACTCACAGACACACTCACAGGCACACACACACAGACACACACGGACACACACACAGACAAACAGACACACACAGACACACAAACAGACACACACACAGAGACACACACAGACACACACAGACACACAGACACACACACAGACACACACTGACATACACAGACAAACACACAGACACACACAGACACACAGTCACACTCAGAGACACACACAGACACACACAGACACACAGTCACACTCAGAGACACACACAGACAGACACACAGACACACAGACACACCCAGACACACAGATACACAATCACAGACACACACAGACACACCCAGACACACAGAGACACACAGACACACACAGACACACAGAGACACACAAACACACACAGACACACAGACACACACATAAACACACACACAGACACACGGACACACACACAGACAAACAGACACACACACAGACACACACAGACAAACAGACACACACAGAGACACACACAGACACACACAGACCACAGACACACACACAAACACAGACACACACACACAGACACACACAGACACACACAGACACACACAGACACACACACAGACACACACAGACACACACACAGACATCACACAGACACACACAGACACACACAGACACACACACAGACACACACAGACACACACAGACACACACAGACACACACATCAGACACACACAGACACACACACAGACACAACACAGACACACACACAGACACACACAAGACACACACACAGACACACCACAGACACACACAAGACACACACCAGACACACACAGACACCAGAGACACACACAGACACACACACAGACACACACACAGACACACACACAGACACACACCAGACACACACAGACACACACAGACACAACAGACACACACAGACACACACAGACACACACAGACACACACACAGACACCACAGACACACACAGACACACAACAGACACACACCAGACACACACAGACACACAACACAGACACACCACAGACACAACACAGACACACACAGACACACACACAGTACACACACAGACACACAAACAGACACAACACACAGACACACACACATGACAACACACAGACACACACACAGACACACACAGACACACACAGACACACACAGACACACACAGACACACACAGACACACACACAGACACACACTACGACCACACACAGACACACACACAGACACACACAGACACACACAGACACACACAGACACACACAGACACACACAGACACACACAGACACACACACAGACACACACAGACACACACACAGACACACACAGACACACACAGACACACACACAGACACACACAGACACACCACAGACACACACACAGACACACACACAGAACACACACAGACACACACAGACACACACAGACACACACACAGACACACACAGACACACACACAGACACACACAGACACACACAAGACACACACACAGACACACACAAGACACACACACAGACACAGACACACAGACACACACAGACACACACAGACACACACACAGACACACACAGACACACACACAGACACACACACAGACACACACACAGACACACACAGACACACACACAGACACACACAGACACACACAGACACACACAGACACACACAGGACACACACACAGACACACACACAGAACACACACACAGACACACACAGACCACACACACAGACACACCACACACACACAGACACACACAAGACACACACACAGACACACACCACACAGACACACACAGAACACACACAGACACACACAGACACACACAGACACACACAGACACACACAGACACACACACAACAGACACACAGACACACACACAGACACACACAGACACACACAGACACACACACAGTACACACAGACACACAGACACACACAGACACACACAGACAGACACACAGCACACACACAGACACACACAGACACAGACACAACAGACACACACACAGACACACACACAGACACACACACAGACACACACAGACACAACACAGACACACCACAGACACACACACAGACAACACACACAGACACACACAGACACACACAGACACACACACAGACACACACACAGACCACACACAGACACAACACAGACACACACAGACACACACACAGACACACACAGAACACACACAGACACACACACAGACACACACACAGACACACACACAGACACACACACAGACACACACAGACACACTACACAGACACACACAGACCACACACAGACACACACAGACACACACAGACACAACACACCAGACACACACAGACACACACACAGACACACACACAGACACACACAGACCACACCACAGACACACACACAGACACACACAGACACACACAGACACACACAGACACACACACGACACACACAGACACACACACAGACACACACACAGACACACACAGACACACACAGACACACACACAGACACACACCACAGACAACACACAGACACACACGACAGCACACACAGACACACACACAGACACACACAGACACACACAGACACACACACGACACACACACAGACACACACAGAGACACACACAAGACACACACAGACACACACAACAGACACACACAGACATCACACACAGACACACACAGACACACACAGACACACACACAGACACACACAGACACACACCGACACACACAGACACACACAGACACACACACAGACACCACACAGCACACACACAGACACACACAGACACACACAAGACACACACACACACGACAGACACACACGACACACAGACACACACAGACCACACACAGACACACACACAGACACACACAGGACACACAGCAGACACACAGAACCACACACAGACACACACACAGACACACACAGACACACACAGACACACACACACAGACACACACCAGACACACACACAGACACACACAGACACACACAGACACACACAGACACACACAGACACACACAGACACACACACAGACACACACAGACACACACACAGACACACACAGACACACACACGACACACACACAGACACACACAGACACACACACAGACACACACAGACACACACACAGACACACACAGACACACACAAGACACACACACAGACACACACAGACACACACACAGACACACACAGACACACACAGACACACACAGACACACACACAGACACACACAGACACACACACAGACACACACACAGACACACACACAGACACACACACAGACACACACAGACACACACAGACACACACAGACACACACAGACACACACAGACCACACACAGACACACACAGACACACAACAGACACACACACAGACACACACAGACACACACAGACACACACAGACACACACAGACACACACACAGACACACACACAGACACACACACAGACACACACAGACACACACACAGACACACACACAGACACACACAGACACACACAGACACACACACAGACACACACAGACACACACACAGACACACACAGACACACACACAGACACACACACAGACACACACAGACACACACAGACACACACACAGACACACACACAGACACACACACAGACACACACACAGGACACACACAGACACACACAGACACACACAGACACACACAGACACACACACAGACACACACACAGACACACACAGACACACAGACACACACAGACACACACAGACACACACAGACACACACACAGACACACACAGACACACACAGACACACACAAGACACACACACAGACACACACAGACACACACAGACACACACAGACACACACACAGACACACACACAGACACACACACAGACACACACACAGACACACACAGACACACACAGACACACACAGACACACACAGACACACACACAGACACACACAGCAGACACACACACAGACACACACACAGACACACACACAGACACACACAGACACACACACAGACACACACAGACACACACAGACACACACAGACACACACAACACACACAGACACACACCAGACAACACACAGACACACACACAGACACACACAAGACACACACAGACACACACACAGACACACACAGACACACACACAGACACACACACAGACAACACACAGACACACACAGACACACACACAGACACACACCAGACCACACACAGACACACAGACACACACACAGACACACACAGACACACACAGACACACACAGACACACACACAGACACACAACACAGACACACACAGACACACACACAGACACACACACAGACACACACTCAGACACACACAGACACACACACAGACACACACAGACACACACAGACACACACAGACACACCACAGACACACACACAGACACACACACAGACACACACAGACACACACACAGACACACACACAGACACACACACAGACACACACACACAGACACACACCAGACACACACAGACAACACACGACAGGCACACACACAGACACACACACATACACACAGAGAAGCACACACAGACACACACACAGAATCACAGACAGACACTCACAGACACACACACAGACACACACACAGACACACACACAGACTCACACACTCAGACACACACGCAGACACACCCACACACACATACGCAGACACACAGACACACATACACAGACCCACACGACACAGACACACACAGACACACACATAGTCACACAAAGAGACACACACACACAGACACACAGAGTCACAGACACAGACTCACACACACAGACACAGACAAACACACAGGCACAAAAACACAGACACACACACAGACACACACAGACACACACAGACACACACACAGACACACACAAAAACACACAGTCTCACACACAGACACACACACAAATACACACACATAACGACACACACACAAACACACACACAGACACACACAGACATACACACAGTCACACACACAGACACAAATACAGACACACCGACACAGAGACACGCACAGACAAACACTCAGACACACGCAGACACACACAAATACAAACACACAGACCCACACACAGGCA
>JAHLJT010008446.1:33316865-33389422 GCA_031308135.1 Acheta domesticus
TCAAGGTATAAAAACGTAAAACAGATAAAGATGATATGAATTTTCACAAAATGTGAATATTAACCTGGGAGATGTCGCATCTTGCATACGAACGTAACTGATCGCCCGGGAGTAAACAGACCCCCGGGAAAATTTCGTTGCCTAAATGCCTTCTAACATTATAAACAAATATAATTCGATATTTATGAGACTTATAACTTAATCTTATTTATCGAGAACTTTGTTATTTAAAATTATTAACACAAATTTACAAAATCCATCAATGCATTAAAGCATATTCTTTCTTTCATAAAATGAAAAATATGTGCATAAACTTCAATAAATGGTGAATGTTGATTTGAAAATGAATCTAGAGTTCAATAACATTGTTTTTCACAATCTTTATAAGCAATGGAAGTGATTTCCGTTCGGTTTTCTTACACTTTTCACATTCTCTGGATGCTCTGCGGTTAAATTCCTCTGACAAATTTCACGTTTTGTTGGTTCTCTTTCTTGCAACTTGTTTTTTTTTTTTTTGTTTTTTTTTGCTCCGAGTGCAAATATTGTATTATTTTAGGTATCAGCTCTCGCGACAATCCTGGTAGAATTTATCTCATAATAGACCATGGGCGAATACGATCCAAAACTTCCCTCTGCAATTCTTATGTGTGGTGATTCCTCGAAATATCAGTAATGTTTTATTCTCCTGAAAGTTGATCGTGTCTACTTCGAATGTATCACCGGAAACGGAGATTATCGCAAGGGATCCGTGGGCGTTGCGCCGTGCCGATCGTCTCTGCTTGTCAACGCGGGTGACCCCTCTTTCCTCGCTGCACTGTGCGGAACGAGTCTGCCAATGCATTCCCTTCCCGCAAGGAGAACTGCAGAACGGTACGCAAAGAATTAGTTTAGAATACTTTTTTTAACTTAATATAAACGTTCTCGGTATTATTAGGCACTTGATACTTTCATTGTGTTATAATGTAGTTAGCACGTACATCTAACACACTCAAAACACCAAAATAATAAATTCTTTCTAAGTTGAAATTACTACCAGTCGATCACAACAAAACGCATTCTCCCACACTCACGAACCGACCCGACTTTTCACGAGGCATGACGAAGTCAAACGCCTGCACTCTCAAGCTTCGCTGACGTCACGCGACGAATCTACACCCCCATCTGAAAACATCGATTGTTAGGATTCAACCACACTTAGCTCAGAATCTGAGTTGAGTGAACAGTTTTCCTCTGGCCATAAGCAACGAATATTTCCAATATAGAAAAGATTTTTTCTGTGCTTTACTTAGGGGAATTACTCATTCCCTTTATTCCACGGAATGCACGCCACTGCCATAAATGTTAAAGTACTTGAGCCATTTTTAATGAAATCCCACAAAAATAGTAACAAAGCCCCTACAATTTTCAATATAATAATCAACTCATGCAAAAAATGCTATGCAAATCCTGTGTGAAAGAAAAGAAAAGCAAATCCAATTTCAACTTTTGGAAAATTAAAAAAATTGTAATTTAAAATGACATAAACATTATAAATTTAAACATTGTTGCAAAGTTCATAGTGCAACTTTTCCTCCTTTATCATCCATTATATTCAATATTCCCATGACTAACCATTACATAGCATATTATGAAAAAGGTTATAGCAAAAAAGCTAAAACTAAGAGAAAAATAAAATTTATATTAAATTTCAGACCCTCCACCACTTTATTAAAAAAAATTACATTACTTTTTTGCTACATCCTGAACAAAGTTTTAATTTCTGGCATGGGTGAGAGCGACTTTGGAAATATTTGAAAAAGGATATGTTAAAAACAATTTTCTTTAAACAATAAAGGGCGAGAAGCAGTGTGGAGTCTCCAAATTGATAATCAGTTTTCCTGATCCTAAACATATTCTAGACAAAATTAATTTTAAAAAAATAATAATTTTTTTTTCTTTCTCCTATTCTTATTCCGCTGAAACCTTGTCTTTAATACACAAAATCAAGCACTTCAAAAATTAAAGTCACTATATTTATTCTAAAAGTCATGGAAAGTCATGTACATGGAAGAAGCTTTAATGAAGGAAGTAATGTTCAAAGACAATAGTGAAGAAGTAGATTGAGATAGAGCATTTCTTCTATAGTAAATGAAAAAATATATATAATGAAATCTTTCATAAATCTCTACAGAGTATAGTCTTTCGTAAATGAAACAAAGAAAAAGCAGAATTAAAATTACAGGTTGCAAAGTTTGATACTAACCTTCATATGTATTGACAGCTTCTAGGTTCAGAACATGTCGAATGACGTGATATTCGTCTGAAATACCATTTCCTCCCAGCATGTCACGAGCCATACGAGCTATTTCCAATGCTTTACCACAGTTATTACGTTTGAGGATGGATATCATTTCTGCAGTATCCCTAAAAGATTTAAAAACTTACAATACAAATTTACATGAGTATTCAGTGCAATGTTAGACCAGTAAACTCAATTCCCAATTATCAAGAGCATTTGTGCAATAGTTTTATACAGGCAGTTTCGTTGTACCTGCATTAGCTCTGTCAGCAATTTCATAACTAGATGACAAACAAAACATCATCCCTTAACCATTTTTCTCATAAACATTTCTTTTTTCTTTTTTTTTCTTTCTTTTCCTTCTTTTCTTTTCTTTTTTCCAATGAAACTACTACAACAAGGGTGTGGTAGCCTTCCAGCTAAGTACCAATGTATGCATCTCCAAAGGGATACTGTGCCAACAGGCAAGGGCTCTGGATAGTACACATAACAACTTCATTTTTTCTAACCCCAGCAATATTTAAAACTCAGTGCGTTTTCACTGTGCCTATTAAGAAAAATATTCTTTAATTTTTCTTTCTTCTGAAGCATTTGAACAAAGGAAGGAAAGTTCCTGGCAGCATCCAATGGTTATGGAGAGAACAACTGTAAATCAAATTTCATGTCCAATGGAATGTTAATTTCTGTGTGGTTCATCTACAGCTGTCTTGTAGCTCACTACAGGAGTGTTTTTTGGCAAAGTATCAAAGAGGTTTATTGATTGACACATGTAGACTTTGGTGAAAAGGCAAGTTGGTGAAATAAATTATCAAGGAAAATTATTTTGGCATTTCATGAGATGAACAGTTTCTTGATGGAACTATTGCAGATAATTCATTTATTAATGTTTCTACAAGTGTTTGCTTCGTAGAAACATTAATAAATGACTTCTTATCTGCAATAGTTCTTTCAAGAAACGGTTTGTGTCATGAAAGGCTATTAATAATTTCCCTTGATAATAGAAAATGACAAACAAAAATTGTAAGAATTGAAATAAATTATTGTGAATATATTCAAAGCTGAAAAGAAATCATAAAATTCCTTCATTTCCATATCTGCTTTAGAAATACAAAATGGTTTTAAAGAAAGTGTAGTGTGTTGTTGTAAAGGGTAATAACAGAGAGGTGATCAGGTGATCTGGCAAACGTTCTCAGTCACTTCAACTAACACTTTTCAAGAATTGTGGTTGACCTCACAAAGGCTCCAGGGCCATAAAATTGCACATCAGATGTTTCCCAAAAAATTTTCAGTATGATGTGCATTCCCAAGACACTATTGTACACATGTGCACCTCCCTTTATACACTCTTTAACTTGCATATTTAATGCTTCTCTAGGAACAGGAATATTTCAAGACATTTCCAAAACAGAACAAATTAAGACACTTGTTAAAAAAGGGAACAAAAATTCAAATTTATCAGCCAATATTTGTTTTGTCAGTTTTCTCTAAAACATTAGAGACCTTTCTATTTATAAAGGGACACTTTTTGTTTAGAAAAAAAAATGTTTTCAGACTCTCAGTATGGAATTAGAAAATCCAAGTCTACAAATACAATACTATATTTTCTTTTCATAAAGATGTTGCTTCATCAATCAATAAAAACTGAAACAGCAACTGGAAAATTTTCAGATCTTTTGGAAGCACCTGAAGTCATTTATTACAAAATTTTACTATCAAAATTACTTTTGTGTAGAATTCCTAGTATTGCCCTACATTAGATAACTTCATACTTCAAATACTGATCTCAAATAGTAAAATATCATAGTGGAGTGAAAGAACATTATTAAATTTTCTTTCAAATTCTTTGCCAATTGAACATGAGGTTCTGCAGGTTTTGAGGATCTACCCTCTTTCGTTTACATGTAAACAATATGCCCTCATTCATTAGAAATGGGAAAAAAAAGGGTTCTCTTACCTGATGACATGAACATTCTTTGCAAAAGAGAAACAACAAACAATTTCTGATAATTTCAAATTGGTTTCATAGTAACAGATTAATAGTAAACAAAAGGAAAACTATTTCAATGTAGTTTTGCATTCAAACAGCCAATTACATGCACCATTGAAAATAAACAATACAGAATTCATTGATGTTAAAGTAATAAAATTTATGGGTCTCTCAATTCAGTCAAACCTCAAATGAAAAATCCATATAATGAACTAAATATAATTCAAATGTACATTCTTGCCTGAAATATGGCATAACGTTCTGGGGAAATACATTTTATATCACATAGACTTTTAGATTGTAGAAAAATTGTAAGCCTCCCATCACTGAGCTTAGAATTCTATTGCCTTGCCTATATATTTGTGATTTTTGTTAAAACTTAAGAATGGGAACATCTTTTCATGTAACATAAATATTTATAATTACAACACACAATGTTGGAATGATATTCAGCACGAGACAGTTTCCATAGCTCACTACACGAAATCTACATACATGACCAGTACATTTCTTTAGAACTCATTGTCAGATGACATTAAACAATTAAAATCAAAACACAAGTTTAATTGCCAAGTTCGGTCTGTTCTGCTGCATAATTGTTTTTATTCAAATGGAGACTATACCGCTCAACAAAATGCATTATGCATATTTCATGCATTAGTTTGTACTGCATTATGTTTTTTAAAAAATGGTCATAACAACGAATGTAGTTCACCTTCTAGGTGAACTCCCCCATCGTCTATGTCAGGTTCTTCGTCCACTTTCTCTGATTCACTGAACAAACACTAAGGTACCGGTAGCCCCTTTTATTTATTTATTTGGTCAAAAAACAGTAAAAACTGTATATGACTTACGGGGGAAGAGATTATATGCGCACATTTTCTTGAGGCCCCAAATAAAAAATATAAAAATAAAAAAGCGAAATTAGCAACCTTTAAAAAACTAGAAAACTAGAAAAACTAAAAAATTTGTTCCCGAGTTATTGAAAATCAGTTTCAATGGTAAATGAACTGCTGATTTAATTTTTCTGCATTGCTAACAAAATAGTAACGAACATCAGTTCTACTCCTACCACTACAAGCAAAAGGAGCGCTCAACAAAACGTGAACACAGTGAAGCTACATTTATGTCCAGAAGCAAAACTAGCAGCCATCTCAGCATTTGCTCCATGGAACAGAGAAACTGGACAAAAACCTGATAAACATGGGGGTCATCCCAGAAGCTGAAGTACATTACTTGTTACAGGCATATTTAATCTTTTTTTTTTAATGTATACAATACAAATGTAAACTAATTCATTATATATCATTGTTTTGTTAAAATAAACATTATTTTTCTTTTTGACTATCAGTATAGTCTCTAATTGCATAGAAACAGTTATGCAGCAGAAAAGATTTTACTTTTAGCTTAAATTTGTGTACCAACTTTCATTGTTTAATGTCATCTGGCAATGCGTTGTAAAGTAACGTACATGTATTGTATGTGGATTTCTTTTACTGAGCTGTTGATACTGACACTTGATGAACGTGATTTTTAATGACGAGTGTTGTAATTATAAATATCAATATTGCATGAAAATATGTTCTCTCCATTAAGTAGGTCATTTTTGACAAATATTACAGATTCGTAAATAAATAGGCAAGGCAATGGTAAGATTCCAAGTTCAATTCCTTGTTTCAAATCCAAATTTAATTCCAAGCTCAATCCCTTGTTTTGCTTCTGGACATTGATGTTACTTTACTATGTACTTGTTTCATTAGCTTTCTTTTCACTAGTTGTGGTAGGAGTAGAGCCAGGTGTGTAAATTGCTAGAAGCATTACTTGGAAGCTAATGATTACTAGAGAGCTAACGATTTCTATTTTTCAAATGTTTCCAAGCAGGCTTGATGGTGAATTTATTTATCATTCAATATATGCATAGTATTAGGTTGGGATATGAATTCTGGAGGTCAAAAAAAATGTGCAAATTGTACTTCTCCCAAATGTTACACGTCATTCTCAAATCAAATACAAGTAAATTGGAAGAGAAAGGTAAATGTGACCCCCAGGAAAGGGCTATTGAGGATACTGAGGTCTCCAAATTATCAAACCAAGCTCCTATATGCAACAGAGAAAAAAAAATCATTGGACCCCCCCCCCCCCCCAAATGTACCTATAAGGGTAAATACATCATGTGGGCTCCCATTTTTACTGTGATTCCTCCAAAGTTTTTCTAATTGCTTTTTGTTCCCTTTTTGTGTGTATTCACTATTATTCCAGTTCACCATTCTTTTGGAATTGTAAGATTTTCTCATATTTCATTCACAATATGAAAATAAAACTATAACCATTGCCACAAAAAAAATATTAATATTAAAATATTAAATAGAATTTAATACATAAGTTTATTAATTTCAAATAATTGTCATCAAAATGAGTGTGTGGCAAATTTGTAAGGAAATCCATGGTCCAAGATTTAAAATCTGATTCAATATGTTTATTGAACATTTTTATATCATGAATAAAATGGCTAATTTATTGAGGGCCCCAAAACACATGCACGGTCTCCTTGTGCATTAATCCTCCCAATAGGGATGGTTTGCCTTAACCTTCCACTACATATGTACGATAGGATGATCACAAGTAGAGAATCACACTTTTAGATCAATGAATATTGTTGAAAACCAAAACCATGCATTAAATTGTTTTTGATAAGGTGCTGTTGCCATTTAAATACTCTGTGAAAAATTGTGTCGCTTCATAGCAAAAAAAAGTGACAATCGTAGTCATGCCTTTAAAAAATTATTGATTGTATTATCACTTGTTTTTTGCCATGTATGAGTGCAGACTCTATTTGTGATTTTAATAAAGCACATGCATGCTTTGTAAAGTTTTGTACTTAGCCATACTAAATTATATTTTAAAAGAAGAGTCATAATTTATAAATGAGCTAAGAGAAGAGAGGAGAACTTCCAGCTAGTCGCTAAGTCCACTGCAAGTTGAAAAAGATTGGCTGGGTTTTCTTCATGGTCCTCCGGTGCCGCATGACTGAGAGTTCACAACTTGTATTTGGAACTCCCGTCGCTGACTGACAAGCGGCCTATCTTTTATTTCCCGCTTCTGAATTGGACGCAGGACTATTGGGAAAATATTCAATTTTGGTCTTCATCGAATCTCGCTGCTGATCAAGGTTGGTCTTCATAGAGCCACGATTTGTAATGGTTTGGAACGGCTTCGAGAGACTCGCTGCTTTTCCCGAGATAGTCAACTGTTTAAAGTAATTTATTATAATTAATTAGCCTCTCTATTTAATATCATTATACAAGCCTAACATACAAAATGAAAAAATTTCAAAGTGCTTTGAAAACGGCAAGACACCTGGACATTAGATATCAAAATTTAATGAATAATGCAAATGAAGATGAGGCATTGGAAAAATTTCAGGCAATTAATGTCATAATTGTGAGAGCCATAGATAAGCTTGAAGAGACTTCTTGTGAAATTGACATTCAAGAAAATGACATTATTGCTAAACAAGATATTTTAGAATCTCTTCAAACCCTCTCTTTCCAAATTGAATCCTTTTTAAAAAAGAATGAACTTAAAGTATCGTCACCTGGAAATTCAACGGAATCACAGCCGGTAATTCTGACACAAGGTATCAATGCCTTTTCTACAGGTTTTAAATTACCAGATATCACTTTGCCTCATTTTGGAGGTAAAATAACTGAGTGGCCGGCTTTTAGAGACTTATTTAAAGCTTTAGTTGTCGAAAATCCAAATTTATCTGAAATCAATAAATTTATTTATTTGAATACCAGTTTGGAGGGAGAGGCTAAACTAATTATCGAAAACTTAGAAGTCTCAGCTGAGAACTTTGAAGTTGCGTGGAAACTTCTTACTAAACGTTTTGATGATCCACGTACAATTGTAAAACAGCACCTTATTAAAATCTTAAATCCTCCACATTTAATGCATAACTCAGCATCATCTTTGAGACAATTTATAGATTATTTCATGTCTCATGTAAATGCATTATTGGCTTTAAAACATGATGTGGAATTGCAAGACCTGTTATTAGTGGCTTTAATTTCAAAGAGTTTACCAAATGAACTATTAAAAAATTGGGAGTTGCACTTAAATGATAAATGTGCACCCACTTATAATGAACTTATTGAATTTTTAACAAGGCAACAACGCACCATAGCTGCAACGGTAGACACAACTGTAACGTCAAATCAAATTTCTGTAACAACTACAACTACAACTCAAAGGTCTCCATCTTGTTACATATGTCAGGAAAGTCATTCCTACATAAAATGTCCTAAATTTGCTCAATGGAATCCTAAACAAAAATCTGATTGGGTTAGGTTAAATGGACATTGTCTCAAATGTCTTAAATATAAATCGCCATCGCACACTTGTGATGTAAAATGTACTATATGTAATAAAAAATCATAATAAAATATTACATTTTTCTAAGCTGGCAAATATTAGTGAAGCTACAGAAGCTAATCGTGCCATAATATTTCTGCCAGCATATTTAATACTGTGCCAGAAAATAAAATGAAAACTACTTTATTACCTACAGCAATTGTCAATTGTATTGACAGTAAAGGGAGGTTTATACCTAAAACCGCCTTATTAGACTCAGGTTCAGAAATATCATTAATAACGGAGTTTGCAGCCAAGAAATTATCATTACCTAGGAAAAAAGTAAACGTATTAATTTCAGGTGCAACCGATGAAGAATTTGTTGCTAATGAAAGCGTTGTAGTAGAAATTAAGTCTCGTTGCGGACTTTGGAGTAAGCAAGTTGTATTCATTATTGTTCCCAAATTATGTAAAGTTATAAATGAATCTTTCTCTATATCAAATTGGGGAATTCCCCAACACATATTCCTAGCGGATAGTAAATTTAATAAACCAAGTGCATTGATTTATTACTAGGAGCGAGTGTAATGTTTGAAGTGCTTGCTCAAGGTAAATATTATCCACAAAACAATGAATTTCCATTTTTACAACAGACTCTTTTAGGTTGGATAGTCTCTGGTCCAATTCCATATAATTCTTTGCTGATAAGTTTAAGGTTTGTTCTTATAATTGCAAAAGAGTCGATTTACCAAATCAATTAAAAAGATTATAGAGCATATAGAGCATGAAAATGACTTCAGTGAAATGATTTTTGTGTTAAGCATTTAATGAAAATGTTACTCGTGATAACTCGGGTAGGTATTGTATAAAATTGCCAGTATTACCTAATGCACCAGCTTTAGGAAAATCCAAATGGCAAGCGAAAAATAGATTACTGTCCTTAGAAAGAAGATTAAGTGCTGATTCTGAATTAGCCTCAAACCATCGTGTATTCATGTTCGAATATCAGAAATTAGGACACATGAGAAAATTATTCAATGAAATGAATGATAGAAACTTTTTGCCCCATTTTCCTGTATTTAAAATGGATTCGTCTACAACTAAAACGCGATGTGTTTTTGATGATTCAGCTAATACTTCTTCAAGGATATCTTTAAATGACATTCTTGCTACAGGTCCTGTTTTGCAAGATGATTTATTCTCTATACTTGTTAGATTTAGATTACATCCTATCGCTATAACAGGTGATCTTGAGAAATGTATCGGCAAATTAATGTTCCTCCTTTAAGCCAAAATTGCAATGCATCTTATGGCGTGATGATCCCACTGCTAATATTGATGAATGGGCTCTCACCACAGTCACTAACGGTACCGCATCAGTTTCATATTTGGCTACTCAGACTCTCGTGCACCTGGCCAGCGATGAAGGTGATGAGTTCCCATTAGGAAAGGTAGCGTTAACCACTGATTTTTATGAGGATGACTTCATCAAATCATGTAAAGATGAGGAAGAAGCATTTGATATTTATTCTCAAACATCTAAACTAGTATTAAAAGGTGGATTTAAACTTAGAAAATGGTCCACCAATTCAATATCACTTCTAAATATTATCCCTGAGGAGATTAGAGAAGCAGGCAAATTAGTACACTTTAATGATCCATTATCTCAATGTATTAAAACTTTAAGTTTGTTGTGGGATCCCCATATTGAAGTTTTTAAAATCATGTTGTCTCCCGCTTTAATTGAAGCAAAAAATAAACTCATTATTTCAAAAAAGAAAATTATTATCTTACATTTCTAGCATCTTTGATCCTTTGGGATTAATTTCCCCAGTAGTAATATTATGCAAAATGTTATTTCAAAAACTGTGGGAATGTTCTCTTAAGTGGGATGAAATATTCCTGAGCACATCAATATTAATTGGTTAAGCATTTGTAATTGTTTACCATTAATTACTGACGTTACTATTCCACGCGTTATATCAATGTTAGGTTCTTCCATTTTGGAGATACGTGGTTTCGGTGACAGTAGTCAATTTGCTTATGAAGCCTGTACATACATTAGAACATACAATTTTAATTATGTCAATTGTAAATTATTATGTGCGAAATCAAGGGTTGCTCCACGTGCGGTATTAAAGTCAAAAAAGGAGAGTGATCTTGCTATTACCATACCTAGACTTGAGCTATGTTCAGATTTGTTATTAGCGAAACTCATGGACAAGACTATAGGAGCTTTAAAGAAAGATCAACATGTTACAAATTTTGTGACAAGAGATCGAATCAATTTATGGACTGATTCACAAGTGGTCTTAGCTTGGTTAAGAAGTCCACCAAAAAAGGCAAATATCTTTGTTCGAAATCGAGTTTTAGAAATTTTAAATATGACTGAAGATTGCACTTGGAGGTACATACAATCCCAAGTTAATTCATCTGATTTAATTTCCAGGGTTGTAAAGCCTCTTTTATTGTTAAAACAAGAGCTGTGGTGGCATGTTCCTACCTTTTTATCGTCAGTCTCTTTAAATTGGCTTGATAAAATTAAATTAATTGTAAAAAGATTTAAAACTTTAACATAACCGCAATTGATTTACTGAAATATCTTTGTTCGAAATCGAGATTTCGAATATTCTAAGATGGTCACATTGATATTACAAACTTAGAATTTATTTTTAATGTATTGTGCATTCGATATGAATGCCTAAATACTTGCTTTGAGAGGCAAAAATGCCCCAATGCCTAAATACTTGCTTTGAGAGGCAAAAATGCCCCAAAGTTTTATATGTGAGTTTGACCTATTGTAAGGCAGCTCATTTCTGTTATTATCATTTGGCATTTTGTCAATTTGGTTTTGTGGGTTTGGTATAAACCTCGAAATTATTGCTGTTCGAGAAGGCACATAATCTCGGAGTTAAATGGACTCGAAATATTGACTTTTTTCAAAGCTTTATGTATTGCTTTGTTTATGGCAGATCAATTTTCATTATGTATGACATTACTCTTGTTCTTTTAATGTAATTATCATATATTTTATATACAGAATTAAATTTTCTGTTAGTATAAATGTAAATTTTCAGTCGTTACCTCCGAAAATTTAGGGGGAGTTATGTTGAAAACCAAAACCATGCATTAAATTGCTTTTGATAAGGTGCTGTTGCCATTTAAATACTCTGTGAAAAATTGTGTCGCTTCATAGCAAAAAAAAAGTGACAATCGTAGTCATGCCTTTAAAAAATTATTGATTGTATTATCACTTGTTTTTTGCCATGTATGAGTGCAGACTCTATTTGTGATTTTAATAAAGCACACGCATGCTTTGTAAAGTTTTGTACTTAGCCATACTAAATTATATTTTAAAAGAAGAGTCATAATTTATAAATGAGCTAAGAGAAGAGAGGAGAACTTCCAGCTAGTCGCTAAGTCCACTGCAAGTTGAAAAAGATTGGCTGGGTTTTCTTCAAATATAGATGGGATAATGTTAATATGGGATTCATGGTAGCATGAGATCAACCATGACACAAAGCAGTGAAAACACCCATGCCTTACAGAGTAGCTGAATCTGAAGACTGCAGCTCCATATTTTTGGATACGGCCAGATATGCCTATATCAAAGAGTGACAAACAGATCCTTTACCACAGTATTTAATACTTACAAATTTTTATCCTTCAGACGACCAACTTGAATACAAGCTTGCATTCCAATAGATATTTCAGTCAACATGTCAGCTAATTTCTTCTGCACTATTTGGTTAGCGGCTAAAGGACGCCCAAATTGCTTTCGTTCCAAAGTATACTGGCGAGCTGCAGAAAAGCAGAACTGGGCAGCACCCAATACTCCACATGCAATACCAAAACGTGCACTTTGTAAACAGCCAAGGGGCCCCTTGAAAAAATAAAACAAAATATTGTTTTAAATTTCATGAAAATTAAGAAAAACATGAGAAAAAAGTTGCTAAGTTTTATCAATTTTTACAGTATATAGAAGGAAAAAAATTAAAAGAACACAATTTGTACAAATTAGTGAGAAGAGGGAGGCTGAAAATGAATGAATCTTAAATTTTCTAGGCCCCAATCATATTCCATCCTGAAGTAGATCAAAATGTTTAGTCACAAGTGTATTTACCACAAGCAATAATAATGATGATGATAATAATAATAATAATAATAATAATAATAATGATAAATTATTATTATTATTATGTGAAAATATAAATTAATATTGATTTTGTTTTCAAGCCGAGAAGTTTTTTCTAAAGTAAATTATTTAAATTATTTTTCACTTTAATAAAATACTTTGGTATAACACAGAATGACTCAGAATAAATGTTACAAACTTCTAGGGCAGTAGTAGATGTAATAAATAATCACTTTCTGCAAATGAACATACAGTGGGGGTGAAGGTACCCACACGGCATTTGCCTCTCATTGTTAGGCAATCCTATAAATACAGATGTTCGGCAGGTAAATGAAATTGACACACTTGACCGTGTCAAATCATGACCTCATGCTCATTGACAGAAAGCAATAATTTTCAATCCCACTATTTACTCTACAAGTTTGCGATGTTTATTTTGAAACATTCTGTATATAAACTACTGCAATTAAAGGGTGGAATTCTTAAAGGTAATATTAATTTCCAATGCACCCAGAAATTGAAAGAAAATTATGCCGATTCTGGTCTTATATAAAGGTGTCTGAAGTTTTGTTACATGTCCAGGAACACAGGAGGGGTAAAAAAAATTCTTGGTACGTAAGGAACTGTTGTACTGCACATCCATATATTCATGTACTATGTTATTTCAGTATTTGTGAAGACTGTTTTTGTAAAAGTATTTCATTTATTATATTATTTTAAAAGAGTACTTGATTTACTTGAGCACTGTAATTGCTACTTTTTGGATAACAATTTCTGTCAATTTTGTTTAAAAGCTTTTTTTGCTGCTACAAGCCACTAGTTTAGTGCTACAAGCATAACTTTTAAGAATTCATCTTTAATTATTTTCCTACTGAACTTTCATTAAAAAGAATACTTAAAAATTTTATTTATACTTATATTCTCAAAGTTATAGCATTAAAAATATTTTACCAGTACCTTCAATCCTATTGCTTTTGGAAGGACATTCTCTTCAGGAACTTCTACATCATCCATAAATATCATTCCAGTGGTAGATGCACGTAATGAGAATTTACCCTCTATTTTGGGGGTATCCAAACCTTTTGAACCTCGTTCCACTAAAAAACCTCTTACTTTACCTTCATCAACAGTTCTTGCCCAAATAAGTAAAACATCAGCAATAGGAGCATTAGTAATCCTACAACAAATAAAACAGTTAAATTTTCAATGCTCTAAGAGTGAGAGAAAAAGAGCTCCTATTCTTACTATCTCACACTTACCAAGTTTTACTTCCAGTCAGAGAATAGGATTTGGTTTGTGGGTTGTACTTTGCTCGTGTTTCCATGCCACCGGCATCACTACCATGATTAGGTTCAGTTAATCCAAAGCAACCCACTATCTCACCGGTTGCTGGAAAATAAATAATTCATTCTTTAACGTCGGCGGAAATAACAAAATGTTGAAAAGAAAGGGAAGGAAAAAAAACGATATACAAATATGAAATTTCATTACGAATTGTTAATTAATAGTATAACTTAGCACTTGGAATACTGAGAATTCCTAGCAATCAACTACAGACAATGATATTTTCCATTTAGAGTATCACTAAATAAATATCACACCAAATAAACATAATACCTAATATCAGAGAAAATCTTTCAAATCAATATGAAAGGACAAACAGGAAGACCAAAGAAACGTTAGCAACAACAGAAACCAGAAATGATTTATAATTTGACAGTGTTTAAACAACAATGGTATGGAGTTCAATAACTGTACTATCCTCCTTGTTGCGTTATAATCCATACACAAGATAAAAGCATAAACATGATAATTAATACACAGTGTGCTGTCTTGAATCATGAAAGCAAATATGTTGAAGTTATACAATGAAGTTAATGTTAGAATGACACTGACTCATAGAGAACTCCACCTCCTAGTAGTCCAAGTAACGAACAAGTCTTTTGCAAGAGAAAGGCAGAGACTGGTCACAGCAATGTGAGTATTAAGCAGTCAAAAAAAAATGACTTTGTTGCTACTATGTATGGCTTCATTCCACTAATTTAACTGTTGTATCTTCTGGGTTGTTCCTATCGCATTTAAAAAATTACCTAATTTTCTTTTGTTCAGTGAAACTCCTTAACATAATAATAATAATTTTCTTAATTATTACTATTCTTTGAACTATCATTGATTACTTTTACATTTGTACCAGATCTAATAAGGGTCAAAACGGCTCATCTAATGATAAACAGCCATCAAAAACCGCTAATCTCTTAAGTAATAATGAAAAGGATGGTAAGAATCTTAAGAATTGCAAATTCATTTTTAACACAACATATTGTAGGAGTTGAGAGGCAAATTGTTTACCAAAACAACGTAGTTAAATACAATACAACAATAATCACTCAACTGTCTATCAACAAAAATATTTTTTGGAGATTATTAAACTCTTAAATTCCCTAATCATTTTTACTGAAAATTCCCAAATGAAATTAATACTGACATTTTGTTAGTGTATTTTCTTACCTAGCCTTGGAATATACTTTTCTTTTGTGCTTCACTGCCATAAACATATATGGGGTACATAACAAGTGATGACTGAACACTCATAGCTGAACGATAACCACTGTCCACACTTTCAAGTTCACGAGCTAGAAGTCCATAAGCAACTGATGATGTTCCTGCACACCCATACCCTTGAATTGGAGCTCCAAGAACACCCAATTCACCAAATTCTCGTAAAATCTGTCGATCAAACACTGAAATTAAATCAATACATTTTCTATTTAAATTAACATATCTCATTTCCATTCACATTATGCTTAACCATTCTAATACCTTCATTTCTATGAGCCTGTGTTACACGTGGCATCAGTTTTTCTTGGCAATATGTTCGAAAATTATCACGAATTGCAATTTCATCATCAGTCAGCATTGATTCAACATTTAATGGATCCTGCCATGAAAATGTGGCTAAAAAAAAGAGGTAAAATAGGAAACACATAACATACAAAGTGGAAAGACACTATAATAAGCAGAAAGAAGATTTTTATACCCTAAAAAATCTTGAAATATGCTTTTAAAAATATGCATTTATGACAAAAATAATTCTTAAAAATGCACTTTAATATGCAATTAAATTAACAATAATTCATTTCCTGTATATAAACCTTTCTTGATAAAATTAAGGAGAAGCATGCTTGGAATGAAAAGATACCTTTTTTGCAAACATAAATGTAACCTAGTATGTCTTGTTTAATTTTTTCTGTCTGGTTTAAAAAATATATCAAGAAACCTACCTTTTCATAAGTATTTTGTCATCTACAGAAATGAAAAAAAAATTGTGACAAGCTCTTTCTAATCAATGAATGCTCAGAAATAGATTCTATGAAAACATGAAACGTTTTACAGAAAAGTTGCTATTTTAACGAAATATGCAAATTATGTTCCTGTAATTACAAGAATATACACCAATAGGACAAACTGACCAAATATACATTACCATATTGATCTACATAGCACCCATTTCTACCCAAATGTCAACAAATTTCACTTAGCTATGCTCTGAAGCAACGGACAAAAATATGTAAAATCATAGAAATCTGCTCCCTAATAATAAGACTTGGGATACAAAATGCCAAGATAACCACAACTTGCAACTAACCTTTTGTAGAATCCTGAGAAATAGCTGATGCAAAATCTATACATTTTGTAAGGACTTATGAATATACTATAATTAGAGTAATACAACTCTTCAAAACCAATTAAAAGAACATAAACATGAAAAGCACTAGATCAGATAAAAAACTTTTTGCACTGATAACAAACGAGTAGTGGAAATTGATACAAAACTTTAACATACATAAATTCAATTTAAATAGCATTATTAGTTATTAAAGGATACATCTACATGATGAATAACCTCTAAATCTAATAAATGATCGACACAAATCGGAGATCACATTCATTGTTGCTGACATCCTAGAAGATTAACTGTTACGGTACAACAGGACAACAGGTAGTGTTACATCCTAAAACAACTTTAACAGGAGGATCATAATAATGTGCAAAGTCCTCTATTATCAACCCACTCCCTCCACACGTCTTGCCGAAAGACACAACAAGAGATTGTACGACCTTGTAGTTATGACACGAACATCAGCTGACATATCTTCGGAAGTAGTAAACACGTTAGAAAATAGAAGTTCACACTAGTTTTATATACTCTCTGATTTACACACTATAGGCAACATCGTAAGATTGTGACTAACGTGACCAGAGAGTATTTAAGCGTGACTACTGGAGACGCACGTTCTACATGTTTTAAGCAAGTGTCACATGAGCCCGACATATCTCAGTTGACATATACTAAAAAAAATAATACCATTGGTGAAATTAGAACCAAGAACAGAACCTCAGTTTTTCGAGCGTGCCATACATTTGCTCCTGATTCGCTCATGACAGGCTGAGAACGTATTCTGTATTATTTTAGCCTTCTATTCCGCACTAAATTTATGTACTAATTATATTAAGGTACGTGAACTTCATTCACTGATTAAATGATCGAATGTATTGTGCATGACGGAAATAACATCATACTTCCTCCATGGTATACTGTATTGAAACATTTACCCCAATTGAACTGTCAAAAGTTTTCCTAACTTGCAGAAGTTACAACCCGGGCTGGGATTTAAATTCGCGCGCTCATGATTATTCTCAAGACCGTAATGTACCGAAAAATACTTGTAGGAAAATTCAATAGATCACAGCACTATCATAAGGAATTTACTTTAATGATGTCTGAACAAATGGTCCGATTTTCGATCTGTAAACGGCATTTGACTCCTTTTTAAAATAGAATTTAGGCTACGATACCCGTTTTCCAAAATCTCGTTTCCTCAAACTGTTTTTTTTTCTCGTACTTCCGGGAACAATTTCAAAAATGTGGGCTTATAGCCAATTAGCCATAGAGGAGAGATACAATCTCTAGCCATAGAGGAGAGATATCTCTCCTCTATGCTTATAGCGCGATGGCGACCAGCTTCCAGAATCCAACGCCTTGTCAATCGTTCAAATCGGATAGATAGGAGCGTCGTGAAGTCAAATTTGGAAAACCACTTTACTCCACTCCCCGTTCCACGCCGTCGCATCACCCGCCCGTGCGCCCACGCGCTCCCTGGCCGCTGCGCGGCGGCACCGTGGCGGCGATACGGCCAGACCCGACGCGACGGCCAGGCCCCGCCGCGCGCGAGAAGACCGAACGGGCAGACAAGCTAAGGCAGTCCGTTTATGCTTTTCTCACTTTGCATCTCAAAATATTTTTTCCCCACATGTGAAAGTAGAGATGCTGTAACAGAGGCAAACGGTCTCGTATTATCTTTAATAGTAATATAAAACTATATTGTTCACATATTCCCGTCTTCCTTCGAATACCATCAAAAAATAGTTTGAGGCATTACTCAAAATATCGATTTCCATTTGGAACCGATTTCAAAAGAATATTGAACTATACTTCGCATGATCGCCAGCACTGCTCGATACAGTCGCGATTACGCGGCTCCTAGCGGCACAACCGAAAACGACGCGAAATACCGTGAGATATTCCATTTTGATGACACACCCCCACGCACCAAGAAAGAAAAACCGAAGTATAATTGTGTGAATATCACCAATATTCCATCTCCTCACATATTATTTTAGATATATTTTACTTTTAAAAATCTTCCGTTATCATTCCACTACCGGAAACAATGAGCAGAGATTACGCACGTGTGAGCGTTACTGTAAATGCGAAAATAGGAGCAATTTTTTACTCATGATTTCTCATGGAATTTATTCTCATGGGATTCCATGGATTACTCATGGAATTTTTCAAGTTTTCGAAAAACTTCATTTTGAGTCATTTAAAGCATTTCCACTCACAAATGTAATAATGTATACACGTTGCTGGAAATATGCATATTAACGGCGTAAGATATATTTAAAAAAATACATTCGTGCATTTAAAAAAAACAAAAGAATGCAACAAAATTAATTTTATATCAACTTAAAGAGTGTACATAGCAATAGCCGTACGAAAAGTTTGAAGAAACAATCTGGAATCGTTTTGAGAAAATGGCGTTTGAGCATTAGTGAAAATGCGGAATTTTCAACTCGTTTTCACAGTAAAATTCTGAGTTGTCAAGAAACTTCATATGACATAATTAAAGCACTTGAAGTCCTAAATGTAATAATGTGAAGAAATCGCCGCTAATATAAATATTAACGACGTAAGAGGCTAGTCAAAAATTACATTTTTGTAATTTTTCGAAAAAGAAAAGAATAGAGCAATATGGCGTTAATGTCATTTCATAGCGTACATTTAACACTATTCCTACCAAAAGTTTGAAGAAAACATTTGGAGACGTTTTCGGAAAAATCTTGTTTTTGTTATTTTTTTAGAAATTGCACATGTTTCACGCCATATTGCCCGAAAAGGACCTTATTGAAAGTACTAAGAATGGAAAACATATCATTTTAAGGAAATGTCTCTTATCTTCAATTCTGTAGTAGGAGGAAAACGAAAAAATCGAACTTTTGCAATTTTCCAAAATTCAGAGTCAACAGTGAAAATAGGACCTATGACACCTTTATAAGTGTATTTTACTTTATTCGTACAATAAACTTGAGGGACAAATTTGAAAACATTTTCAGTGATTCTGGGCGCGTCAACTACTGCGATCATTAGTCCCATAAGTGCAGTGCTGGTTTTTTCATCGGGATGCGGAAGTGATCTTCCCCCCTGGATAGCGAGATCCGGCGCTGACCTATCGTCGACTAGTGGGGTTTTTCACAACCAGGTATCTCCCACCAGCGTGGCACCGCCCTAGTCGGGACAAGCTCTATACTTCGGTTTTTCTTTCTTTGCGCACCGGGGTGTGTCAATAAAATGGAATATCTCACGGTATTTCGCGTCATTCTCGGTTGTGCCGCTAGGAGCCGCCTGATCGCGACTGTATCAAGCAATGCTAGCGATCATGCGATCCCTGGCGGCACAACGGAGAACGACGTGAAATACTGTGAGATATTCCATTTTATTGACACTCTCCCCGTGCGCCAAGAAAGAAAAACCGAAGTATAAGTCCCCGACGGGTCTACCTGTCGGCGTACGGGGTTCTTCCTCAACCAGGTATCTCCCACTAGCCATGCCCCGCCCACAGCCTGGACAAGTTACAAGCTTCTCACTGGTCTCCCGGCATGTGTGGTAGTGTTGAACGTGTTAGTGTAAGAGGTGAGGATAGGTCAAAGAAG
This sequence comes from Acheta domesticus, assembly GCA_031308135.1. Taxonomy (NCBI): domain Eukaryota; kingdom Metazoa; phylum Arthropoda; class Insecta; order Orthoptera; family Gryllidae; genus Acheta; species Acheta domesticus. The sequence continues at coordinate 33,336,891 of JAHLJT010008446.1, forward strand.
AGGAAGGAAAGATCGTGCGCGGTCAGTGGTCCGGTTAGGGTACTGCGCCGGCATTCGCTTAGTGTTGATCGGAGAAACCACGGAAAACTACCAATCAGAGGAGCCGGCCACTAGAATTCTCCAGACAGCGGCAGAATTCGATCTACTAGTCGCACGAATTTTCTTGACGTCTCACAGCGCGGGGTGCGGGGAGAGGACGTTCTGCCTACGTCACATCAGACGGGTGTTGCCAACTGTAACATTCGCGCCTCTTTCGCTCTTAATACAACAGGATATTATAGACGATAAAATAGGACAAATAATAAAATAATTAATACCAACCACAAGTGAACATAAGTAGATAATGATAATATTGCTTATTAACGAAGTATAATATTAATGTACATACTAACTTAATTTTCATCTTATGAGTAATTTGCTTCATTTCGAAAGCAGCGGTAGTTAGCCCTGATAATCTTAACGTGCCATTCCGTGTGAGACCAAGATTTCGATCAGGCCGTGCCGAGTCGTGCTGGGTTGAGCACTAGGGAGTTCAGACGTCAAGAAAAGTCGCGTGACTAGTAGCTGATAATGGTAGGAAATAGTGGTAGGAAATGATGTGGTGTTTACGATGCTTCTATCATCGAAATCAATATGAGATGTTGGCTCTCCATCGTAACTGTTTATTGTGGCATAAAGCTTTTTCGGCCGCATTGCTGCCATCTTCAGTGCTACAAAGTGCTCTTCAGTGCTAGCTGATAAGCTACTGCCAAAAATCCTGCTGCCGTCGTGACTCGAACCTTGGACCTCCAAGTCAGAGGCACTACAGTGACATCAGTTGATGCATTGAACCACCTTTCCCGGTTGCCAATTTTGAGAAAATGTTGAAAATGTCCCTGGGGCTTAATATAAAGTACCCCCAAAAATGAATGAACGTTATTCAAAATCAAGGATTAAACCAAGGATGGTATTAGAAACTAAACTAAATGAAATTAGGCATTTCGTTACTATTTCTTGTGCACAGAAACTAAAGTCCAAAGCGTAGGAAAGCAGTCCATTGACTAGGAACGAAAGTGCCTCTGAAACGAAACGTAACTGTGGCTGGGAATATAATTTCGTTACAGGAACGAATCTATATTATCATAGAAGTTTAGTTTCTATACAGGAATTTTATTCAAGATTCATTTTCGTTATTTTCAATTCATGACGTCACAAAAAAAGTTTAGTTTCGCTTTGAGTGACATGTCATGACATAACTTATTTTTTATATATATATATATTATATAGACATATTTTATTATATAGGAGCGAATATTTTGTCAACAAAACTCGAAAAAAACCTCTCTTTTCTGTATTCAAAATTCGACTAAAATATGGTTGAGGATACTGAACTATGAAAACGTGCACAAAATCCACAGAATTATGAAAACGTGCACAAAATTCACTTCTCCCCATAGCTCGTCATACGCAGTTTTTAACTGTTTTTTGACGTAAATAAATAAATAAATAAATAAATAAATAAAAAACTTGAAAGTAGTGTTTTTGCGACCATTCGTAATGAGAACTTCCATTACCTCACTGCAGCCGTTACTCGTGAGCCGCGCCGCGCCGCCGCTATCAGCCCATCAGCAGTGTCGATTGTCGCTTGGCTCGGAGGGCAGGCATAGCGGCAAATCCGTATTTTTGTCACAGGTTCGGACAGACGGAGATCGAACACATGCATGAATAATCCAAATACAATTTTTGCAGAGATGTGGGTCTCTTAAATGTAGCCTCAATTTACGATAGATAGATAGATAAATAAATAAATAAATAGATAGATAGATAGATAGATAGATAGATAGATAGATAGATAGATAGATAGATAGATAAATAAATAAATAAATAAATAAATAAATAAATAAATAAATAAATAAACTTTGAGTTTTGGAAACAAAATGTTCACAATAATGGGGTCCAATAACCGGTTGATAGACCCTGTAAAACGTTCCTCGCGCTGCCGAAGGAATGGTTTCCCAAATGCAACGAAAATTTGAACAGAGTAGTGGTAGGAAACCTCGGATTTGCAGAACGGCTATATAAATGTTAATTGGTTATTGCCAAAATAGTGATAAGCGGAAAATTTGCACATCCTTTCGTGAGTTACCGGCCCACGCCTTGTGAAGCAAGGCTCATCTTTTGATTAGTAACCTCTAAACTGCAGGTTATCTTGTGTACGGTGCGACTGCGAAACTACGTCCTACGTACGCGTCGCGCCTTGCACGCCGAACTTTTCTATTTCCCTTCCTCAGTTGTTTTTGAAGAGTGGTAAAATATTTACTATGTTAATTTAATACATACTTATTTTTTGTTTTGTATTGTATTATTTTTATTGTTATTTTGTATAACAGATATCAGTTTTGTATTATATTATTAACATTTTTTAAATAAGATTTCTAGAATAAAGAGTAATGTTAAACAATATTTTATTTTGGTAGTTTAAGTACTATTTAGAAATATGTCAGTGTCATGTTTATTGATAATTTTGGAAGGTCTTGGGAATAACGTGATTAAAGTATTAATAAATATATCTCAAATATTAGCTAATTCTTAAAATCCAAAGACATTTCTTTGTATTACCCCTATGTGAAGATACTCTTGAATAATACCGAAATAAATAAAATGGCCATTTGCCTTTAAATTTTCGTTTACCAGACAGGACTTTTGCTGCCTAACTCTTGGAAAATTCAATAATACACCGCACCTCTCATGTCTGTTTATGTCTATTCGTGTCTGCAGTGTTCTTTCGATACATTCAAAGACCCTGGAGTTCAGTTTTTAATTTTATTATTGGTTTCCAAAAACTATACTATTTGAAGTACAATTGTATATTGTAATATTTCCTCTAGGCCAGGCTTGCACAAGGGCCCCAGCAACGCACCCCACAACGGCCATGGCAGCCCTTCCGCGCCCCACCAGTTCCTAGTGAAAAACTTTCACTTTTGTGGCAAGCGACCGCTGCCCGAGCACTCGGCGGGAGGAAAGCCATGCGGCTCTTAAGACGGAAATGTGTTGAATTATGTTGAACTAAAACTTGAAATAACGGCTGTAGTTTCTGGAGGGGGAGGTTTCGTATGCTGTTATTTCAGAATAAATTGCTCGACAGCTTCTACACATTTCACGGCCAATCTTTACTGTTGCAATTGATTTTGAAAATATTTGTAATATAAATTACAAGAACAGAAAATTTAAACATTTCGCATTATTAATTATAATACACACTTCATAAATTTAGTTCAGAAATATTTGGATGCTCTTGACTATACTTTTTCAAATGCTTATTTTACTTTTTGCTGTTACTTTTTCTCCGACATCATCTTCTGACATACGAGACACGTTGTTGCTCCGTTACTCTCCGTGAATAAAATTTTTTTGCTCTCACTTAGCATTGAACAGACGATTCTGATTAATAAAGTGAAGGGACAGCTCGGCCGTCGGGGATTATGCCAACTTTTCTGGTTCTCGTGGGGCGTCGTGGGGCGCGGGATGCGGGCATCCCGTCGCCCCAAGAAGGGGCTCAAATGGGGCGCATGTGTACCTCTGCTCTAGGCGCATTTTGCACCATAAGCTCTACCGCCCAAAAATGAAACACGTGAGATTGACGTTTTATCTTCGATAACGGCTTCCTGCCCCGCCAGTAACGGGCACTCGAGTATTCTGTCCTCGAGGGCGGGATGCTTGAGCGAGTACGAGCAAGTAAAATTGCGAAGATGCAATGATCTAGTGCAAACCATAATGAAAGCTTCAGTTTAAACAAAAAACGGAGATTCATTTCAGTAGACAATCAAACGTGATTAGTAGAACTGAAAATGATTTAAACGTGTATTTCAAACGAAGGCTAGAAAAAATACACTTAAATGTTAAGAAAAAATATTTAAAAATAAAAATATGTCTAGAAAGGCATTTTCGTCATAAAAGACCCAAAAAAAGGCAAAACAAAAATTAATTCAAATACAGTAAACCCTTGTTAGCACGAACTCGCTTAACACGAATTTCGCCGTAACACGAACAAAACTTCGGTCCCGGCAAGGGATTACGATAATATGAACATTTATAATACTCGGATAACACAAATTTTTATAACATAAACACCGATTATTTCGGTGCGTGGGAATTCGTGTTAATAAGGGATTACTGTACATCGTATAAGTCGCCTTTAAATATTTTCATTAGAATAAAATAGGAATTTTCCTAAACATACGAAGTATAGTAAAATAACTGATGATAAAAGCATAGCCAGGCTAATACGCAGGGAACGAATTTATATGGACTAAAAAATATGAAATATGTAAATTTATATGTAGTTATTTTTATCAAAATACGGAGTTAACCCGGCAGTGGTAACGTGACTTTTTGAAACAAAAGTGGTAATGCGGGGTGTCTCTAGACCCCCACACCTTTTTTATGATATATGCTAAATTATTAAAAAATAAATTAATATAACATTCTTCTTCTATTATTAACAATGTTTTGCGTTTAATTAAACAATTTACTAAGAATTTTGTTGCTAAACAACTCTGAGAATTCATCAGGAAAGCTGCTAATATTTGGAGTTAATTTTTCTACCGGTCTGCGCATGTTATCACATCCAAGCCCATGATTCGTTGCATAAATTGAAATCTTTTCAAATTCAAAGTACAATGGAAAATTTCAATATATTATTATCCCATATTATTCAACCCATATATTCAACCCATATTATCCACTTTCCACAATTCATCAAGATTTGGATGTCCTGATTTCACAGACGCAGCCAAAATACGTAACACAATTACTGCCTTCATTTCCCCTTTGTCAGTCTTATTGGAGCTGCGATCATTTTTATTCCTCTCTAAATCCATTTCATTTTTGATGTTGGTGGATTCTGTACTTCTCTCAATCATATCCAAATCAATAAACAAGGAAAACGTTATCCTGGTATTTTGGAATTGCGTGCAGACTGCTTTTTCCAGGGCGGTGAGTAACGATATTGTTCCCGCTTTCAGCAAAAGTTGGCGTATTCTTCGACTCCTTTCTTAACATATAAAGTGACCTAAAATTTTCGTAGTACTTCATCGGTATTAATTTTGCAGGGGAATCCTAACGTAAAAATACAGCATGCAATACGTTCCCAAGCCAATAGAATGTACGAAACTGAAGACACCTTTGATAACGAAGAAGGTAACGCGGGGGTCTCTGGGCACCCCAAACAAAACAGTAGCTTGCTACACGGATAAAACTCACTAAAGTGGCAAACTGAGAGCACACTAAATATCATGATACAGAAAGAGAAAGGTGCTAAAGCAATGGTCAAGGTAGCCAACATGGGAGATACAACAAGCGGGAAGAAAGGATCGTGGGGGTCCCACAGACCCCCGCGTTACCACTCCCGGGTTAAACATGGACTTTATATGATTACAAATGACTATGGTAAAATAATATTTTATTGTCAATTGATAAACTTTTATCTTTAAATTCTGAAATGTACGTTCTTCATTTTACACTGGCTGACTGTACTACTTTTGGTATTTTACACTGGCTTAAAGGAGAGATTAATAGAACTGAACCAACCTCTAGAATTCTGACTGTAAGTGACAATGAGTTGCTGTATACGTATACTTGGATTTATTTACAGCTACACTTAACCCTGCAGTAGTGACGCCGTATTTTGTAACACGACCGGTGACGCTGGGTCTGTCAGACCCGCTTAATTTTTTAGTTATAACTATTTTGTTTTGAAAGATCAGGACACAGTGATACAACAGAAATGGCAAATGATGGGCACTCAATAACGTTTGTTGATTATATTTTGCCATTTCCCCAAAAATGAATACTGATTACATTATTTACATTTAAATACAATTTTCCAGGCAGTCATCACACACAATTTTTGCATGCTCCATTTACGAAAATGTGTAATACTCCACACACTAATATTGTGTCTTTCTGCCATTCTTGGTGCATTTAGCACATCTGGCTCGCATTTCAGCTACTGGTTTTTCCGTGGGTATTGTTGTATTGGCTAGTTTTCTCGCACTGTTTCTGACCTCTTTGAGAAGACATGATACAGACGCTCTGAGTTGCAATTGATCCATTACCAGTTCATTACTCAGTTTTTTCATGAATTGTCGCTTTTTCATACTTGAGCTTGTTTGGACAGTCGATGCCATTGAATATATTGCAAAAGGAATAACCTTTAACCTACAATGAGTACATGAATAAATAAATAAATAAATAAATAAATACCTCAAAAGAAGAGTTACACTCTGTGACTGAATGTATAGATAGTACAACTAGACTTTTATTAACAATTCAGTCCCCGAAACGAGAGCAAAAGCACTGTCGAAGAAATTCTGGATAATAAATGACAATCACACGTGTCTACGACCCGGACGCCAATGGTGACGCCGGGTCCGTCAGACCCGACGTAGGAAAAACAAACTGTCTTAGTCATAATAATTGATAAGAATATCTGGAGTCGCGATGTAATGGATGCATGGAAGGCGATGAAAAGGTACTGGGAAGCTCAATGACTTATCTGCGAAATTTGATCCTCTACAACCATATCAGGAACCTCATGGGTCTCACAGACCCAGCGTCACCGCTGAAGGGTTAAAGCAGACCTGCACAGCATTTTGCACTTTCACTGACCTCAGGAGCTGCGTGCGGGCAACTCGGGTGCAAATGAGAAAATCGTTGAAGGGTGGGGATGAGACCCAATCTAGGAGTGGGGTCCACCAATCAGAATGCGCATTTCGAAAGATAGCGCGTAAATTTAAAGAGCAACCGGCAAGACCATGACGGTCATACACAGTTCAAGTAATATAGTCTTTTGTATTATATTGCAAATGTTTGTTCTCGATATATGACAGAGCGAAATATGAAACTACGACGAATTATACATATTAGATTTCGACACCAAGTATTATAACTGCTTGTAGGGCTTATAATGTAATTCGCTTTGCTACGATGTAATCACAAATTTAGTGTTGTGCTAAACACAAAATTGTGATACTGAATTGTTTTTGTTTGATGATGACAGCAATAAACTATTTTTTATTAACTATGTTTAATTGAAGAAGACGGTTCTCTCAAAGCAAAAACATATTGTTCTTAAAAAAATTAGGATTATTTTGTGTTCTAATTTTTGATAAGAGTGTAGAGTCGTTGACGACATCATATAAAAATATAAAGCCCTTTGCATTCTATTTAACCAATACCTATGATTATCTTATGATTGTCCGTAACATATCGTGACAGAAGTTTGCTCGTTGATCTCTTTTATTCAGTTTCATAATGGGGGAAAATGGTCACAAATGTGCTATTAAACATTACCCTTCTTGGAATTGCCACATATTCTATTTTATGTCAATCTTGATGTGAGAGATTGCTCTCATGATTTTGTTCATTTTTCTATGATTTGGAGATTATATCATTCCTGGTGAACAATCAATTATTAAATTGCAATTTTGTGTTAGAATTAAATAATATTTTTCTCTTATATATAAGCATATATTTTAAAGCTATTGCTTATTTTAAAGCTATTGCTTTAAAATAATGCTTAAGAGTCTCAATGAGCATGTTATTTTCTTTAAAAAAATTAGAAAATGAAAATACATACAGTGGTGGATACAAAGGTGGATATACAGTAGTGCACAGAACGTAAACAGTGAATTATGACCCTGGTAACTTGAAATACTAGATATAATCCATTTAAACAGATGGGCATATAATTTTGAAGCATGGATCTTATTAGACGTCCAGGCCTTCAATCTACGCGCCGCGTCGTGCAACGTCAGACTTCTCCCCTCCCCGCAAAGCTTCTTACTCCCCACTACTTGCACTTTCGGCGCTGCCACGGGCAGGCGAGCGGCTCCCAAGTGCAGAATGCCCGCGGGAGCAGGCGTTGTGCAGGTCTGGGTTAAAGTAAATAAGTTGTTGGCGGTTTCATCCAGTCGGCAGCTTGGACGTCACTATAGTGACGTCAGTGTAGTGACGTGTAGTTTCCGATTGGATGACACCGTAACAGCTGATGACAAGTCAGGGGAAGTTGTAAATAAATACAAGTACTAGTTGAATTCTGGTGTCCAAGTCTCTGTGACGTCAGGGGATTTGCTGATGGCAGCCTCAGAGGGAAGGAGACGGGATACTGAAACGAAGTGCGTTTCTCACAGACCGTAGAGGTCTGAAGGTCATCTGTCATAGAAATCTCCTTCGCATTCCCATTCGCCACCCCAATTCAAAGGCCCTTCGCACTCCCATTCGCCTCGCGAGACACTCAGGCCCCTAAGACAGGGCCTCGGGGCCGGAGAGTGGATCTATTCCTCGCATAAATAATTAAAAACATTAACAGTTTCTTAACTTGCTTCCCCATTGTCAACTTTGATTTTTAAAAAACTCATTGTTTAAGGAATTACTGTAAATATTTAAGTCCTTACTGTTGAGATGCATTTTTAATATTTAATGAAATTTCTCTGTCAAGTTTAATATGCCATATGGACTGATTTTATATGAAATATGAAAATTATTTGAACTTTTATTCAAATATGTGCAAACATCTGCCGCCTATCGAAGTGCGGCAATCGCCACGTACCTTGCAGTCTGCAGCCATATTCATTTAAGCCGCGGCGCCGCTATTAGCACGTCAGGTGGCGCGGGTTGGCGGGGTGGGAAGGACAGTGTCGCTTCTCGGAAGCTGCTGAGAGCCATCGTTGGAAGGGACGTGGGCCCGCGAGCAAAAGGGTCGGCGGCAGAGGCGTATCTAGGTGTTCAGGCGCCCATGGCAAGCATAGAATTTGCGCCCCTGTCGGGATACTTCAAATTAGGGTTGTTGTTATTTGTTTTAGCGGGTGTACTTAAATAGCGCCCCTTGTGAGTGGCGCCCATGGCACGTGCCATGTCTGCCATATGTAGTTACGCCTCTGGTCGGCGGACCTATCCACCCCCCTTCTTATATGAGGTATTTCCGTTGTAATCCGTACGAAACAAAAGTTTCTATTTCATGTCAAACCATGTATCCAGCAGAGTATTGCGAGTAAAAATTTACAAGAGCTAGAACATATTTTAAAAGTAATTAAATTATCGATAGAGGAAAAAAGAAAAGGTACAGATAATCAGTGGTGTTTAGGTAGTTCTGAAACTAAATAAAGTACAGAAATGTAATCGGGGGTACAACTCTTCTCAATGGTTACGTGTAACGAAACTGAACTCGCGAGAAAATAATTTTGTTACAGCAGCGCAGAAACGAAACGTTTAGTTTCTTTTCGGTTGCCATCCCTGTTTTAAACAAACGAATGTAAGTGAATAAATCACATTTTATAACAAGTACATATAAATAAGTTTTATAAAAATATTCTACAACCCACATGGGCCTACGGTATTCAAATTTAGGGCTCAGCCGATGTTTCCAACAGAAATTCTTCAGCGATTTCAGTCAAAATATTTTCGATCAGTAACAAACGCACCCTGGTATGTCAGCAATGAAGTACTCCACAAAGACCTTCAAATCAAGACCATCAAAGAAGAAAAATCGTCCTCGGGTCAGACATACCACACAAGATTGGAAAGTCATCCAAATGATCTCGCTATTAATCTACTAGACAATAGTGAAGAACCAAGAAGACTACAGCACTATAAACCGCTAGATACAATGTACCAATTTGTTTAAATAGGAATGCTACTGTTTCCACTCACGTAAATATTGTTATTAAATTATTTGCCTAATATTTCTGTAGAAATAAATTGCAAATAAACAGAATTCATAAAAAAATTATAACAAAAAATTACAGTAATTTAATCACAAAAGACTCTATATTGATAACAAGAAAGTATTGATTCTGATTAAAAGAGATAGTTGTTGAGGGGATTTGAAAGATAATAGTTTATGCTTACCGGAATTAATTGCAAGGCGATATTTCCTAACTGAAAGGGTGAATCAAGCCGAAACGCTACATTGCGCAAACTCAAAGTTGTTAAGTTAATGATCACGACTATTTCCTAAAGAATTTTAATAGAAATTTCCAACATGTTCAGTTTTATATGTATCAGCATCTTTAAGGCTACAGAGATTAAATAAAAAAATTGAGTCGTTTCCATTTACGAAAGAAAACTTACAGATTTAAATATTTGTTCATGATTCCTTTCATTTAATTCAAATTTGCTGACTCTGCAGTAACAATACAATGATCAGTTATACAATATGTGGTGATGAATCAACACGAAATAAGCTTTCAAAAATTTGCACGGGCTCGTCCGGGATTTGAACCCGGGACCTCTCGCACCCTAAGCGAGAATCATACCCCTAGACCAACGAGCCCACTCTCATATATAGCCCGTGACATTGTTTTTAAATTCATAAATACTGGTCAAAATGCATTGATATATATATTTTCCTTGGGAAAAATGGAATAATGTCGTCAATGGAAATACAACATGAGTGCCAAACGTGTCGTAGGAGTGTGAAACAGTTAATTACTTATTTCTCTTCCTTATTATTTGGTAATCCTTTCACTATTTTGATTATAAACCATAAAATATTGAATACGAAATAATATATTAAATAGATACAGTAGGATGACATAACTGAACCATTGGTACCAACTCCGGCATGGTCTAGTGGCTAGGATACCCGGCTCTCACCCGGGAGGCCCGGGTTTAATTCCCGGTGCCGGAAAGTACTTTTGTATGACCAAATCTATTTTTTTCCTTCCAGGAATCACCTTTCACGTATTTAGAATAATTGCGTCTAAAAAATTGTAGATATTACAGTTGAAATACAACTTTGTTCATTAGTATGTACCCTAATTAACAACGACATGCAATAGATGAACAATTAAAAATAACCTTTTAATCGGGGACAGAAAAAGTCATTCCAGGAAATAAGAAAACAATTTTAAGACTGACATGATATAATAACTCTTCACTTCTCCCTGGTTAGAATTTGAGAATAATCAAAATAATTGCATAAAATTACAATTTGCTTATTTCAAAAAAATATTAGCACACAGAGGCCCACATCAACTTCTTGAGAATCGGATGCCAAGTGAGGACCACGTGTATTAAGAGTAAAATAATAATATTTCTATTTGCTATATTTTGAATTACGAACTACACAGGTATACAACAACCTCACAGAAAAATTAGTTTTTATTCAGCAATATGCTGCGGTAATAAAAATAAGAGAAAATTATTCAACCGATTCAGCATTTTAGGCTTTTTGTTAAATAATTAATTTTTTCACCAATTCACATATTAAATTGGAGGAAATCATAAGTCAATATAAATTACAATTAATTAGATAATATCTTAAACCTTTAATAAGTTACTATTAAGAAAGTACAAGAAATAAAAGATTATTTGACTAGCCTGAGAGAAAAATGATTTAAGTCCTAAAACAATGATTGGCATAATTCTACTTGTACCTTTTTTCTCTGGACAAATGTTCATGAAAAAGAGTTATATTGAAATATCCACTAAGTCAAAGGGCTTTTGAATACACTCTGACTTATACCATTACTCATATTAAATGTAAATTCTATTCTAAGAGCCCTTAAATGTTTAAAATTCTTTAATTTCAGATGATATAGTTTCACTGAACATGGAAAGGGTAATAATTTAGAGCAAAATATATTTTTAAGATTATTTACTTGAGAAAGTCAGAGTGTTACTACCTTTAGCTCCCATGCAAATTAAACACTGCCCATAGATTTTCTGCATTTTGTGTAGAAAAGTTCCCATCTGTGCTATTGTAGGTAAAAAGATAGATGGATTATGCGGCAATAAGTAAGTAATAGATTGTGACAATCAAATTTTTTTCTGGAGCTAAAAACTCTGCAATGAAAAAACAATAATGAATTCACATTAAAAGTTTGAATGAAGGGAAACTTGGTGAAGCAAGGTTATCTCCAAGACACTACACTAGTAACTTTGTTATACATACCTGCATTCAGTTCTATTAGCTTTAAAACGTTAAAAACTGATTTTGTGATCACTGTAATATTCTGAATTTATGACATCAACTTTTTTAACAGCACCCACAAACACATTTGTGTAAGTTTATAAAATTATTTACAAATAATTTTTGCACCAACTATGTCACATAGTCACCCTAAAAATGTTTGGTAATAAATAATTAGTGGTCCAGCAAATTATTTTGAGGTCAATTATTATTTTCTTACCGAAATTCATTTAAACTTCTTCTAAAGACTATCCTTATTAAATAACTATCCCGTCAACGACCAGTTTTTTTTGAAATGGACACTGAAACCCATATATTGTATGCAAATTGTTCACAAATGCCCTGTTTACAAATCACCCATCTCCCTGAACACCAACCAGTCCTTTAATGAGGAACTGTCTTAATTTACTCCTTTTAAGAGACCACTTTCAGGAACATCATAGGTGAAAATGAAAATTCGCGACGTTGTTAAAAGCATTATCTTGTCATGTCCTGTGCGTCAGTTCAAGTAAATCACAGGAGAGTGGGGGAGTGTTTTGTCTGGGAATCAAGTAACAATAAACTGTGGTTATTGACATGGTATCATGTCTGGTTGCTTCATTTCAGTTTCATTCTTTTAAGGAATTGTCAGATAGACCATGGTTTAAAAAAAATAAGATTCTAGGTATTAAACAACCATTCTATTCAAACTTTTATCATGGAACCAGGTTTCACTGTATGTATTAATGGTTGTAATGAATTTTTTTTGTCTTTACAATCATGAAAACGTTGTAAGTATTTGAATTCTTTCAAAATACACAAAGTACTGCTCTATACAAATTCTGTTTATTAATAATAAATTAGTAAATATGATTTTAATTAAGGAGTTGAAATATCTGTGTAGAAAAGTATAAAGAATTATGTTGATAATTTTTATTTCATAGAAATACTGAAGATATGGTTTCAAAAAATAGTGTTAACTAAATATTGTACATTCAATTAAATATATTTATTTCATTAAACTCTTAGTTATAAAATTTTCTTATAAAATATTAATTACATAATTTTATCTACATAATTATAGCATTTATTTCAATTACTGGAGTAACAACCAAATTTTTGGTGCAAGAACAAGCACACTGACTATGAAATGACATTTTCATTATACAGTAACACTGATACTGTATACAATTGTTGAAAAAGTTAGGCACATTTAATTAGACAGTTTATGAAAATACAGTTGACTCTTTTTAATATTAATTGAAAGAAAACTCGAAAATTCAAATTATTATATTGGTTTTCTAAAAATATTAAACTAAATAACATGTTAAATATTAGTAATTAGTATGCATTTCACCTTCATAGTTGTACTAAATGAAAAGAATTTGTCAAAAAACAAATTGGAAAATAAAAAGCATGTAATGTTGTAGTTTGTTCACGAACATATTCTTCTTCATAGTCTTCATTTCATCAAATATTCCAACTTTTTTTCCAATGTTCAACTTCTGTTATTCTTCATTTTTAATGTAAATGCAAAAGGTATCATTGATAACTTCTACACATCCAAACACAAAGCTTTCCAGATTCATTAGTCTCTTCTACTGAACATTGCATTCTTGAATGCTAGGTTATATGAAGTCCATAACATTCTGTTTTTGAATCATTCAATTACAGGCCTTGAGAATCTGAATTTAATATACGTTATAAACAATTGCTTCAAAACCATTTTTAAAGGAAACAGTTTTCTTTGAATTGTGCAATAATTCAAATAATGAAATTCAAATGAATTACAGTTTATTGTAAAATTACTCTTCTTAGCGGTCAAATATGTACTATTAAAGTTTATTTTCTAAACATTTCACTGCATATATGGAAAAATTGAACAGAATTATTTCAGTAACATCACTTACAAGAAAAATAATATATTCCAATCTAGAAATATTAATCTGTATTGATTAATAATGTTTATGAGCTGCATGAACTGACAGCACATCACAAGATAAAACATTTTTGAGTCAACATGATATTCTAAATTTGCCTAATTCATTTTTTAACAAATAACTTACATCACAAAATATTTTGTAGTATTTGACATTACTTATATGAGATATTTCACATTTAAATTTTCTATTTCTGTAATGTTTTGGAGATAGAAGGCACTAAAAAATTATTTAGTTGTTTGTCAGATTATTATTTAAATAGTACTATTTTGTATTTTAGTTTTATTTTAGGCCCATACCTCATACAAAACTGAAGTAAAATCAGATATTGCTCAAAAGACTTAGAACTGTTGAAGAATTTGAAACGTCTAATCATTGTAAGAACTTCTTGTTTATTCTTAAAAATTCAACACCAGGGGAGGCTTTAATGACGAGAAAATTGTAGTGTAAAAGATTAATTTTCCTGTATAAAAAGGCAGCTTAACAATCCCGAAACACAACAATAAAGAAACGATAGACCTAATTTATTCATTTAATAGCCTATATCCCAAATTCAGCATGTATATTCGGAGAGATAAACTTGAATTATTAATGTTTTTATCCTTGTTGAGATAGAATACAATGTAACACTGGGATTGTTTTTCAATGCAGTTAATAGGTTTAAAGAAATTGTCATGTAACAAGAAAGATGGTACCACAATTCAAATTGAGGTGAACATGTGAGAAAAGTACAGATATATTTTAAAAGCAACAACATTAATTTGAATTAATTTGTGCCTTATCAACATATGGTTATGCTTTTGTGTCAAAAGAATACACAATTCCCTAGACAACAAGAAGGTCTTCTTTACGATCTGTAACAGCATCTGGTAGTTTTTGTAATTTTATGCGGAAATTGTACCAAAAATAACCCAAAGCTTCTGTGCAAGGTGTGACAATTGCACCTGCACATGTCTGCATACAAGTTCTTGTTGTGGCACAGCTGATCTTACATATTCGCAGACAGGGTGCAACACACCAGATGTGCTGAAACAGCAATTCATAACATTAAACTCAAATCAAAACCATTGAAACTTTCAGCTATTCACCACCTATGTACATATATTTCACAAACTGTGAAACTATTATATTTGAAAAATGAAACAACATTTCAATAATTGTTTTCAAATTAGTCTCTTCTATTTTCATGACGATCAGAAAGGGTAAAAGGAAAATAACTAAATGGCAAATAATTTCTTTGAACAATAATGAAAGTAGTTACTTTTTGGTAAAGAGTTATCATTTCATTTGATGCTATCATTTCATATTTACACATATTAATTCTTTAATAGAACTGACAGTTGACATGTTTGTAATGTTTGTGAATAACAATGGGTTATAAAGAGAAAGAAAAAGAAAAAAATCTCAAAAAATATTATTGAATCAAGTAAATTTGGTTCTGACTCTTGCAGAAATAAAACATTCACCTAATAAAATCTAGATACACTACAAATAATTTCATTTTATTATTTAATTTTCCTCATAAAGAACTTTTAGAGAAACATTTTATTAACACCATAACAATTTATTTGTTGCAACCAATGGTGTTCGTTGTAAATATTCCTTACTTACAATACATAAATAGTTCTGAAGAATATAGGGCATGCTCAAATTGCTATCACATATGTGTGTTAAGTATGCTTGACAGCTTTTTATCATTTTACGTGAAACATAGCTCAGAGGCTGCATGTGTGATATATTGACCTATGGAATGTATTAGTAGTTGTCCATTAAAATGTATTTCTCAAACACATTCACATTTTACGATAGAATAACATTTTTTCTTTCGTGAGAAAATTAAAAAAATCAACAACAAAAAAACAACAACAGAAAAGGTCACTGATACTTTAAAAATTTAAGACAATATTCAATTTTTTTTTTGGCTCTACGCAACGGGAAAAGTGGCTTAGGGCATCATCTGATGTCATTGCAGTGCCTCTCTCTAATCGGGAGGTCCTAGGTTCGATTTACGACGGTGGCAGGATTTTCGACACTACCTTATCAGCTAGGTCGAATTCGACTATTGTCTGGAGAAGAATTCAAGCGGTCGTCTGTTCTGGTGGTCGTTTTCCGTGGTTTCTCCGATCAACACCAGGCGAATGCCAGAACAGTACCCTAACAAACGGGCCACAGACAGCGCGTTATCTTTCCCCTCTTCCTTGTGCTGTCCTCGTCCCTTATTACATACACACACATGTGCACCACACTATCACACTTGGCGGGAGACCTGTCGGGGAGCTTAGAGCTTGTCTCGGCTGGGGCGGTGCCACACCGGTGGGAGATACCTGGCTAAGGAATATCCTCGCAAGCCGACGGAAGGTCGGCCCCGGATCTCGCCATCTACCGGGGGAAGATCACCGCCTTCCCGCGACAAAACATGCTATACACTTACGGGGCTAATGACTTTAGCAGTTGACGCACCCGGAATCACTACTAATCAATCGTCACTACTATTCAATCGTTCCACACACGGCGATTCTATCGAATTTTGAGAGTATGAGGCCCAAACATTGTGAATATAAACTTTCGGTTGATCTCACCAACGCTGATTAGCAGCTTTGACGGACGTCAAACCATTGATGGCGCATCAAAAGCCTTATTTACGTTTATGTTATAAATCTACACAAACCCGCAAAAGCGTTTCGGATCAGCAATAATTTTTCTCGGCGCTGGAATATGAAATCAAATCCTGAGAGCATTTCAAGATATGCTTTGAACAACAGATTTTATTAAGGAAATATCTTATCTTTTATATCTTAGCTGTAGGAAGACGCTGCAAATTTGTCAACTTTTACAATTTTCGTAGAATTAGAGATTTCGATGAAAATTAAATCTGAGCCATTTTTTATGTGTCCTTTATGTTATCCAAGGACAAAACTTAAATTAAAAAATGGAGTCATTTCTGAAAAAACTGAAAATGTTAATGTAAAATATCCCCAAATAATTAAAATATCGGATTTCAACTCAGAGGGCTTCAAGTTCCTTCAAATCGTTCGACAGCTATCAATTTTGGAGAAAATCGTCTGAACGGTTTAGGCACCAGAGTTGACCACAGACAGACAAATTGACGTTTTCTCGTCAATCGATTCTTCGGTGTCAAGGATCCGCAAAACATGGAGTACGATCGCACAATGCTTAAGAGGAAGTAATTTATATATTATGTAGGAACAATATTTATTCACTTTTATATTACCACGACCCGGCAGTAGCATTTTTCTGTGGAAAATTGACCGTTTTCCGGCGCATGATTACAATACTTTCGCTTCCTAAGAAGAAAGGAGAAAAAATAAAAAGTAGGGCGTAGCATAAAAACATAACACAATGTTCTGCCTACAAAAACGAAACAGGAGAGTATATATGCCTTTGTATCCCACGCAAAAGGAACTCAAAATACGCATACCCGCACACACGCTCACAGCCAGAGCGAGCAAGCGATCGAGAGAGAGAGACAAACACACACACACACACACACACACACACACACACACACACACACACCACACACACAGACAAATAGAGATACGGAGAGAGAAGGGAGAGAGGTAGATATTAGAGAAACAGACGAATGAATAGAGACAGACAGAGGGAGAGAGAGAGGAAGGAAGAGAGAGGGAGGGAGGGAGAGAAAGAGGGAGGGAGGGAGAGAGGAAGAGAGAGAGGGAGGAAGAGAGGGAGAGAGTGAGGAAGGGAGAGAAGGAGGGAGAGAGGGAGAGAAAGAGGGAGAGGGAGTGATTAATAGAGAAAGGGAGAGAGACGATGAACAAAATCATGAAGAAAATGTCGTTGATTATTTCGTGCTTCGTAAAGTAAGCGTAGTACATGTTTTATCGCAAGAGGCGGGGGATCTCCCTCACTGGATGGAAAAATTCGGCGTCGACGTACGTCGGCTTCGGGGGATTTCCAAATCCAGGTATCTCCCACCATCGGGGCACCACTTCAGCCAGGGGGCAAGCTCTAAGCTCCCGGCTGGTCTCCTGACATGTGTGGTAGTGTAGTGCGTGTAAGTATAAGTATGCATAAGGAGTGAGGATAGGATAAGTAAGAGGAAGGAAAGATCGCGCGCAGTCAGTAGCCCATTTTGTAGAGTACTGCTCTGCCATTCGCCTGGTCGGGGAAACCACGGAAACCCGCCAATCAGTGCAGTCCGCTGATAGAAATCACTTCCAGATGGTGGCTAAATTCGATCTAGCTAGTGTCGAAAATCCTACCACCGTCGGGGCTCGAACCAAGGATCTCCCGGTCAGAGACACTGCAGTGGCATCGGTTGATGCCCTGAACCATCTCAGACGGTTTGATGATGTCGTGCTCTTGATGTCGACAATTTCTATGACATCACAATACAGCAAACGCTCTGAATGTTTCTTGTGACCTATTGGAATTCGTAGATTCGTACAGAGTGGGACAATATTTTTGAATATTTAATGTTCGTGATCTAAAATGACCTGGTCGATATTTCTCTGCGTTCTTTTTAATGGCAAGGCATGAGTTGTATATAAATAAAACAAGATTATAAATATATAAAATTATATATTTAATACTAGGGGTAACTCATAAAAAATGATGGGACGAATTAAACTCTTGCAGTAATAAAAAAAAATTCAATATTGATATTTATTTAAAAAATGCAATGCAAGTTGTTTTTTTTAATTTAAGATTTCCTTTATTATAAATTTTTCCAGCCAAATTGCTCTGAGTGCTTTCTCATTTTAAGAAAATCTGTTCTTGAGAGGGCTACGTGAAATTGACTTCGGAACCCATTAGGGGTTCTTCTAAAACACATCCATTGGTCTAAAGAATGGCTTTCTGACTAGCTGATTGTGAAAACGAAGGAATTTATTACACACTAATAGACCCGGCAGTGTTTCGGTATTTCAATGTATTCACTTCACACTTCACACGCTACTGGTCACGTATTGTTAATCACGTTTTACGCTACGCTCTGCAGAAAGTCTAATCGATGAATGACTTGCTCGCGAGTATGGGTTTGTTCTATGTCCTGGTTTGGACGTGGTTATCAAGTATCCTATTGTTAAAACGTTCTCCCTGAAGTTTGGGCATGCATTCGCTATGACACTGTCTTGGAGAAATTTGATTTGCTTCTCCAAGATAACGTGCAAGTAGTAATTTCGGCTGATATTTCACAATCACAGGAGCAGAATATGGCGTGAAGACCCGCATTCTTGAGGGTGTCAACATAAAAGCATAAAATCATCAACAACGCTCGTATTTTGCGTCTATGTGTAACAGACATACGCACAGTCCCATTGTACTATGCCTCTATTCTTTGCGCAAGTGCAAGCAAGAAATTTACAATGATTTATCGCAATAGGATGGACGATACGGCAGTGCATAAAATACGAACAAACATCGATTTTTATATATTAGATTTGAATGATCTATTGCACTCTTGTAACAGCAGTTCTGAAACGTCTTCTCGGTACTTTCGTCCTTCTCGAAATTCAAATAATTTCCACTCCAACACTACCCCACCCTAACCCCAATCCGATTCCAACTACCAACAGTGCGCTTCAAAAACTATGGAATTGTACCGCCAAATGTCGTTCCAATAGCTCCAACTAACAGTGTCATTTCACGGCGAGCTGGTTGTTTCATAATCTTCTTTTTTACTGCATATGGGGACATCCCATTCAAAAATTGTTTTTGACAGCATATTCGTAAACCGTAAGGAACTAGTGTTGCTACAGAATGGCACAGACTTTCTCGTACTAGTTAGTTTTCTAATTTCTTTGGTCTGGGCAACTTTAAATTCTTGCCCCATCCTATTGTCAGCTGCCATCTATCGCCAGGGAAATTTTCATTGAAAAATGTGGAGCCATTTCTAAGAAAAAATTGTTTAAGTTCAAATGTAAATGTGAAATTTGAAGCTTTTTCACCGAAATCTTTTGTGTTTATGAAAAACTTCATTGGAAGTCATTTGAAGCACTTCCACTCACAAATACAATAGTGTTTACAAATAGCTCGAAATGTGAATGTTAACGGCGTGGGACACACTAAAAAAATTACATTTGTGTAATTTGTGAAAAAACAAAATTTTACAGAGAAATGAATCTTATGTCATCTAACATATGCCATTAGCACTATGCACGAAAAGTTTGAAGAAAACATTTGTAGCCGTTTTTGAAAAAATGGTGTTTGAGTATTTCTGGAAGAGTGGAATTTTGAGCTCGTTTTCACAGAAAACATTTGAGTTTTCGAGAAATTTTATATGACATCATTTAATGTACATGTACTCGTAAATGCAATAATGTGAACAAATCGTCGCTAACGTAAAGACGTAAGTAATAAGAGAAATAAGTAAAAAAAATACATTTTTGTAATTTTTGAAAAACCAAAAGAATAGAGCAATATGACGTTTATGTCGTCTAATATAGCACATTTGGCACTATCCCTACCAAACGTTTAATGAAAAACATTATCCCTATCAAACGTTTAATTAAACAATTTGGAGACACTTTCGAGAAAATTTTGTTTTTGTTGTTTTTTTAAATTGTACATATTACACGCAAAACTCCATTAGAATTCTTTTGAAACACATTAACTCAAAAATACAATAGTCTTTACAAATTGCTGGAAATGTGCATGTTAACGGTGTGAGAGATCTAAAAAAAAACATTTAAATAGTTTTTGAAAACACAAAAAATACCCCAAAATTAACTTTACGTTATGTTACAAAGTGCATTTGCACTATCCGTTAGAAAAGTTTGAAGAAAAAATTTGGAGCGATTTTTGAGAAAACGCCGTTTGAGCATTTCTGAAAATGCGGAATTTTTAGTTAATGTTTACAGAAAACGGTTGAGTTTTCGAAAAACTTTACATGACATTATTTAAAGCACATATAATAATATAATAATGTACTCGCAAATATAATAATGTGAACAATTTCCCCGCTAATGTAATTATTAACGACGTGAGAGACAAGTCAAAAATTTCATTTTTGTAACTTTTGAAAAAAGAAAAGAATATAGGTTTGGTAGGGATAGTGCCAAATGTGCTATATATCTGTGTGTGTGTGTGTGTGTGTGTGTGTGTGTGTGTGTGTGTGTGTGTGTGTGTGTGTGTGTGCGCGTGCGGGTGCGGGTTCGTGTGCGTGTGCGTGTGTGTGTGTCATTTAATGGAGTAGATTAGGCTCTATCCTTACCAAAAGTTTAAAGAAAAATATTGGAGCCGTTTTTGAGAAAATCTAGTTTTTGTATTTTTTTAAAAATTGCACATATTCCACGCACACTGCTAAAACGCGAAAACTACTAAAATTTTCAAAATAATGTACCTGACCTTAATGAAAGAAACTCACTATGGAGAATAAATTTTATTTGAAGGAAAAATCTCTATCTTTAATTTTGTAGTTGTAGGCAGAGGCCGAAGAAAATTCGAACTTTTTCAATTTCCGAAAATTCAGAGTTAACAGTGAAAATCGGACATATGCTACCTTAATAATATTTTACTCTATTCTTACAAGAAATTTAAAGAAAAAAATTCGAGCCGTTTTTTTTTTATTTGAAAATGTCCGGGGGGGGCTTCATGTAAAGTACTCCCAAATTTTGCAATAATGTTTTTCAAAATCTCAAAGTTTCGAATCAAGCCAGATCGACAGGAGTTTCTTCAATTTGGAAAAAAACCTACGCATGGTTTAGGCACTAGTGATGTTCACAGACGGCCGGCCGGATGGACAGACGGACGTTTTGCTTCCAATTGGTTTTTCGGTATCAAGGGCACACAAAACTGTGATTCAGGCTGCACCACGTTAGGGGAGTTTTTTCTTAATTTAGCAACTGGATTTACCAACCACTTTTTCGTTATCAGGGTACGGCAATGATTTTTTTCTGCCGAAATTCGCCGTTTTTTCGCGCAGCTTTACGTAACTTTCCCTAAACTACGCATATTACTATATACATACGTATGTATACGGGAAAGTAAAAACCGACTAAAATTTTCCAAAATGTACTTGTCCTTACTGAAAGAACTAACAAGGAGAACAAATTAACTAACAATCACTGAAAAAGAAACCTATGCCATCTTTATAAGTGTACTTTACTCTATTCTTACAAGAAATTTAAAGAAAAAAATTGGAGCCGTTTTTGCAAAATATTTGAAAATGTCCCAAGGGTTTCATGTAAAGTACCCCCAAAAATTAATGAACGGTTTTTCAAAATCTCAGAGCTTCAACTGGGGCCAGACGAAAGGGGTTTATTCAGTTTGAAAAAACAACAACAACCACCAATGCGTAGGTTAGATGCTAGTGTTGTTCACATACACGCAGACAGACAGACAGGACGGATGACGGACGGACGTTTTGAAAGAAAAAAAAATAACCCCCACGTACTTTTTTGGTATCAGGGGACCCCAAAACGAGTATTTCCGTTGACATCTCGAAATCGATTTTCCGCAGTATTACATAACTTTCTCTATACTACGTATATTACTCCGTATATTCGTACGTACTGTACACTAAAAAATAAAAATACGCAATAAACTGCAACTTTCTATCTTGTTCCATTTACTCGAACTTAATGATACAATTTCGTGAACGCAGAAAATTGTGTTACAGATTACTAGAATTTGGGTAAATATTTCATTTAATTAATCTCTATAAATTTAATAACCACTCTCAGCAAGGTACGGTAATTCGTTTCCGGTGTATAAAGTTTGTCAATATTTAATAGATTTCAGAAAACATTCTCCAATTTTTGAGACCATCTGGGGTAAATTTCGACGAAACAAAACTTTTGTAAGGAAACATTGATTGCACGGAAAACTTCTTGCGTGTTCTGTGATGTATAATAGGTGCAGCCAGAAATGAATTTTAAAAATAACATTATTATTATGAATATTTCTATTATTATTATTATTATTATTATTATTATCATCATCATCATCATCATTAGTCATTCCCTCTCTTATACATTCATTCATTTGTTCGTTCGTTCGTCCATTCACGAGACGAAAGGTGCAGTTGAAGCAGGCGCCCCTCACCTCGAACGCGAGGCAGGCGAAGGTGCAGCCCAGGCAGAGCGCGAAGATGGGCGCGAGCAGCACGGAGAGCCCCACGTAGCAGCAGTTGCGCGTGTGGCGGAAGCAGCCGGCGCTCAGCCGCCACACGCAGTCGGGGCTGCGCACGCCCTCAGGCTCGCCGATGACGTCGTCCCACAGCACCTGCGCACGCGCAAAGCCCAGGGTCCAGTGTGTAGTATGTGTCTGTCGTGCGCCTACCTCGCACTTGTCTTTTACCAGAGGGAATTCACCCCGGGGTGGGCGTTAGCTCCTATCCTCACTCCCCGCCAACACACAAGTACGTCGACAGGCTGGTATCTCACAAGGGAAGTAACAGAGCCTTCATGTCGAAACACACCTCGAAATTTTAATGGCATATGCTAATTGATACCAGAAACTCGTATGCGAAAAAATAGCGGCCAGTTTCCATTGCAAGTCCTCCAAATAAAGTTTTGAAAAACACATATAAGTACTAGGAAAAAGATAGACGCCTCTACCGGTCCGTTTGGGCAGCCCTTACTCCGGGCGAGCTGGCGCGAGGGACCCCAAGGTCACGGATGAGTCGGCCGGCCCGTCAGCGGCCCTGCAATAAACAAGGGCTGCGTAGTTTCGCACCCAGTTCATCTTTCGCTGATACAAAAGAAATAACATCCGCAATGACTACAGAGCAAGTTGTTTTAAATCCCGTTAACGTAGTTGAGTTCGCCTTGTGTTGCTTTCGTAACAAAGGTATATCTTCGAAGGGAAGTGTAAATGAAAAAGAACGAGAAATAGGTCAATGTATTATCGATTTGATCGAAAATAATAGCACTGAAGTGGAGCATTACTAGGAATGCTAGAATTCCTCGTTGTATGTGAAGGAAGTGATTGTGAATCAAGTGATAGTGATACAGACTGCGATAAGCATACTTCTACCACGAGTGATGATATGGGAAAGTGTTTATTACAATCAGACAGTGAATCCCCGGAAACTAGCTATTCTAAAAGTCAGTCACCTTGCAAATCCTCTGGTTCGATTTATTATCCAAGCCCTGTGAAAAATACAATGAGGATGTTAGCATTAACTACGAGTACAAGAAGAAAGCTGTGGAATTCTGGTTGATTGAGGGCGGTAAGAAACGTTTTTCAATATCACATGTCCGTAGAAATTTTCGCCGCGTGATGTCAGAGACAACTATATTTGTGGAAAAAGCAAGTGGAAAGCATGACAGCAAATCCTAGGGAAAACAAAAAAAATTACGTATGAGAAACTTTGGTCTCGATTTGAACTTGTAAGAAGAACGAATCAAAATGTGAATGATGGAGATCTGCGACAGTGGACCCTGGAAATTACACAAGAAACCGGCAGCAAAAATAAGTATTTTTCCGCCTCTCACTGCTCAGTCAATCTTTTAAAAAAGCGCACAAAATTAAGAGCAGGAAAATAAAATTTGTATCACGCACTTACGTTCGCGACGAAACACAAAAGGGTGTGGTTGTAGAAGAATTTCTCAAAAACGCCAAAGAAAGATTTTCACATTACTCCCAGTCGTCTAATACAGACCAAAGTGGATTTGAACGCGAAATGCGATCAAAACGGGCTTTGTCGTTTGTTGGTGGAAATCATACACAGACAGTTGCTCAATCAGTTAGTGCGTTATCACACTCGTGCACTATAATGTCAACAATAAGTATGGATGGATGTTTGTTGCCTAAATTATTTATAGTGCTGCAGGAATCAAAAGGACTTTTCGGCCCTGTTGTCTCCAAAAGAATGTTTCAAGCTGAAAACATAATTGTTACGACTACAAAATCAGGAAAAATGGGAAAGAAAGAGTTGAAACAGTGGTTTAAAGAAGCGTTCTTCCCATTTGTAAGTGAATATTTTGCTCTGCTTTTAGATTCGTGGACCACGTACAATGTCAGAACTTGTATTGATGATATTCCTCCAGGCAAGACAATTGAATCGCTCCAGATACCTCCCGGAGCTACAGGAAAAATCCAACCACTTGATAAGTTCTTCTTCCGACAGTGGAAAGCTATGTATCGCCGTTTATCAGAAAATATTGTGCCTCACAAGAGTATTAGTGCCAAAGTTTCCGATAGAGACACAATTCTTCAATTGCAATCCTTCATTCATTTTCAATTTTCATCTCCTCGTTTCCAAAATATGATAAAGTATTCGTGGTTTGCTACAAGGTACATAACACAACGGCCTCCTGAATTTGTAGTGCCCGTCAAATATTGCCTTGAAACTGTGAAAAACTAATGTGAAAAAGAATGCGACAATGAAGTTTTTACTCGTTGTGCGTGGTGCCGAAAACATTTATGTTTTAATCATTCAGTGGAAACCAGTCATTTCTGCTTTTTATTCGTGCCGCACTAACTTGCGACGAGACACTGCTCCTGGCTTTCGCTTGCCCGCGCGCCGGCTCTGTGGCCCGTCTGTTCCGCCGGTCGGTCGGCCGGCCGCCCGACGCTAGTAGGGATGTCCAGCGGCGCCGCAACACTCCATTGCTACCTAAGATTTTAGCTTCAATTTTGGAGCCTTGCAGTGGAAACTGGCAGCTAATATTTTGGATATGGGATTCAGATAGTGCATTGCGTGTGTCATAAAAATTTCGAGGGATGTTTCGACATGAAGGATCTGTTACTTCCCTTGTCAGTAATCTTCCCATTCAGATTCAATGTCTGGGTCGGGCCGTCATGCCAGCTCAGGGCTACCGGCTTTCCAGGCCGGTGGCGGAGTCAAATCAATGCGCAACTCACAATGCGCCAGGAACAAGTCCCTCCTCTGTGCCCAGAGTAACGGGCCACTGCCACGACGAAGCCAACAGCCCAACAGGGGACCACACGAACTAAGGCCCGGGTGCATATTTTCATTTTCCACTAGACTTGTGAATGGGAATTATTTAGAGCGATCTGACTGGTCAGTGATGGCGGCGCGGCGCGCGAAACACATGTCAGCTGGTGGCTCGTGGGTCATTCCATACAAAATTTCAGGTTTTCTGACAGTCTCAGATTTTTTTCATATTTTATTACATTGATCTACTAATGATGAACAGTTAAAAGACAATTTATGGAATTAATATCTTCAGCAGTTTAGCAACAATTACGGGTTAAACATGGACGATGACACAATGTACTCAATAATGATAATTATTATGACGTTCATAAAATGAATAAAACTTTAAAAACGGGCACACTGTTTTGAAAATAAATGATCGTATTTTAAGCAGTTGATAATATATTAAGGATTAAGATATTTGTTTATAATAAAGAATGCTAATGAATTAAACAAATACATTTTTCTTGAAAAGTAATATTTTCTTTGCTTTCATATTTTACACACTGCAAGAAGAACCAATAAATAACCATTCTGCAAACTGTTGCGATGGAATCTTAAAAAATGCGTAAGTTATTAAATAAACAGAATACGCGCATTTTGCTCTTAAGGTTGAAAGTCGCGTGCCTTTGCCCAGAGAGGGGTGACGCAAGGTCGTAGGCAGGCACCGCCAAGTTCATTCCCTAGGGATATCCATCGATGCCTTCGAAGGGATCCTGACACCAGTTTACAGACTTAGTTTTCGCGTGTTACTGTTCAGTGATACATCGTGATAGAAATGCTAAAGATTGTGAATAGTACGTTTAACAGGCTTTGGTGCTGCAATCCATTCGGACTTGAGAAGCACAAAAGTCGGGCGGGTAAGAGAAAGATAACAGAGGCGATGCGGAAGAAAATATCGAATTTTGTGGTAGGTGAAGCAATATGCGATCAGTGTCGTAACAAAATATCCAAAATGCCCAATGCAGATCTTAGTGACCCATCTGAAACAGTGAAGTGAAAACGTCAAGTGAAGAGGAGAGTACGTAGCCCCAGGTGTTGCAGAGGAAGCCACTATCAGTAATGTAAACGTTTTGTATCCTCTGGGTCAATCACCATTCTCATTGCAAAAACAAACCAGAGAGAAATCGTACACGAAAAAAAAAGAACAATTGCAGTATACCTGATCCTTTATACTGTAACAAGGGAACGCGTATATGCCCAACCAGGAGCAGTGTTACTGTTTCGTGATGGAGATTGTTGGAACGAAATGTTGCATCGTGAAGAAAACCTTGTTGCACACCTCTGAATGAACCTTGTCAGAATAACCCGGCTACGAGTTGCATCCGTATCGGAGGAGCAAGCTTCCTATTCGGCATAAGCGTGCACGCTGGTTGGAGGAGCCAGACTACAGTCATGGCGTATCCGGGCGATACTGATAAGGAGCCGGCCTTCCGAGTCGGCGCATAGAGCAATACTGGTTGAAGGATCCAGCCGTCCGTGTTGCCTTATTTAAACATTCCT
Organism: Acheta domesticus; assembly: GCA_031308135.1. NCBI lineage: Eukaryota > Metazoa > Arthropoda > Insecta > Orthoptera > Gryllidae > Acheta > Acheta domesticus. Next base: position 33,364,138 of record JAHLJT010008446.1, read on the forward strand.
TTTAGGTGTAGCAAGTTACTGATCGTTGGCGTATGAAGGAATGGATATCCATGGGAATGGGTTATGCATAGTACCTGCTATTAATACAATATTCATTATATACTTTTGATCCAACAACAGATGTATACATTTAACTACACAACCAGACATCGCAAGATAATATAATTTTACTAAAAAAATACTCCAAAGGCCTCAAAAGCTTACATTTTGCAATATGATTGTTATGGGGCTTTATATAAGCATCACTAACATCTGCATTGTTGAATAAATTAAGTTATATATTGTAGGTACATATATAATGAATATACCAAAACAGCATGTACCTAGAAAAAAATATTATTCAAATACAACATTAAAATATTTATTTAGTTGAGTAAAATGTGTAAACTATAACATAATTAACAATAAAGTGGAATATATTGACACAAACTAAACTGCAAACAAATGACAACATAAATTGATGTATGCATGTAATCAGTAATGCTAGTCTGGATTAATAAATACATTAATGATTAAGCATGTTTTAGGGACCCCTGCTAGTAATTTTTGCAATGGAATGAATTAGCAAATTATATTATCGGTCCAAACAAATTTAAATTTAATTAATATTTTTTTTATAAAAGCACTAAGATTTGTTTAAATTATAGCTAAAAATATAGATGAAAATTATTTTCATAAGTATTTTCGTTTGTTTCTTTTAATATTTCAATTTACAAATTTAATATTCTTGTTATTTGCTTATATTAATTTTGGTTACCAAGATTCAATACTATTTATAGCTTGGTTTATGCTTAGGATGAGTAATTTATTTAGGAAATGGCTAACAATACCCTCATCTATGAGAGTACATAAAGAAATAATTTGGCTCAAAGTTTGTTACTCCAGCAGCAGCAGCAAAGAATGTTCAGTATTACAAGAAGAAATTCAACAAATGCTGACTAAATACAGAAAACCTGAAAAACCTGAAGTAAAATTTATCCTGAGCCCCAAAGTAAAAAGAGAAATAGGTGTATGTTTACATGTAATAAAGGAAACAAAAAAAATAAATATGTGTAAAAAGTTTGATACTTTCCTATGTTTATGCAATCATACACAAATTTTTGAAAAAAAAAATCTTTAATGTAAGCAACATTGCTATTGATAAAAAATAAAGACAGGAAATAATTATGACTCCTTGTTTAATACTGATTTTACATAATGTTCTGTTTTCTTGCTCTACATCAGTATGTAAAATAAGTAATCATGAAAATAAACAGTAAATACTGAAATTTCATTTCAAATACTCCACTAACACTTCCAAGGCAATAATAAAAAAACAACTTTCCTGCAATAGATCCAAAGATTGATCTCAAAATTTAAAAAAATATTGCATGGTTCTATGAGACCCAGGACAACTCAATCCACTCTGACAAATGGCATGCCTAACAAAAGAGTTAAATAAATTCCTTTCAAAATAGTTCATAAACACTTCAGCAAATAATGGAGACATGTTTGAACCCACAGCAAGACCCTCATTTTTTTTTAAATTTTGTCATAGAGTTTGAAAAAATTATCTTCAATGCGCAAGTTCAATATTTTAATTAGATCTATTTTGATTTTAAAAGAAGATTAAGAATTCATAATAGTATGTTTTATACAGACATCTTCTTCAGAGGGTGGTATGTTGGTGAATAAATTGTTCGCATCAAAGGAAACTAGTTTGGTATAATTAGGTATCTTTTTATCTTATTTTTTTAATAAGAACAAAAGAATTGTTGAATTTGAACTTGGGATTAAGTTTCACATGATTAATCCATGATACTTGGGAGTCCATCGTATTTCTAAAAATTATATACTGTTCATCCCAGCATCACATCCACTCTAATTGTTCACCTAAGCTAGTTTTTCATCATATACCAATTAAACACAATCGCCCACTATCCTCATTGTAGAATCACCAAAGCCAAGACAAGATTCCCGAAACATGAGTATGGCTAATAATTAATACAAATCACTGCTTGCCAATTTTTAATTTTAACAGATAGCCACAAATACTGGCTAATGACAAATATTTACAACTTTTAACAATTTTTTAACACTTTTACAAGATTAAAATTTTGTTAAAATTTATATGCAGTATCATCGTTAAGTATAATATATGTATCAAGATGTAATGAAAAATTAGTCTATGGACTTTGTCTTATTGCAATTTGCCAACACTGTTTTTTTTTCTTTGTAAACTACAAGCTCCGTTGCCTCCTCCTCCTAAACATTAACAAACAAGAATGACTAATGTCATGACAAAATCACATATCATTTTGTCATCTAAGCACACATTTGATAAATACAGTTTTCTTAACATTTAATTTTAATTCATTTATTGACAAGCAACTTTAAATTCATTTAAAAGATTCAGTCATTAGTTTCTACGTGAAAAAAGAATTTGCTCACTGCTTATTAATGTTGTATCATCTGCATAAGAAATTACAGAAAAATCAGAGGAGTTTGGAATAACGTTAACATATATATTACTCCTAGCAAAGGTCCAAGCACAGATCCTTGTAGCAGAACCTGACAGTCAATAGCAGTTGTCACTAAAACAATTGAACCATTAATGACTATATATTTTGTGAATGTAAATAATAGGTACAGTAGTATCACAGAAGTCCATGTTGTAAAATAGATGTCACCTTCTAATACATTATCACAATCTTGATCTTGTAGGCAATAGACATTCATAGTATCTGCAACAATCAACAGTAAAGAATAAAATTAATACAATAGTACCTCCCCACAACAGTATTTGAAAATATAATTAAAAAGTAAATAGAAAGGGTTTATACCAGAAACGTTTTGTAGGTCTACATGACAGTTTGTTTGAATATTTACAAAACACGTGACATTTTAGCCTCAATTTCAACAATGAAAATTCTGAATATTTACATAAGTACATAAGACAACACTTTTAAATGACTTCTGATTGAGTTCACTGAAGTATATATTTTTTTGGTACAGCATCAATGGAAAATCACTCTTCTATAAATATATTATGGAATAATGTTTCATAAACTTGATGGAATAGTGAGCATTAAGAAGAAATTCACACTACGCAGAGTAAATTTGAAGTACATCCTGAATCATCAACAAGCCTACCACATATCTTTGGGATTATGCCTAACACTGGGAACCCCTAATTTGTGTGATTTTAAGTTATGCCTAGTTAAACTACACAACATTCAATTATACAATTTCTAATTGACATTAATGACACTTTGAGACTATGTTAAAAATATGTCATAAGATTGGTAAAACATTAAACTTTATTGCAAACAGTACAATTGCAATGCCCCCAATTGTGTATTAAAAACTAATCATATAACTTATTCTTTAATAGTACTTTTTTTAAAACAATTAACCAAGTCCTTTGCAGGGAATTCAATGTTTATTTATTTATTTGGTAAAAAAACAGTAAAAAATGTATGTGATGCACGAGGGAGGAGATTACCTACACGTTTTCTTGAATGCAAAATAAGAGTTTGGAAACTGAGTTCTCTATAAATACTTGAACAAAATGGCATTTGAATTTCTTATATAGCTTAAAGGACAAATATTAATTAATGTTTAATGTATTTCATATAGTCATTTTAATAATAATAATAATAATAATAATAATAATAATAAAGTAACAAATACAGAAAAAGTGAAAAAAACATAAAATATTAAAAAAATATTTCCAATTATAATGCATTAAATTCATTAAATGATCCTTTATTTTAAAGCAACATGACATTGACTATGTCAACAATATAATATTATTTCTAAGAATTGTTGACCATCACTAATAATTTATCATAACAAATTTGTTTTTGTAAATTATAACCAGTAGGAAACTTGAAGAAATTCACCAACATATGTATACAATTATTTTAACAGGTGATGTAAAATTATTTGGTTTATCATGTTCAACACAAGCTTTTTGGGGAATTTTACAATTAATTTACTGGTAACTTTGATTAATAGGGCTTAGTAACCTAAAAACATGCATTTCTGGGTAGGCATATATACATACCTTCAAAATGTTGATCCATTCCATTGTGGCACCACCTTCGAAGGGCACCACTCTCTGACAAACTGTTGTCATTGCACTCAATGCAGCATATTTGCTGCATTCTAGAAAGAGAACTCTTGTTCAAAAAATGAAGTACGAAGCAATACGAAGTTAATGGTCACCTAATTCGAATATTCCATTCACGCCCAATGAATAAAGTCTTTCACATCAATACGTAATTCTGACTCTGGAGTCTGCTAAAAAATTACCACCAGATATGTAATCCACACTAATAAATAGGGCCTTCCCTTATCATTCCCTTATAATACTCTCTGCTGGACAGACACGAGCTACATATATGCGCGGGAACCAGGCGGGAACTGGGCAGATTTTTTACCCCCCTCCACGGTGCCTCCCTCCCACGCACTTGTCACAGCGACATAAAGCTGAATGCCGCTGGGTCCAGGAGAAGTCCACATGCCCTTATAACAAGGAGATCTGTGCGGAAACATACAGGTATCCGTACACTGCAACATAAACCGCTCAACCATCACGAGCATAATAGTTCAACAAGTGGGATTTTTATTTTACTTGCTAATATTTGTTGATCTTACTCGGTATATGCCTAACGAAGCAATGTTTCCATTTGGTGCATCAAGGTTTAGTTCAACTATAGAAACCTTGTTGTGATTTATGGTCTCTTTTTTTTCAGTGTACGCAAGGAGAAAGGTGAGTGCCGTAAATAAAGCAATTTCTGAATTATTTCATGTGAGTACAGAAAGTAATGATGAAGAAGAAATGTTGACACAATTCAAAGAAACATTTTCAAAAGTGAAAACAGCTAATGAGAAATATATGATTTGAACGTGTTTACGAAAAAGATGGAATGAACAAAAAATAATGGTCGAATTTGGCGTATCTCTTCATGTAGCTCGTACAGCAAAATTAACACCTAGAGAAGTAGTTTTGCGAAATCCACCATCGCGCCGCGGAGGAAAAATGTAACGCCGAGTGCTGACGAAGAGCGCTGGGGCGCGGCAGCTCTAGCAGCTGAGTTGAGTTTGTTTATGGAGCGCCAGTAAAATACTTTTATTCATAACATTAAAACCATTCAAGATTCCATGATGAAACTTACAGAGTAGCTTGAAAGTAGTTTCAGCAATTTTTCTTCCAAAATTCAAGAATTTAAAAATATTACATTTCCATTTATTGCATTTTTTGAATTTGTTTACTTCCTAACTGTTGAAGACTCACGGTAAAAAAAATATCTTTAGCGTAAAATTATACTTTACATTTCTTCTACAAATAGTGTCACTTTCATATTTTTTGCTTGTTTGCATATATCGGAAAAAAATCATAACGGAATGTCTACAGACTGCTAACCTAATATTTCAAGTGCCCATTGTTGCTAAACAATGGATGATGAGACAAAATAGTGTACCTGGTTCATGCAGGTATCATGATAAGTAAGGTGGCGAAATATTTTTAAATTGAGATGTAGTGTCAGATTTCCTACTTTTTTGCATGGAATGACCCTCGTTCTCGAAAATAAACGTGGTACGGTGCTTGTGAAAACATGCATATTTGGAATGGTTATCCAGGTTTCTTGATGTAGAAATGAGTTTGAAGATGAATTTTCAATTGCGAGGTGTGAAATAAATGAGAGAAGAGATGCAATCCGTTTTGTAAACATGAAAATCAAAAGTAAGATATGGATATCAGATGAATTTTTTAACATGTGAATTCAATTACCAATCAGACAGAATTTTTTCTCAAAAATATATAAATAAATATTGAATAAATCATTGTTATGATGTAATACAACTTAGAGAACAGTATCATCAATATCCACTTACAAGACCTATAATAATACTTCCTAATCTTACAATTAACATTAGCCCAATAAAAATAAGAAATAGAATTGACTGTGAATAATTGTCAAAGTACAGCAGCTGTGGGAATAAAACATATCTAAAACAGGGCATGTAAATGCTATCAAATCAGGTCCAAGGTTAAGAACAATGAATTGTAAGTCGAAATGATAACTGATTGATTGTCGATTATGTAGATTATGAGTCTGTAAGCAAACACAATCATTACTTTTGAACGTTCTTATGAAAAGACAATACAATTTGTGTGATAGTATTGCCATCTTTTACTAATGGGTTGAGTTGAAAATAATCACATTTAAAAGTATAATAAAAAAAATCATATGTATTTAAGTGATGAGCAGTTGAATAAAAGGTTTTTTCTTTGTTTTTTTTTTTTTTAAATTTATTTTCTCTTGTTTGGCATGTTTGCCTTTCAGGGATTTTTGTAATTACAATTAAATGATATTAAGAGCTGGTCACCCTTACCTAATTTTTCCTGAAAGTAGGGGCAAAACATTAATAAAAGAGAAGACAAATTTTGGACTCTATTAAAAATCGAAACTTTATTTGCAATTTAGTGATGAAAGGATTGTATTTTAATTTGATATTAATAATTTAATTCAATATATTGATTAATATTTTATGGGGTCTAAATCACTCTTTTGGAAATCTGGACATAATTCTGCAAGGGAAGTTGTATGAAGGACGTAATTATAATAGGACAATTATTTAACATTAATTAACATTAATTCTCTAAAATTTATTGAGTTTATGGGAAGTTAAAAATGGGAAGACTTTTCATCATGAAAATTAATCACATCTACAAATGTCATAAACATACATAACAATCTATATTAATTATTTCTAATGTTACAGAAATTGAATAACAATTATGCAGTCACCAGCCACATGAGAGATGTCTATGATTTCATTTGATATCTTAAAAATCGGAAATAAAAAAAACAACAATGAAATAGTTTTGATTTTGTCTGAAAATGCAAATATTTGATGATGTTTTTCCACTTATACTCATACTATACAAGTCAACTGAATTCTTATACTCAGTGCATCAGTTATGACTAGGGCCCGGATAATTATGTAATAAACATATTTCCATATGCTAACTCTATCAAGTCAAAACCACAATATATTTACGTTTCATGTGGATTAGGGCCTAAAACCGATGACTTTTTAGTACATATATTTACATATTTTACCCGAAAGTACATATATTTACATATTTTTCACTAAAGTACATATTTTTAAATATTTCTTAATATTTTCATTTTTCTGCATTCTTTTTGTATAATTCTTCATTTGTCCTACATATTTTTGATGTGGAATAACCAAGACAAACAATTCAGCAATGTCAAACAATTTTTCGGCAGCCTCCTCTCCAAATTGGCGCTATTGCATTGCGTAAAAATGTTGATATTGCAGCACGCAGAATCCTACAAAAGGGCAAGGTATTGCACTCCAAAGCTTCCAGTGTATAGATTTCAGCGCGAGTAAAGCAGAGAACAAAATACTACTCAGAAATAAATTTTGTGTATGAAAATGGTACGTCTAGCAAGCGATAACTCGCACCCACAACGTATTTTTCAGAGGTCTCTCTTGACTTGAATGCCCTTCGCCAAAATTATACGCACCAACGCAGCTCAGAAAGCGCCATTGACAGAGTTCTTTCCTCGTTTGTTGCACTGGAGCCTAAACCCTTGTTTGTAAAGTATCTCTGTGAGGTGAAAATCTAAAGTAAAATCATGATGTGGCACTACAGCTTTTGAATAAGAAAAGGACAGAAAATAATTCACGGCGATTGGCTTAAACCTTGTGGTAACGCAGACTGGGAATTTGCCATAGGCAAAGTTTGGTTTATCTTTTCAGAGAAGTCAACCAATAGCGTCTTGGGTAAGAACATTATTAAAGAAAGCTGAATTTGTGCTATGAGTCAATTGATGAAATATCAACCAGCATTGTTTTTATTCCCTAATCCGTGAATAGCATTGAACAGTGACATGTTGGGACAAAGTTTGAATATACACCAGTAACTTCATGCGATGTGGAACACTTGGTCGGTACAAGGCCTTCGAACAGGTAATAGGAAAAATTTCATCCCTATAGAGTATTTGAGTAAACTCCTCGTATGCATGCTTGCGGATGAGCCGTTCCGTCTCTCACGGGTAGACTACTTCCCGTGCACTAGTGGAGACAAACGAGGTGTCATTCGACGCGTCTCGGCGTCTTAATGGGGAACTGATCATTTGTTTCCAGAAATGGCTATAAAATTCTAAGAAATTTCCAAAAACGTGTTTTTTCGTGTTTTGGCGCTGTGATCTTGGTAAGTATGCCGGGAACTAAATCAACGCCACCTTACCAGATGTAGGTGGTGTTGATTAAACTCCAGTAAAATACCGACGATCCAAATATTTGCTATTCACGAGTTGAATTACAGAACTGTAATGTTTTTTGCATTCTTGAAATGTAAGGATCTGTTGTATTGTGTGTGTGTGTGTGTGTGTGTATATATATATATATATATATATATATATATATATATATATATATATATATATATATATATATATATATATATATATATATATATCTTATGTTGCAGTATTCATAAGGTCTGTTTTCTTTTAAATATTTCATTTATTGCAGTGTTATTCAAGAGTATTTTATTTGTTGTTCTTGAAGAGTATGCATAAGTATGATGATGCTTTTTAGAAAACCATTTTGTATGGTGTACTTCAATACCATGTTTGCTCCTGCAGACCTCTAGTAGAAAATAAAAGAGTAGGAAAGAATAGATAACAAGTGGAATATTTATATTATGGGTAATAAAAAAAATCAACTATACAGGAAGCTTACACATTCAAACTAAAATTAACAAGTCAAACAAAAATATAATAACTCTAAAAATAAAATGTAAATTAAATTCAGAGATCAAGCCATCTAAAGAGATAATTATAACAGAGTAGTTAATGACATGTTTGAAAATAGGAACAAACTATGGAAATTTGTAAAGAGAGTTGAGAAAAAGAAAGTTACAGAAAATCTATTAAAATTATCTAAAAAAATAAAATATCTCCAGCTACTCAGGATGAGCCTGAAACCACATAGATGACTCAATAACTTTTTTGTAAGAATAGGTTCAGAGGGTGGGAGGAATACACACAACTACAACAGCAAAAAACATTAATTATAATGACAATACCATTTATATCGTTCTACAAATAAGAAAGACATTGGCATAATTAAAAAGTCTACATGAATTGATAAAATCTCAATGAAAACATTGAAATATGTTACAAGTTATAAGCTAAACTGATAGTTTATCTGATAATTAATAGTGTCTGAAAAGAAATTTGCCTGTTATACTTAAGAAAAGCAGAAGCTGACCCAATTGTCGAATTTTTAAATTTGGGAATGAGTTCTGTCCTGATTACTATAGACCCATAAAACTCATTTCTCACAAAGCAAGAATTTATGAAAATGCACTGAAGATACACAACTGTTATTTTATTTTAAAGTTCGAATTACTAAATCAAGTGCAATATTTTTCAATCCACCAATGGGACAGAAAAAAATTATAATAAATATCACCGACCAAGTTTATAGGGCAATAAATTAAGGTGCATCTGGTATTACAGTTTTTTAGATTTGACAAAGCATTTAATATGGTAGACCACTAGATTCTCTTAAGTAAAGTGAAAAAAATGAGGTTCAGTGGGAAAGTAAGAAGTACTTAAGTTAAAAGTTACTTAAGTGACATAAAACAAATAGTAAAATTAGAAACTATTCTAACACTGAGAAAAGCTTGGAAATTTGGAGTACCACAGAGCACCATACTTGAACTAATAATGTTAATTTTGCACATGAATGTGCAAATGAATAATATTTTCAAGTTAATTAATTTTGGAGAGGTAATTTCTTTTGCTAAAAATTCAGCTATTGTCGTGCCAGTGGGACTTGGAGTGGTCTACAAAGGAAAACAAAAAGAAACATGAAAAAAATGATTAAACAGTTAGCAGCAAGTCATCTTTGATACAAAAATTAACATGACAGATTGTGACGAAAAGTTTTGGAACTGTCCTAAATTGAAAAGATTAAATGAGAGCAAATACTTGGGCTTAGTCAAGATGTTAATACAAAAAGGATTGAAAATAATCAAATCATACAGAAAAGTAGATATCAAATATATTTATTCTATAAATTATGTCAAGTGCGAAAAGTACACAAGATAAAAATAATGTACTTCAATTTATTCTGGTCTATTGGCAGCATTGTAGCCTGGAGAGAAAATGCACATTACACTTTTGAAATAAAATATTAATTAAGAAAAATAATTTAAAAAATAAATAAAAACAAATTATACCCAAAGGAAGAACTGTTGATGGAAACAAATCATTAAGCATTTATAAGTATTTTAAGAGGAAATCAGTATCAGTGAATCAAAATATTTAGAGACTAATATACTAGTGTGATAATTCATCAATTAAAGCAATCCAAAATAATTGTTTTAAGAAATTGGCAAGAGAACTGGTCATCATATTTGTCATAAGTATTTAATAAACTATACCCAATGAACTGAAAAGCATTCAGTATGATGTGAACTTGCATGCCAACAAACTGAGTAAAAGATGATAAAAATTCTAAATAGGACTATTGAGCAAATGTTAAAATTTGATATGTTGAAATTATTTTTTTAATTAAATATTTTTATAATTTCTATTGTTGGAATTAAATATAAATTGCATTTATGATTTGAATTTTGTTTTGTATTGTTTACATTATTAAGTCTAGAAAATATTAAGTCGTAACAAAATTTGTTTACAAAATTGAACAAATAAATGAATGATAACTCATGAGTGATAGCGTAGGATACATCCTGGTATCCTACATCAGTAGGAAAAGTGGAAAGAAGTATCTCGTATAATTCACTTCAAAAACTTTATTGTGATTCTTTTTCGTAAAGTAATAATTTCACCAAGTCATGCATTGAAAGGTCTAAGCAGAGAGAAGGCGAACAGTTACTTTGTTACTTAAGTTACTTAACACTTTTCACGTTTTTCTTCTCATTTCTTGTAATACCTTCGAATGTACGTGATTAAAATGTTCGTCCGTAGGCTGCAATTTGGAATATATTCCTTAAAAATACTGTATTTCAACCATAATATTTATAAGTATTATAGACAATAATTTAAAATACGTCACTCTTCGTCTTGATAAGTCATTCTTCGTCAAAATAAGTCATTCTTTGTCTTGACGGAAGGTTTTTGGTGGACAAAAATATTTTCCGGCACCGGGAATTGAACCCGGGCCTCCCGGGTGAGAGCCGGGTATCCTAGCCACTAGACCATGCCGGAGTTGGTAAGAGTGGTTGAAATATATGTATTTCATTTTATTCATATTAAATATGTAATAAAATGCGAGAAGTGAAAATATTATTACCTAAAAATGGAAGAAAAAATTATTATATTCTATTCATACAAGAGCATGTCTATGTAAACGTAAACATAAATATAAAAGTAGTGTAAACGTAACACGTTTCCGACGCACACGGGTTTCCATGGAAGACATAGTAAATCTATTTTCTTCAAAGAAAATAAATGTATTCAGTGTATTTCACCCAGTATTTCTGCATTATAAATCATGTCAAAGCAAGGCATTAAACGTGGGCTCGTTGGTCTAGGGGTATGATTCTCGCTTAGGGTGCGAGAGGTCCCGGGTTCAAATCCCGGACGAGCCCGTGCATTTTGGAAAACTTTCTTATGGACCCAACACATTTTATTATATTCACGGTTTATGAAAATTTTGTTTGCGCATTTAAAAAAGGCAGTATTTCACTCGATATAACGCCTAAACTACTAAGATAAAAAGAAGTACATAAACTACTATTATAGATCTAATTTTGCAGAAGAATCTTTGTCAAACAAGCGTCTTCAATAACAGAGTCGTAATAAGGATGAAAAAAATTGTAAACGTTTGCGAATTGGAAAAAAAAAGCAGAGGTTTAAGTAAAAATAGAACCTGCGCCATTTTTATTTGCGTACTTGATTCTATTTGAACAAAAAATTTAAAAAATGCGAAACCTTATCATGGAGGAACGACTCTTGCGTCATCAAACTAAGCACTCTAGTTCCCAGCCCGGGGCAAATATTTCTTTAAACGTTTCAATGACAACGATTCAACGACGGACAGCAATTTTCATTTTTCCTTTTGAAATTTGTCTGAAATTTGTTTGAAAAGCTTCAATTGTTCATCTAAACTGGTTTTGATCAAATTTTTTTACGTAACTCTTCTTTGCTTTTAGGGCATTTTAAGAACATTTTAAGGGGATTTTATTGATCATTTTTGGTGATGTTTTAGGTCATCAAAATCCGCCCCCTAATTATAGCATTACGTAAACTTTACCAATAATACGAGAAAAGGTATATATGCTCTTGTAGAACCTCTAGATTAACTACTAATATTGTTACTAAGCGCCATAAATACATTACAGATGCGTGGGGTAATTGAATTCATATTACTACATTATCACTTAACTATTATACTTCACAATAACATTTATTTGATTACTTATTTACTTATTTATTTATTTTAAAAATTGTTGCATCGTTGACGCTACTCGTCTCTAACCATTGGGCGTCTAGCGCTTTCCCTGGAGTGATCCTCCGTTACTAAGTATTACTGAGTATACTGCGATTTTTGTAGGAAGAGCTCTCAAGATAACTCAAATCCCATCTTCGCGATGGAATATGTCACGGCATTTCGTATCATTCAAGTCGTTCCGCTAGATTTCGCACGATCGCGACCGTATGAAGCAGTGCTTGCGATCATGCGACTTCTACCGGCAAGACCGAGAAAAGACGCGAAATGCCGTGACATATTCCATCGCGAAGATGGGATTTGAGTTATCTTGAGAGCTCTTCCTACAAAAATCGCAGTATAATTACTAGAGACCGGAAAATATGTAGCATCAAACGTCAAAATACTCGTATGTACATAAATATGTAATAAAAGCAGTGAGAATATGTAATAATTATATAAAAACGGATAAAATATGTAATATTAATATACACTAATAATTAGGGTATTTCTTTATAATTATTATAAAACACATTTTTCCTAATTCCACATTACATTCATCAACTAGTGGTGCTAAAACAGCACATACTTTCCCGCATTATTGGAAACAGCTACGTCATATTGAAATATTGCATTTTCTGCGTCAGTAACATCTTAGCTATTATTTGACAACGTCCAATTCAACCATGAAGCGAGCAACTTACTGTTTCCATTGCAGTGTTGTCAAAAATAATGAACTCGCTTGGCTAATAATGTTAATACAGTAATACATGTAATTGACATCAAAACAATTACAAATATTCTGGCTGTTCATTCGTGAATTGCCTTTCGTCGTAAGATAAGTTTCGACACCGTTTCATCGTTTTCCTTTTATTCAACACGCAGTAAATTTCTTTAAGAATTAGATGATATTAATTGCTATATAACTAGACTCCTAGAACTTCATGCACTAAACAGGTTAAAAATATGCATGCAACCATGCACTTAAAATTGGCAATATATGCACGTAAAATAGCCAATATACGAGCTTAAAGCTAAGAATATGCATTAAACAAAAAGAGTTAGCAAAATTAATATTTTTTGGTAGATAATAATTTTATCCCCTAGTACAAAACGCATATAATAGAATAGTTATATTCATATTACGTATGGAAAGTTTCCGTTTGTGCGAGATGTATGAGAAAAACGGCAACTCCACACAGAAATTATGAACATTTTTTCTACAACTGCATAAAAATATAATACAAAAGTTTTGTAAACTTGTATTGGGAAAACAGGCCTGATACCCCGGAAATGCATTTCATAGGTCCATGATTAGAGAAAAGTATTCTAAAACCATGCAAAGAACACTCTACTCAAAATGGTAGAGCATTTGGTGTGAAAACTTAATATTTTCATGCAAAGATCTAAATAAATTGGACAATTGTAACTCCTTTTTAAACAGCTGTATCAAGACACAACAATGACACGTAATTTACAGAAATTTGCGAGCGCTAAGCGGAATCCCATTGTTGCATTCCCAGCATTGTCGATATTCCCTGAGAGCTAGCAATTTTTATTTCATATACAAATATTTCAAATAGTTTTAAATAATTTCTAAAATAATAATGTGTACATGTATAACAAAAGGTCAAATGTAAGAAACGAACAAACAATAATATACAAATTCTAATATACGAAGCATTCAACTACCCGAAGCCAGTAAATTTGTAGCGGGCTATTATGTTTGTCACGAAATTATAGAAAAACTACTCGTGTTTTCAAAAAATTAAAGATTACGTTATTTGAAGATATGGTTTTGATGAGCACATTTCATCAAGAAAAACAATTGTATCTTCACAATTGTAGTTGAAGGAAGACGCCGAAAATTTTAAAATTTTAAAAATTTTTGAAAAATCAGGCATTTCAACGAACATGAACCTAGCACCGTTCTCTTTAGCTTCCTTTATGCTATCTAAGGTCCCAGTTTAATAAAAAAAAGATTATGCGGTTTTTAAGAAAAAATGGTTTAAAGAAAATAATAAAATTGCCTATGTTTGAAAAAATTTCACAAAAAATTCTCATGTTTTTGAAAAATCGAACATGTAAAATCGCCACGTAAAATAAGGCAATTCAATTCAATTCAATTCAATTCAACATGACTTTATTTGAAGATCTGTTTTTTATGAACACATTTCATTAAGAAAAAAATTGTATCTTCATAATTGTAACAACGATTCCACAGTACTCAGTAATAATGTAGGGAAAATTCTCATTTCACTTCCCCGTATACTATACGTACGTATAGTATAGGGAAAGTTATGTAATGCTGCATGAAAAAACGGAGTATTTTCGGCAGAAAAACTTTTATTACAGGGCCCTGGTAGCGAAAAAGTGGATAAATCCAGTTGCTAAATTAAGAAAAAAACTTCTAACACGTGGTGCAGCCAGAATCCCTGTTTTGGGGGTCCTTGATACCGAAAAACCAATTGAAAGCAAAACGTCCGTCCGTCCGTCCGTCCGTCCGTCCGTCCGTCCGTCCGTCCGTCCGTCCGTCCGTCCGTCCGTCCGTCCGTCCGTCCGTCCGTCCGTCCGTCCGTCCGTCCGTCCGTCCGTCCGTCCGTCCGTCCGTCCGTCCGTCCGTCCGTCCGTCCGTCCGTCCGTCCGTCCGTCCGTCCGTCCGTCCGTCCGTCCGTCCGTCCGTCCGTCCGTCCGTCCGTCCGTCCGTCCGTCCGTCCGTCCGTCCGTCCGTCCGTCCGTCCGTCCGTCCGTCCGTCCGTCCGTCCGTCCGTCCGTCCGTCCGTCCGTCCGTCCGTCCGTCCGTCCGTCCGTCCGTCCGTCCGTCCGTCCGTCCGTCCGTCCGTCCGTCCGTCCGTCCGTCCGTCCGTCCGTCCGTCCGTCCGTCCGTCCGTCCGTCCGTCCGTCCGTCCGTCCGTCCGTCCGTCCGTCCGTCCGTCCGTCCGTCCGTCCGTCCGTCCGTCCCGTCCGTCCGTCCGTCCGTCCGTCCGTCCGTCCGTCCGTCCGTCCGTCCGTCCGTCCGTCCGTCCGTCCGTCCGTCCGTCCGTCCGTCCGTCCGTCCGTCCGTCCGTCCGTCCGTCCGTCCGTCCGTCCGTCCGTCCGTCCGTCCGTCCGTCCGTCCGTCCGTCCGTCCGTCCGTCCGTCCGTCCGTCCGTCCGTCCGTCCGTCCGTCCGTCCGTCCGTCCGTCCGTCCGTCCGTCCGTCCGTCCGTCCGTCCGTCCGTCCGTCCGTCCGTCCGTCCGTCCGTCCGTCCGTCCGTCCGTCCGTCCGTCCGTCCGTCCGTCCGTCCGTCCGTCCGTCCGTCCGTCCGTCCGTCCGTCCGTCCGTCCGTCCGTCCGTCCGTCCGTCCGTCCGTCCGTCCGTCCGTCCGTCCGTCCGTCCGTCCGTCCGTCCGTCCGTCCGTCCGTCCGTCCGTCCGTCCGTCCGTCCGTCCGTCCGTCCGTCCGTCCGTCCGTCCGTCCGTCCGTCCGTCCGTCCGTCCGTCCGTCCGTCCGTCCGTCCGTCCGTCCGTCCGTCCGTCCGTCCGTCCGTCCGTCCGTCCGTCCGTCCGTCCGTCCGTCCGTCCGTCCGTCCGTCCGTCCGTCCGTCCGTCCGTCCGTCCGTCCGTCCGTCTCTCCGTCTGCCCGCCCGTCTGTGAACAACGCTAGCGACTAAATCGCTCAGCCGATTTTGTCCAAAATTGATACTCCTCGATTAATTTGGCTGATCTCGTAGCCCCTTGAATTTGAAACCGATATTTTAATTTTGGAGGGTACTTTACATGATTCCCCCGGATGTTTTCGAAATTTTCTCAAAAACGGCTCCAATTTTTTCCTTTAAATTTCTTGTAAGAAAAGAGTAAAATACACTTATTAAGGTGGCATAGGTCCGATTTTCTCGGTTAACTCTGAATTTTCGAAAATTGCATAAGTTTGAAGTTTATTCGGCGCCTTCCTCCAAGTACAAAATTTCAGATAGAGATTTTTCCTTCAAATAAAATTTGCTCTTCATAGCGAGTTCTTTCTTTAATGTCATGTACATTTTTTTGAAAGTTTTAGTAATTCTCGCGCAATATTGCGAGCAATATGTGCAATTAAAATACAAAAACAAGATTTCCTCAAAAACGGCTCCACATTTTTCTTTAAACTTTTGGTAGGGACAGTGATAAATGTACTTTACATAAAGACATGAACGCCATATTGCTCTTTTTTTTCTTCAAAAATTGCAAAAAATGCAATTATTTTGACATGTCTCTCACGTCGTTAATATTTACATTAGCGGCGATTTGTGGACATTATATTAATAAATACATGTGATTTAAATAATTTCCAGTAAAGTTTCTCGAGAACTCAACCGTTTTCTATGAAAACTAGTTCAAAATTCCGCATTTTCAGAAACGCTCAAACGCCATTTTCTCATAAATTACTCCAAATTTGTTCTTCAAACGTTTCCAACGGATAGTGCTAATTGCACTCTTTAATGTGACGTAAAGTTTATTTGGTTTTTTTCCCCAAAATTACACAAATGTAATTTTTTTTCAAAGGTTTCTCACATCTTTAATATGTACATTACATGCAATTTGTAAACATTATTATATTTGTGAGTGTATATACATACACTATTGTATTTGTAAGTTAAAATGCTTCAAATGACTTCAAATAAAGTCTTTTGAACACCCAAAAATTCTCTGTGAAAAAGAGATTCAAATTTCGCATTTGTAGTAGTGCTAAGGCGCCATTTTTTTAAAAACGGCAACACATTTTAAAAGAAAATTCCCATTTAGGACGTGTTTTTTGTGTTTCTTTAATATTCTAAAATTAATCTTTCCGTTCTACCATTAGGAAAATGAAAAATTGAGAAAATGTCAAAAAAAAAATGTCCTTTGGGCGGCGATAGATGGCAGCTGATTTCCTCAATGAAATGTATTTATGAAAACTATGTATTCAAATAAGGTGATGCTTAATTTTTTGAAAATGTGAGTACTTTTTCTCTAATATCGTGACAAACATAATAGCCCGCTGCAAATTTACTGCGTTTCAGACAGCCGGATGCGTCGTAAATTATAATATTGCAGTTTTGTATATTATTTCTTTGTTCGTTTCTTACATTCGACCTTTTGTTATACATGTACAGATTAATCTTTTAGAAATTATTTGTTTTGAAATATTTGAAATAAAAATTGCTAGCTCTTTAAGGGAGTATCGACAATGCAGGGAATGTAATTATGGAATTCCGTTTCACTGTCGCAAATTACGTGTCACTGTTGTGATCCAACCACGAAAAGCAAGCACGCTGTCCATGAGCAATCAGACGGGCTTAAATAAAAATTAAATTTTTGAAAGATGTCTGGAAGACGAAGGTAATGTACGACAAACATCACGCGATATTAGGCTTGCGCGTCCTCACGAATTTCTCTAGAAAAAATTAATTTACGTACTACCTATATTTATTTTGCATATTAACTAATAGATAAAATAATAAATCAATTAATCAATAAATCAATTACGTGAATGAATGGATGTAATCTAATTAAACACGGCTGGTTGGGTAATATCCGTTACGTGATTGTGCTCGTTACCCGCAACGTTTTCTCTGAAAGGGCCTTTCTGGAGTTGGAGGGGGTGTACGATCCTGCCCGAGTAGCACATGCTTATTGGGTTGGACTTTCGTCTCGTCGTCTTACAACGTTGTATAACGTAGGCAAACTCCCTTCGCCAGCCACGCGTTACGCGTTTTCCGAGATGATTCGCAGAAGCTTCGTTGCAAAATTCTCCCCATGGGTTTGACCCCCGGCTCGCGAATTACGTAACTCTGTGCAGTACAACCTGTACAGTGTTTGCTACACACTTCGGGGTTTTTCACCCTTTCATCATTACCCGAAGCCAATGCTCTGCGGTACAGCCATCGTCGTAAGAAAAGCTGATGGTTTCTTGCCGCTCAAATATTTACGCCAAGATCCTATACCTCTCCCACCCCCTAACAATAAATAACAATACAATAAACTGGTAACCCCTGATAAATCTATTAAATACCTCGTATTAAACTTGGACACTAAACTAAATTGGAAACAGTATATAGACGAAACAATAAAACAAGCTAAAATAAAACTATTACAATTAAAACCTCAAAATTACAGAAACAGCTCATTACCATTCCACCCTTCAATTGCAATTACATAATCCCAAGACCATTATCGCTGTTTGCTTGTCCCATCTGGATAAACGCCGCAAAAAAATCCAAAAAATTACAAATCATTCAGAACCAATTTCTCAAAACAATATCCCATTGCACTGTGGTTTGTTACCAATCATCAGCTTCATAGAGAACTCAACTTAGAAAGAAATGAACATCACATCACATACCTAGGCACTAACGTTTACCATTATTTATCCCAAATCACTTCCCTTGCAACTTTCAGACTCGCAAAAAATTCTAAGCATACCAGAATAAAAACCAGATATCCCTACAATATATACCTAAAAAACCTTCTCCGAATTCGAACCTGAATAGAAGACCCAATAGGGCGTCCTCGACCATATGTTAGGTTAAGTTTTATCAGTAATATACGTTAGCACGTAATCTTTTCAGACATACGTGAAACTGTTACTTAAACTGAACTATGTACAACCAACATAAATCAATTAAAAAAATTTAAAAAAACAACAAACTAGCGGCCCGGTGCGAAAACATTATACTTTTCACTGACTACTGCGCCACTTTTCAAACGGCGAACATCCTGCTATTTGGCTGATATTATTTTTTCGCGCCCTACTCTTGTGTGCGTACGCGCGATACTCGCGTGAGAGTAGTGCATTACTCCGAAAATCAACGTGTACAATTGGACCTTTTGAATTACTTTGAAATCAACATGTATAATTGTCCCTTTTGTGTAACTCCGGAATCAACCTTTCGCAATGTTCATTATTTGCTGTCACTTTTTCTCCGTTGTCCGATTAATGCTATACTACACGGTCTACTCTTCTCCGCGAGTCTAGAGCAGGTGCCTCCAACCTACGGCCCGCAAACCCATAAGCGGACCATTCTCTGCCCCCCACACATTACTATTAAACAATAGTCAAATAAACTGGACACCATCAAACCAACTTATAAATACTTAGGTCTAAATCTTGACACAAGACTAAACTGGAAAAACCACATCAACATAAAAACACAACAGGCTAAAATCAAATTAATCCAACTCAAGCCAATACTTAATAAAAACTCCAAACTTTCACTAACAATGCAATAACACTATATAAAACTATCATAAGACCCATAATGCTATACGCTTGCCCCATCTGGACAAATGCTGCACCATCAATGTAAATAAAATACAAATATTACAGAACAGATTCCTCAGAATAATCACCAACGCCCCATGGTTCATTTCAAACCATCAACTCCATAGTGAATTAAACATAAACTCAATCATCCATCAAATAGCACGCCTATCCAATAATTTCTACTCTAACATAAACTCAATAGATCAACTCAAACAGTGGCGGCTCCTGAACTTCAGGCCAGGTAGGGCACGAAAAAAAAAGCTAGAAAATAACTAATAAAAATGTTATTTGAAGTTTAAGGGCTGTAAACTGGAAAACACTTGAAATTCCTCACTGGTTTCTCACGTATTAACTCGGCTGAATGAAAAGAGAAAACAATTCAATTGAAACAACAAACAGACACGCTCAAGAAAAAATAACTCGCACAGAATTCATAGCTGCTGATATTATGAAGATTACGCGGGCCCTGAGCTAATCAGCATTTCATTTCTCAGACACTACGAGCGTTGTTTGTACATCTGTAAAGTGGCGCTTGCAGTGGCAGTCACAAAAAACTTGTGACCGTGAAGGGCCTTAAGGGAGCATTACCCCCTCCCTTTTTTCCTCGCACTATGAGGAAAAGCTTTGCTGAACGGGAGGGAGCTGGTCACACGAAGCTTGCGGACTTCGCCCTGTTGCCACAACTACCTCGTTATCAGCGCTGTGAAATAGTATCGATATCGCCCGTGAAAACCTTAACGTAAATTCTCTAGAATTATTACTCGATAAGATGACACGCATTTCAGTCCACTATTAATATTTTCCTTTACAAGTGGGAGGGCACGTGACCCTGTGACCTTATGGTAGAGCCGCCACTGAACTCAAACAATACAATTTAGCCTCAACAAACAACACACAGACCAGAATAAACAATAGATACCCGTTCGATTCCTTCCTAAAAATATTCTCAGACAATTGTGATCTGTAGATACTCTTATGAGTAATTTACCCCATTGTAGTAGTAATAGTAGAACTAGGTTAAGCATAGTTTAAGTTAGTGGTAAGTCATCAATACATATGAAAGAGTGTTTTACTGATCTATGTGCAACCCAACAAGCAATAAATAAATTTAAAAAAAAACACACACACACACACAAGCGGCCCTCGACGGTATTCTATGTGGCCCGCCGATCCAAACTATATTCTTATTCAATTTATTCATGACACAAGCTGTAACATTGTAATGTAAAGTATAAGAATCTGGTTTCCTATTAATACACACTCAATAGTTCACATACTAGCCATGAAACGAGTGTAGTACCATTGTGATTTAAGTGATGAACATTTGAGAGATTTTAATGAAATGAAAACAATTGAGCCACAAATTAATTTATTGTTAGAGGACTAAAAAACAATTTAAATTGCTATCATTGAGGTACGTTTTAAAATTATTTACCATATCTATATTTTAGAAAAGAAGTGTCTGTATTATTTTGAAATTTTAAAATTGTACCCCACAAAGTGTACTAATTATTACAAATTTTTCAGAATTGTGTGCTCAACTGCCATGAATGTTTTAAGACTTAATTGTGAATCGTTAACTGTTTCTTTGTGATTCTTTAATAAACATTTAATTTAACAGATAGGAGATAAATTCCATCCTATCATTGAATTTAATTTTTGGCCCTCGAGGCTCTTTGAAACATCCTATCCGGCCCCTGGTAAAAGAAAATTGGAGATCCCTAAAGTAAGGATCTTTCGAGTAGGCGTGCCTCGAGGGCAACCCTTGCAGAGCACGAGAGCGACTAATTTCCTCCACCAGTTGTCGGTATCAGTTAATGATGTCCGAACTGTCTGGTCTGGAGGACGTAACATGCCCTTAAGGTGGATTATTACCGGAGGGATTTAATTTTGCCAAGCATCTGTCAAGTTTGTTTTGCAAGCCCCAAGCGTGAAATGGTACCCTGAGAATTTTCAGACGTTCGAAATCCACTGCCCTCGGTCAGGATTGAATCCCCGAAATTGTGTTTCGAAGGCAGAGCTCCAGAGCTTATAACACCAGGGCAGAACCTTTTACCTTTGAGAAAATGAAACGTCAGCAAAAGAAATCTGTGGAATCTGAATTTAAAGAACTAATAAGCCTGTCAACAAACTTTGCAGGACAATTTAGAGAACTTGTAAATGGCTAGGCAACTAGAATGTCTCGTTTCTATTTAGTAACTTATACTTATTGAAATATTGAAGAAATAACGGAAACATGTCAACTTCCTATAGTATTTTAGGAGAACAATTTAAAGCGGGACTGACCTCCTTATTCAACTAGGTATTCATTTGCATATCCTCTACCGCACTGGATTTATGTCAAAAGTGCATTGGAAATCTTATTTTCAATGTTTTATAAGCTATAAAACACTATTGCTTTTTAATGAAAATGGAAATATCGCCTCAAACCATAATAATTATATTAATAATAATAATAATAATAATAATAACAATAACAATAATAAAATAACAAAGTCACATTAAGACTGTGTTTTTATTCTGACTTTCTGAAAATAGATTGCATTTTTATTATTTTTTCTCTTCAGACAAATTTTTCTACTGACATTAGTGCTATTTAAAGACGGATGACGATATACAGTTTTCACCCTCAAACGTTGAACGCACTGTAAAATTGTTTACAGATAGAAACCATCATAATTACTAATTTATTGAAAAATCTACAGATGTGAAATAGTTGGTGAAGATGTGATGATGTTAGGCGAATGATGAATACTAAATCGATTACGAAGTACAACGATACAAAGCGAAGTACGGAGCACAAAGTATACTGAACGAATTTTTACCGGTTATAAATCGTAATTGGCGTTAAGACGACCATGACCTGAAACTGCTCCATGCAAGCGAAGGAAAATGGCATCTGTTCCTCGTGAAAGCTTCCGCCTGAAGTCAAAAACCAAGAAAAAAAAG
The DNA here is from genome assembly GCA_031308135.1 of Acheta domesticus. NCBI lineage: Eukaryota > Metazoa > Arthropoda > Insecta > Orthoptera > Gryllidae > Acheta > Acheta domesticus. The sequence continues at coordinate 33,386,835 of JAHLJT010008446.1, forward strand.
TTGCTGCATGCGAGGTGGAAGGTGAGAGTTGGCAAGCAGCGGAGATTAAGGCCGCCGTCTTGATACATTGCGGTGGCGGGCGAGCGCAACAAAGAGGCCCGCGGCTCGAAGCAAAAACCCCGCACGCGCCCAACGGCCTCGCGCGCTGGAGCGGCGAGTGGAGGGGAGCCGTGCGGACGGGGTGTCCCACTGACGGAGTGGAGGGGTTGTGGGGTGGGAGGTCGCGGGGGAGGGGGCAATCGGGCGGTAGGATCGCGAAGTGGGAGAGCGGTGAGGTGGTGGTGTGTCTTGATTGATTGATTGCAGGGTAGTTAGATGCGGGAGACGGGGTGGCTCGGAGAGGTGGTAACGGGGTAGTACCTGCGAGGCTGGGAGGCGGGGTGGTTGGGTGGCAGGATAGCTGATTTGCTGTGTGGCGGGGCAGGGGATAGGCGCGATGGTGGGGAGGCGAGGTGTGATGGGGGCGGTGTGGTGGATGGTTGCTGATGTGGAGAGGTGGAGGCGTGGGGGTGTGGCAGTGAGGTGAGGCGGGTAGTGCGGTGGATTGGCAAGTTGGCGGGAAGGGATAGTGGGATGGTGGAGTGGCGGGATGGTAGGTTGGAGGGATAATAGGGTGGCGGGGTGTTGGTGAGGCGGTTGGTGGTGGCGGTGGTGGTGCGGATGGGTGGTGGACTGGTGGGGTGTTGGTGGTGGCGGGATGGCAAGGTGGTGGGACGGTGGAGTGACTGGATGAGTTGGCGGAAGGACTGAGTCGATGGTTGTGGAAGTGGTAGGGAAGTGCGGTGGTGAGGTGGTGGAGTGACGGTTTTGCGCGGGGACTGGATGACGGGGTGGCGAGGTGGCGGGGAGCGGCCTGGCGCAGTGGCGTGGGGTCGGGTTGGCGTGTGGCGGCAGCGATAGCGGAGGGCGCGTGCGTGGGCGAAAGTGGAGCGTTGCACGCGCTGCAGCCGCGGGGTAATGATCTGCGCTGACCGGCAGGTGCCGAGCCGGGAGCGGGTCTGTGTGTAGACAAGCGGCTATTCGAACCAACTTTGTATCGTACCATCATCTCACCATCAGTACTTGTGTGGATGGATCTATGGAATGTAAATACTGGTGAACGATCTATGTCACGGTGACGGTTCGCGAGCCACTCGCGTCTCTTCTAGTTTCCTTGGGGGGTTCTTATAATGTTCTTAGGCTGAACTGAAAATTACGTATTTCTGAGAGAAAGGAGTTTCCGTTTTGGGGACAACCAATTCATGAGAGTCATTATATTCAACAACGCATTAACTATCCACCTGCCAGATTTCAAGCAGTAGGCAAATTTAATAGTCGAAAAACATCGTGTTAAAGAAAAGCCTTTGTAACTTAAACGTTTATAGTGTTTCATTAGCAGCGAATGCTCAGTTTCATACAAATATAACATTTACTATGCAGTTGTTTGGCTAGTTGAAATACCATTTAAGATTTAATGGGTTTAGCTTTTGAAAATCTAATGCGCGGCTTTTTCGAACTCATCCCTCAAGATCCTAGCTTCCATCGCTGTGGTAGCTGATCATCCCTGCTCTATATCACACGGTTGTCAAATATCCGGCAGGTCCGCGCAGGAGTACCAAAATGGCGGTTTGATTTAAACGCAACAGCTTTACTGAATATTCAATATAAAACTTTTTAATGATGGAGATTTCAAAAGAAAATAAATACCCACCGAGGAACGTATTTAGAATAATGTCTCAAAATATGTACTTCGACGTTACAATTAGAGCATACTCCAATATCGTATTTGGCCACTAATAAAGTTCTTCTCGCAGACACGATGTAGCTTCAGGCTTCAGACAGGAAGCAGCTCTTTCTTTCCAACGAGAAAAGCAGCGTTGCTCCTGAACGCGCGTGACGTGCAAGAGTAACGTAAATATTTCCAGTAACACAGGTGATTGGCCAAACACCTACAACGAGTAACAGTTTCTGATCACAGAAAAATTGGGAGTTTCTCAACCTCACAGTTGTAGACACACACATTTTCAAAAACAGTAAGAAGAACGATTTCAATCGCATGAGCCATTGAAATTGAACAATATTCAATTGGCTGATATTAAGGTAACAAAATTTAGACCTTTCAATTCAGACAAAACTGATATAGAATATCCATATAATGAAATGAAGTCTAATTATGTTACGCTTTCAGAATTCTTTCAATTCAGTCAACCATCATGCAGATCGTTGCGTTATTTTGAGAATGTACTATATTCCTGCCTTATTATGGCATAATATTCTGGATAAGTCCATACTATAGCATCTAGATTTTAGAGTGCAGAAAATATTGTACGAATACTTAACAAATGCCATTCTCGTGATTCTTGTAAGCTTCTCTTCATTGCGCTTGGAATCTTACCATTGTCCTACCTATTTCTTTACGAATGTGTAATTTTTGTCAAAACTGACATAACGGTAATAACATTTTGTTTGAAACCCCGATGTTTGTAATTACAAAACACGCAGGGAAACATATTCATCAGATGTGTATCAACCGCTCACTAGAAGAAATCCATATAAGCATTTGTGGGCCCGCCAGTCGGCCGTCAGTATTTCTAATGCACTCACCATTC
>JAHLJT010008446.1:33397879-33470431 GCA_031308135.1 Acheta domesticus
ATGCGGTCGTGTGGGGAACTATGTGAAAATTAATCTATCGTATTGGATTCCTACTATCTAATCTCTGTATCATGCATGTGTTGGCCGGGGAGATCGTGAAAGCGACCAATCGATTGCTCCCCAGCGTTCGATGGCGCGCCGGTGCTTGGAGCGGCCGTTTCGTGCCCTCCGGGATTTGCGTGTGACAAATTGCGGCGCGGCGCGACGTCGGAGGTCGGCGCTCCACTTGAGGCCGTTTATCACAGTCGTCTGGACGTCACCAGCTGTAAACAAAGGGGCGAGACGTAAAGTCATACTGTCGCTGGTTGACTTCCGGCGTCCCATCCTGTCTCCAGACCACCGCCACCTCCCTCCTAGCCCCTACACCGATTCCGAAAGCGCCCCGCCACCGCATCTGCCCTGTCTCTTCCTCCGCTCGCGCCCCCGCTCGCGCCCCCGCTCGCGCCCCCGCTCGCGCCCCCGCTCGCGCCCCCCGCTCGCGCCCCCGCTCGCGCCCCCGCTCGCGCCCCCGCTCGCGCCCCCGCTCGCGCCCCCGCTCGCGCCCCGCTCGCGCCCCCGCTCGCGCCCCCGCTCGCGCCCCCGCTCGCGCCCCCGCTCGCGCCCCCGCTCGCGCCCCCGCTCGCGCCCCGCTCGCGCCCCCGCTCGCGCCCCCGCTCGCGCCCCCGCTCGCGCCCCCGCTCGCGCCCCCCGCTCGCGCCCCCGCTCGCGCCCCCGCTCGCGCCCCCGCTCGCGCCCCCGCTCGCGCCCCCGCTCGCGCCCCCGCTCGCGCCCCCGCTCGCGCCCCCGCTCGCGCCCCCGCTCGCGCCCCCCGCTCGCGCCCCCGCTCGCGCCCCCGCTCGCGCCCCCGCTCGCGCCCCCGCTCGCGCCCCCGCTCGCGCCCCCGCTCGCGCCCCCGCTCGCGCCCCCGCTCGCGCCCCCGCTCGCGCCCCCGCTCGCGCCCCCGCTCGCGCCCCGCTCGCGCCCCCGCTCGCGCCCCCGCTCGCGCCCCCGCTCGCGCCCCCGCTCGCGCCCCCGCTCGCGCCCCCGCTCGCGCCCCCGCTCGCGCCCCCGCTCGCGCCCCCCGCTCGCGCCCCCGCTCGCGCCCCCGCTCGCGCCCCCGCTCGCGCCCCCGCTCGCGCCCCCGCTCGCGCCCCCGCTCGCGCCCCCGCTCGCGCCCCCGCTCGCGCCCCCGCTCGCGCCCCCGCTCGCGCCCCCGCTCGCGCCCCCGCTCGCGCCCCCCCGCTCGCGCCCCCCGCTCGCGCCCCCCGCTCGCGCCCCCGCTCGCGCCCCCGCTCGCGCCCCCGCTCGCGCCCCCGCTCGCGCCCCCGCTCGCGCCCCCGCTCGCGCCCCCGCTCGCGCCCCCGCTCGCGCCCCCCGCTCGCGCCCCCCGCTTCCGCCCCGCTTCCGCCCCCGCTTCCGCCCCCGCTTCCGCCCCCGCTTCCGCCCCCGCTTCCGCCCCCGCTTCCGCCCCCGCTTCCGCCCCCGCTTCCGCCCCCGCTTCCGCCCCCGCTTCCGCCCTGGGACCACTCACGGCCTCTCCTTTGCCCATCGCACGCCTCCGTCTTCGCTCACGCTTCCGCTCAGGCCTCTCACACCCACCGCCCGCGCCTCCGACCACCCGCACGCCTCCGCCAACAACACCGCCCCGCACCGCCCTCGTTTCCCCTCACGCTCCCGACCACGCCTTCTCCTTGGTCGCTGCCTCCTTTAGATGACGAAGACGGTACTACTTCGCTTAAGCCCACACTCCCATCCCCGCCCCGTCCGTTTCTGCCTCTCCACAAATTTTGCTGCCTCCCCGCTATCCTTCCGTTCTCTTCAAACTTCCACTTTTTCTCTTCAGACGATTGACATCCAGGTAGATGTTAAAAACCGGCCAAGGTAACGGCATAGAATAAAGATATGGCATTGAGTTAAGTAACGGCATAGAGTAAAGACCTCTTTAGCCTACGGTAACGGTATTCTAATCGCTATTTGACTTGCGGCGCGTGCCCTTTGTTCGTCCTGCCTCTTCTCCATTCCACCCTACACCCACCCTCAGCGCCGGCACTTTCAACATCCAGCACGGTGATATACTACAACCGTGCATGCGGATAAAGAAGTTCATACAATTCTATTCACAGTTATTGTTGGTTGCAATGCATGGACTGTCGGGTTATTTATGATGTAAAAGCTGTTCAGTGCCGCTTAAAGTAGTACGTACTGAATGCGTAACAAATGGCAAGTCTGGTCGATATGAGTGTACTTACAAAGCATACTTCTCGCTCGTTCAGGATAACATGCGTATCTACCTTCACTCGTTAATACTACTTCAGACAGCGATAAATTTCAAGTGGTTTCTATGTAATGATCGGAATTCCCATTCCTGGAAGGATCATTGAATTTACGAGTATAATAAGGGTACTGATGTAAACAAACGATGTTCGTACATATAGCTGGTTTAAAATCAAAGCATTATTTGCCATGATCATTGGACGTACAATCCACTCTTTCAAATTCGATCAGATGGCGATAACTTAGCTTAAATTCAGATTTATGTAGTTGTAACTGATGGAGACAGTTATGGATGCTTGGACCAAGTGCTTGTCTAAGTGCGCAGGCCCAAAGACTGCTGTTTCGCGTACCACGAAAGCATGGCTGTTGCCACCAAGAGGTTGGATTCGTATGCCACCATGTAACTCACTTGAATATATATTCCACTCATTATCATCCACATATTATCATTCACCTATCGTGCTCACCATGTCAGTGAAAGTTAAAGGCAAACCATTAACTACTGTCATCACCTGCCCGGGAAAGGACAGACGACCGCTGTGGAGGTTGGCCATTGTCCCAATAGCATGGATGATGGCACGAGATATATATGCAATGTCTCGTGGATCCGAAAGCTTATACTGCATCCCGAATCTCAGACTATTATCGGAGATTCTCATGTAACAATGGAAAATGGCTAATGTGAGGATAAGCGATAAGCCCATCGCTCAGATCCGTGTAGGATGGAAGAAGGGACAGGTTGAAGAAGGACCACGCAAGGTCTATCGTTCATTGTTAAAAGTACTTGCTCCAATATCATCCTGCATAGCAGCCTGAGACCTCGACTCAATCATTTAATTGGTGTCAAAAATCCTCGCACAGTCGGGATTCGACCCAGGATCTCCAGGGCTAAGATCTCCAGGGCTAAGTTGACGACTCTCAACTATAATCCAATTTAACATTTCAAGTAATTGGCAATAGAGAGAGAAGAATGGGTGGCGCATTTGCTTGATACGTGGTTGCAGCCACTCATCTCAAGCTCCAGACAAGTTCGAGATCAAGTTATGACAAAGTGGTTGTATATCATCCAATTTATATCTATTTAACATAATATTGGTACGTGGTTGCGGCCGCTCATCTCAAGTTCCAGATAAGTTCAAGATCAAGTTATGACAAAAGTGTTGTATATCATCCAATTTATATATATTTAACATTATATTAAAGAACTATAGAAATTACATTGTTTACATTTTGTTTGTTGTTTGTTTAACGTCGCATCGACAGCTGTGTCATTAGCGACGCAGAAAAAATACATTATAACAGTAATTCATACATGATTAATTGAGGTTTACAAATAAACCTCAATTACAATGTTTACATTTTGTTGAATACTCCTTTACAAATTTAACGTTCTTAAGGTTTTAGGCACACAAGTTTGAGGTATGTGCTACTGTCGTTGTGTAAATTAAAAGTAATGTAATGCAATTATTCCGATTTACATTATACAGCGACAATAGCACAAACCTCAAAACGAACAGCAGTATCAGCAGTAAGAAAAACAAACGCTCGCCAATCAAACGAACAAAATATAATGAATATATCCATCGATCGGCTTATAACACTCCAGGAGAATACAATAAATAATGCACTTGGTGCTGATGGAGCCTTTCATTTATCACTGACTCACACAGAAGTGCCGAGTTCTTCAATGAGCTTTGACAACATGTTGTGACATCATAAATATTGTGATTCGATAACAGGGTCCCCTTCTCTTCGTAACTCAGAAACTGTCAACCCCGTAGACCATTTAATCGAACTGTACATACGCCGTCGCAGCCGGTAGAATTCCTGCCATACGATTCCCAATCTGTCCGGTGATCCATCGCGGCGATAAGGGCGCGGGCGTGAGCGCGCTGAAGGGCGCGCGTGATGCTCCCCGGAGTCATCATTGATCCCCGTCGCCCGCGGCCAGCGAGGGCCGCCCTGCCCTGACCTACGCTCGCCATAAATAATGCCCCTGCGGCGAGCGGGCGCGCCTCGTCGTCAATCGATGGGAAACGCCCGTCACGATCCCATTGCGATGGCCCTTTACCCGCCGCGATGTTCACGGATTTCGTTCCGCTCACGGGCTAGCTACAGAATTCAAGTCCGATCACTTTCGGACTATCTTTCTTTACTACGTTGTCTTACTTTTTATCGCTTTCTTTTTTATCTGTCGAATTCCCCTTTTCTCTGCCGAATTTACCTTTTCTCCGCCAAATACCCTCTTTTCTCTGCCAAATACCCTCTTTTCTCTGTCAAATTCCTCTTCCTCTATTTCCCTTCGCTGTCGCATTCCCTTTTTCTACGTTGCTTTCCGATTTTGTATTCTCTTTCCCTTTTCCATGTCGCTTTCCCCATTTTCTCTGTCCCTTCCCCCTTTTCCTTATGTTTCACTTTCCCTTTTTCTCTGTATCGCTCTCTCTTATTCTCTGTGTCGCTTTCCCTTTTTCTCTTTGTTTTCCCTTTCTCAGTGTCGCTTTCTCTTTCTCATAATTCATACAATACGATAAATGCGTAAATAAAGAAAGAAAGAAAGAAAGAAAGAAAAAGAAAGGGAAGAAAAAAGAAGGTAATTATAATAAAGCAATAGAAAGAAAGAAAGAAAGAAAGAAAAATATCCAGAATGCTATAACTAAATGTACGAATAATAATCCATTTATGTGAATCTCTTGACGCAATTTGATTTCGAGCTGGTTTTCAACACTGTTTACAGGAAGTTCTCTGATCCTTGTTGAGGGTCCTCATTCCGGGAAATGTCATCAACGCCTGTGTTCACATAAGTTCCGACTTTAGATTTTGGAGTCTTCAAAACCGTTGGGACGGGATAAGCTACTACATTGCTCTCGAAGTCAGGTCAGTCAGGCAACAAAAAAATTATTTAATAATTATGAATATACAAGGAAGTAAAGAGCTTTCAATAACTTCAAAAATTAGTTATTAATTGCTCTTTAATGACTCTGTAAATCGAAATGGATACTTTCAAATCACGACAAATGATAGAATCAAGACAATATGACTAAAACTTTATTTGGAGTGTGGAGTAAATAATACGGATTTAATACAAAAATAATAATACAGAAAAATTCAATGTTTAGAATGTAAATATTTGGGAGTGGAAATAAATAAGGATGGAAATCAAGAAGTTGATATAAGACATAGAATAAACTAGTGGTGCTAAACAGCACGAACTTTATCGCCCGTACTTTCGCGCAAAAATACTGAAATTTTCCAAAAATTGTACATGACCTTATTTCAAAATCTTTAAGGAACAGATTTCATTCAGGGATAAAATCTATCTTTAATACTTTAGATGTAGGAAGATTCCGAAAAAGGTTGAACTTTCGCGATATTCGAAAAATCAGAATTTTCTCAACGTCCTTCAAACTATCCAACAAAAAATTAATCAAAAGCGATGGAGCCATTTTTTTGAAAATTTGGAAAATGTCCCGAGAGTTTCATGTAAAGTACCTACCAAAGTAGAAATATCTGTTTCAAATTCAAGGGGTCGCGACATCAGCCAGATCGATTGGAGAAGATCAATTTTGGAGAAAATCGGCAGAAAGGGTTAGTCTCTAGCGTTGTTGACAGACAGGCAGACGGACAGACGAACGGACAGTTTTGCAGTCATTCGATTTTTCGATATGAAGGGCCCACAAAAATGAATTCTGGTTATATCCCATGATAGAGGATTTTTTCTAAATTTAGCAACTAGATTCATTAACTTTTTTGTTACCAGGGTCCTGTAATATGAGTTTTTCTGCCGATAATTCACCGTTTTTTCGCGCAGCATTACAAAAATGTGTCTACTCCGTAGCGGGAAAGTAATATAGAAAGATCAGTTACATCAATGCAAAAGAAAATATGATGGAATATACATAACATAAGAAACGAAATTAAGAATACATAAATCTTTTGTTGAAAATATTATTTTATACGGATCGGAAACTTGAAAACTAAAGAAAAATCTAAAACTAAAATAAGAGGCAAAAGAAATGGATTTTTTAGAGTCATTCCGGACATAAAAATTAGATAAAATAAGAAAAGGAAAAATAAGAGAAAAGAAATAAAAAACATACAATTTTAGAAACTATTCAATACAAGAATTACAATGGTTTGGACATGTTAAAAATAACAAAAAATATAATTTCAAAAAATAAATTTAGAGTTTCTGTGGGTAGGAAGAAAAGGGAAAGCCTTAAATGTAGCTGACTGAGAGATATTTTTGGACTTTTGAAAGAGTATTTTAACGGATAAGGATTATGAAAATCAGGACACGTGTAAGATTAAGAAGTATAAGATTTTTTGAGTTACAGAAAGTTGTTTTTTAACACTATGAAATAAATAAATAGATTAATGTACTTCTTTGTACGGTACACAATGAGTTAAATACAAGCAATCGTGAGCTATTTTGGTAACACGAATTCCATATGATCATGAATATGGCACGCACACTAGGAACTCTTATCGGGGCACATACAGCTGCCGGGGAATTAGCTGGGCCAGTTATCATTTGAATCGGAAATTGAACAAAATGCATCGATGGCACACAACCTATCCATAACAAATATTTAAACCCGGTCATTTAAATAAATATACCATGTCACTTAAATATAACACTAAGGAACAAAGATTTTTTTTCATACCTCCAGGATGAAAGTAGGTGATTTCAAAGGAAACGATTATGCTGATTTTGAAAATCATTATAAAAAGTTTCTATCATTCAAGGTTCAAAAGATATAAACATTAATATTTGAAATAAACAATATCCTATCTTAATTTCCACATTGCTATTCCGTCTATATTACTTAAAATGTTATGAGCATGATTCATATTAGGTAAGAACAAGTTAGAAATGGAATATGCATATTCATGCAATAATATGCAGACATTAAAATGGTTTATTAGTGTTCTCCATAACACATGATAGAGCGAACGACAATGATTTAAGTTTTCCCTACAACCACAACCTAAGGTTCGTAGCACAGGTCACGTAACACTCGTGAGCAACGCATGGTTTGTGCTGTTTACAATCACGACAGTCAAATTACAAAGAATACGCAAGTTTTGTAATTTTATGTATTTTCTTCCCTTTGAAGTTTTTGTGTAAATCTTCCACAAACGTAACAGAAGTTTCTCGGTTAATTCACACACTTTCAATGTCAAATGACGATTTGCATTTTATTGAACCGACTCAATTTTACAGATCATGTGGCATAAAAACCACAGAACTATAATGTATTAATGTATTTGAGGCAACACGCAAACCAGACACTAACTTCACGCGCACTGCGTTTACAGTTCCGCATGACCGACTGACTACCTGCAACCCGAACTATTGGATATTTGTATGCTTGCGTAAGGTAAGAGGCTTAAAATAATTCCTTTCGATGACTGATACGCAATAGGAAATATGAGGGTGCACGCGACCTGTTTTCAAAACATCCACAATCGCCACAAGTCCTACTCGTAATTAAGCGCGACTACCACACGCGAGAATAAAGACGACAATCTTCCAATACAGAAGATAAAAGAAACCATGAAAGCCTAATTTTGTTGAGATCTCATGAAAGTGGCATAGATGAACTGAGCGAATATTGTATTTTTAAATATATTTTATGCGTATTCATTCTACATATCTTATAGGAGCAGTTTAAATGTATTTACGTTAACAGCAAAATACGGTTTGATACGGTATATTTAAAAAACTGCGATGTGATATGACGTTTTTATTTTGATATTCGTATTCTACATTAAAAAATTGAGTATGTTACGCACCCTACATTTCTAGAGGTAAAAATCGTGTTTCCTAGTGTAATGAATCAAAGATTATGATCAAATGTTTGGTCGGCGTCCCTGGTCAAATTGCTTAACTACGCTCCTTTAAGTCACGGAGGTTATGAAAATGGACACATCACGCGTTCCTGAATGAGTAACCGTGTGAGAACCCTGGAGATCTAATGGCAAAGAGGCCTTGGCCGAAGGGATAAAAGGCATTGACTGACTACGACCAACAACGTTTGTTTAGACTAAAGGAGGATTACTCCACTACACGTTCGATGGCATTTGGCAGCTGTAACGGAACGTTGTTACGAATGAACGTAACAGAACTAAAAAAATGCTTTAGAGAAAAATTATTAGATAATATTTTTTAAATTGTGTACTTTCCCGCCTTACGAATAGTTCGTAAGAAGAGAAAGTACGCGCCAGAAAAGGAGAATTTTCGCCAGAAATCTCTCATTGTCTGGCTCTGGAAACGAAAAAGTGGATGAATCCTGTTGGTAATTTTAGGAAAAAAATCCTCTAACTTGTGGTGTACCCAGAATCTGTTTTGATGGCTCTTGATACCGAACACTCGATTGACGGCAAAACGTCCGTATGTCCTTCTGTGGTCAACGCTAGCGCCTAAACCGTTCAGCTGATTTTCTTCAAAATTGATATTTCACAATCGTTTCGGCTGATGTCGAAGCTCTTGGAATTTGAAACGCTCGATATTTACAAAAATTTTGTTTCTCTAAAACCGCTCCAAATTTTTTCTTTAAATTTTCTTCAATTTTGTAATAAGAGACGGTAAAAAATATGGTACTATTCCTGTTTTCCGGTATCGCTCGGTTTTTCGAAAATTGAAAAGAAATATTTCCAAAACTACAAAATTGTAGATACATATTTTGCCTCAGACAAAGTCTGTTATACAAAATTAACTCTTTAAAAAAGTCATGTAGAATTTTCTGAAAAACGAGTAGTTCGTGCATAATTTGCGTTTGAAATTTACAAAATTGTTTTTTTTTCAGAAACCGCTCAAAATGTTTTCTTTAAATTTTCTCCACATGTGTAATATGGAACAGTAAATAAATAAATATACTAGTGGTACTATAGAATGGCACATACTTTCTCGCAGTAGTTATTTTTCTAATCTCCTTAGTGAGATTTAAAGCCCTTACGGCTGCTTTTCTTTGTCGCCCAAAAGACTTTTGTTTTTCGCATGTTGGCAATTACCGACTTCCTAATGCTAGAGCTGATACAATTACGTTTTGACTAACAAATATGTATTCAGACCACAATTCACTGCAATGGCCGAGGAGGTTAAAGCGTACTGAGACTGAGCCCTTCACTTGGGAAGATGCCGGGTTCGAATCCCAGACAGGGATTTGAATTTGATGAATGTGTTGTTGCAGAAAAAAAGCAGAAAAAACTATTGAAGAGTGTAGAAACTTTATTGAAAATCATTTGAGCTACTTCTATTCACTAATAGAATCAATGCAAATAAATATACAACTTGTCTGTTTTCCCAAATTGAATCTTTTAAACATTTTTTCAACTCTGTTATTCGATTTCTAAAACGTATGTCATGTCAAATCAATCGTTGTCTTGTGTGCATCTGTACGAAACGATTTAAGTAAAATTATGAGTATTTCAACATTAAATTGAATTACAATTTAACCAGAGCTCCTGTGATCAACTTACATATCCCTAACGGTTCCGAAATTATTATTACTTTTTCGTCTTACAAATACTTCGTAAGAAGAGAAATTTGTGTAATCATGCGCCGGAAAACGAATTTTCCAGCGCACTGCGCTTGTGTGGCTTAGTGGTATCGGCGACAGCACGTTAACTCTCTCAAACTGGGTTTGGGTGTCGAACTGGAAATTACTCGTTGAAAACACTTGTGTTGTTTTATGTAGGTGTATGATATTGCGGGGCACTTAAATAAACCAAAAATGAATGTGCTTTGGTAGCACTCCGTGTTGAATTTGACCTTTTGAATTTGAATGAGAAAGGAAAAATATATCTATGGTGGAAATTTTTATACTTTGTCCCGAATTTGTTTTTTTACAGGAATAGGACATTTACATTTTTATGCCTCGGCCCGAGTTCGTTCCATGCGCCCTTACGTGGCCTAGTGGTATGATTACCAGCAAGTTAAGTCTTAGGACTTGAGATCGCATCTAGGAGCGGAAAAAATTTTCCAGTTGAAAACACTTGCTGCTTTATGTAGTGGTATAATATTGCGGAGCATTTACGAACAATGCGATAAAGTATGTGCTTTGGTAGCACCACTAGTTTACAATTTTGACGTCGTGGGAATACTACGGTAATCACATACATGAGCGATCGCTATGTATAAGTTTATTTTTCAGTTATGAACAAATAAATAGTTATTAGTTACTGCTCTGATAGACCCCTTTTCCCTTGATCGCAGAAGCGATCCTGATCCGATTAAAGATCGGCCTAGGTTGTGACCCTCGCCATCGTCAACACGTGCACACACACACAGCGTTGCACCCCGTGACCCAGTCACACGTGGAATAAGTGTTCCAGAGTGGCTTCCCAACACATGGGTTGTCTCACGAGCCCCATCTCACTCCGCATCGCCTTTGACGCAAGTTGTGTGCATCCGCACGAGGTTTTCACTCCTCTAAAAAACCCCACCTTTTGCTCTGCGATCCTGCTTGTATACAGTTCGTTCACGTGACATGCCACGTCATTTTGAGCTCACGTGGCGACTACCTCCACGTGACCGCCGCTCTGCCACTCAGTTTTGGGCACCCCTTCCCATGATTTCGTGGCAGTACTAATATACTCGGGCGCACCTGCCACTGCCTTTGTTCTATTAATTTATTTAGCCGCCGCACCTACATTTGGGCTTGCCTTAATCCTGTCTGCGCGCCCAACCGGCGCCTAGACGTCCTGGCATCGAGATTTTTACTTTCCCGTATAGTACATATATACGGAGTAATATACGTAGTATAGGGAAAGTTATGTAATGCTGTGGGAAATCGATTTCGAGATTTTAACGGAAATACACGTTCTGGGGTCCTCTGATACCGAAAAACTTTTTTTTAAACGTCCGTCCGTCCGTCCAACTGTCTGTCCGTCCGTTTGCGAACAACACTAGCGCTTAAGCCATATGTACGAATTATTCCAAAATGGATATTCCCCGCTCAATCTGCTTCCAATTGCGGCGCCGCGATTTTGAAAAACTTTCTTAAAATTTGGTGGTACTTTACATGAAGACCCCCGGACATTTTCAAAATTTTCTCAAAAATGGCTCCAAATTTTCTCTTTAAATTTCTTGTAAGGATAAAGTAAAATACACTTATTAAGGTGGCATTGGTCTGATTTCCACCGTTAACTCTGATTTTTCGAAAATTGCAAAAGACTGAATGTGTTTCGGCGTCTTCCTAAAACTACAAAATTGAAGACAGAGACTTTTCATTTAAATAAAATTTGTTTTTCATAATCAGCTTATTCTTTCAGGTCATGTACATTTGTTTGAAAATTGTAATAGTATTGCGTGCAATATGAGATATTTTAAAAACTTACAATAACAAGATTTTCTCAAAAAGGCACAAAATTTTTTCTTTAAACTTTTGGAAGGGATAGTGCGTAACGCACTCTATGGGAACGATATATTCTTTTGTTTTTACGAAGATAACAAAAATGTAATGTTTTTGACTTGCCTCTCACGTCGTTGCTATTTACAATAGCGCCTATTTGTTCACATTATTATATTTACGAGTACATGTGCTTAAAATAATGTCAAGTAAACTTTCTCAAGAACTCAACCGTTTTCTCTGAAAACTAGCTCAAAATTCCGCATTTTCAAAAAGGCTTAAACGCCATTTCCTCATAAATGGCTCCAAATTTTTCTTCGAACATTTAGAAAGGATTGTGGTAATTGCACTCTTTAACATAACGTTAAGTTTCTTTTGTTTTTTCAAAAATTACCAAATGTATTTTTTGAAAGATCCCCAAATCTTTAATGCACATTAGCAGCAATTTGTAAACATTATAGTATTTGTGATTGAATGTGCTTCAAGTGACTTCAAATGAAAGTTTTTGAAAACTCAAAAATTTTCTGTGAAAAAGAGCTTCGAATTTCGCATTTTTAGTAGCGTTTAAACGCCATTTTCTTAAAAGCGGCTCCAAATTTTTAAAAGAAAATTGCCATTTGGGACGAGGTTTTTGTGTTCTTTAATATTCTAAAATTAATATTTCGTTCTACGGTTAGTAAACCAAAAAGTTGAGAAAATGCCAAAAGATGTACTTTGGACTGCTTTAGAGAGCAGCTGGCACGAGTATGTGGCAATTCCGAATAGCTAGCCCAGACCCAAGGAAATAGGAAACTAATACGGGAAAATCTGTAGCACAATTAGTTTTTCAAATAAAAATAAGTCTTCAGAAACAAAAAATATTAAATAGCACCAAAGATCGACTCTCATTCAAAAAACTGATGTAAAATATCAAAAGAGCAATAAATTTGAAATCTATTATTAGATGAAAACATAACTGAGACAAATTTCAGAAAACAAATAATTTTCGTCTTGAATATTTCCTGCAAATATTGATCTACATTAGTATGTCTACATTATAACTATCAGTCATGATCTACATTATAACTATCAATCGCCGAAGCACACGGCTCTTTACTCACAAACGACCCACTGATCATTGTTTCCCTTTAAAATATAATAGACCCCTAAGGAATCTATAGCGATCCAACTTGGAACCACTTATCTAAACAATAAGTGAACCACATAGAAAGAAACCATCCATTGCTCACGATCTAAAATTTTGATTGACGACTGTATCCATACAAACCTCATCGTCTGCCCCTAGACAGCTTCCTCTCCGTTGATGAACGTGATACAAGCATGCGGTCAAAATCGGTGACAGCCGAGCACATGCGTAGGAGGTCCATCGCGTGACATCAGTTGATCGTTGCAAACCCCTAAGAAGACACACCTGAAGACCTTCTCACACCCAGAGAATCCGGATATTTAAGTCAAAAAGTTTTATTTGTGTTTGGTATGTTCATGAAAAAAATTCAACACGTTACAGTTGCCTGGCACGTCGATTTTCAAGAATTGAAAGTTTCAAGAAAAATGTTTGATTCGAATATTAGTTTTCGTTTCATCGTTCATCGAATTTTTTGTTTCATTATAAAATTAGGTCGAAACGATTCATGTAAAAGCCGGAAAGAGAATATAGTAATTCACGGATTTCACCAATATATTCGTAGTTGCATGCCCACAAAAAACGAATTCTGGCTACACGTGTTAGAGGAATTTTTTTCTAAAGTGAACAAGTGGATTTATCCACTTTTTCATTATCAGAGCCCTGTGGTAAGAGTTTTTCTGCCGAAAATTCGCTGTTTTTGTGCAGTACGACATAAAATTCTCTCTAATGCGTAAGCGGTAACAAGAAAATAAAAGGAAAAGTGTCAAGAACAGAAGAAAAGACTGAAAATCTGGAGAACGCAATAAGACTGCACTAGACACGTGAATAATGTTTCGCTGAGACCTTTCTCTCAACAGATTTACGGATAATGTTGACGATGACGACGACTGACGATGGTAATTATGATAGACCATACCTGCACAACGCCTGCTCCCGCGGGCATTCTGCATTTGCGAGCAGATCGTCTGCCCGCAATAGCGCCGAAAGTGCAAGTAGTGGAGAGTAGGAAGTTTTGAGGGGTGGGGAGAAGTCTGACGTAGCACAAGGCGGCGCGTAGATTGAATGCCTGGGCGCCTAATACAATGATCCATGCTGCAAAATTATATCCCCACTTGCTTTAAACGGATTATGTCTAGTATTTAAAGTTACAAGGGCCACAATTTTCTGTTTATGTTCTTTGCAATGCTGTATATCCGCCTTTGTATCCACCACTGTATGTAATTTCCTTTTTAAATTAAAAACAATTTACATGCTCATTGTGACTCTTGAAAAATATTTAAAGCAGTAGCTTTTTTAAAAAAATATTATTTAATTCTAACTAACAAAAAATTCAATTTAATAATTGATTGTTTACCAGGAAAGTTATAATCTCCAAATCAGAGCGAAATGAAAATCACGAGAGCAATCTCTTACATCAAGATTGACATAAAATAGAATATGTGGCAATTCCAAGAAGAGTAATGTTTAACAGCACATATTTGTGACCATTTCCCATTATGAAATTGAATAAAAGATATCAGTGAGCAAACCTCTGTAACGATATGTTACGTGCAATCACAAGATTATCGTGATCGTGTTAAATAGAATGCAAAGCGCTTAATATTTTTATAGGATGTCGTAAACGACTCTGCACTCTTGTCAGAAATTAATCATGGTTTTTCTCCAGAATAAAATGTTTTTGCTTTAATAAAACTGTCTTATTCAATTAAACACCGTTAATGAACAAATAGTTTATTGCTGTCACCATCAAACAAAAACAATTCAGCATCATAATTTTGCGTTTAGTAAAACACTAAATTTGTGATTATCTCGTAGCAAGGCGAATTACATTATCAGACCAATAAGTAATTATAAATGGTGTCCAAATCTAATATGTAGTTTAGTTTAATATTTCGAACTGTCATATCGACAATAAATATTTGCAATATCATACAAAAGGCAATATTACTTGAACCGTATGTGACTCCCATGTTCTCGCCGACTGCTCTTTAAATTCAAGAGCTATGGTTCAAATTCCGCATTATAATTGGTGGTCCCCACTCCTAGAGTAAGTCTCATCCCCACCCTTCATCGATTTTCGCATTTGCCCCCGAGCTGTTTGCGCGCTGCTCCTGACGTCACTGAAAGTGCAAAATGCTGTGCAGGTCTGTGATAGACGATGATTAAAAGTTACTAACCTAAATGGGTAATGACCCGGGGGAAGTGACGACTCAATGATGGCGTTGTCCACGCTGCCTCCAGTGTCCCAACTATCAGATGACCTCCCGTCCCGAGAAAAATCTCCTGCAAACACGAAAAACAAAACACTGAACACTACATTGCAGACTGTTAAAATTTAATAATTTATGGAACATACAGAAACTGACGTACAAAGTTTTGGTGTAAAACATGCAAATTGTTCAAGATTCTCGCTTGGCTGCGGAATACATATCAATAACGAATCTTATATATATATACATATACATATACACATATATATACACATATATATACACATAACAGCTCTTGCGAGTTTGTGGTGGCCGAAGGAGGGCAAATTCGTTCCAGGCAGCTGCAATTTCTGAGTGCCCACGCCACGTGGCGGCCGAAGGGGGGGTGTTTTAGCGGACGCACCGAGTGCCCACCGGGCTCGCGAATGCCCACCGGGATCAGATGGGCGACGAGTGCTCGCCGTAATCAGAGAGAGGGACGAGTGCCCGCCGGAGTTCGGAAGTAGGAGAGAGTATCTTGCTTTGGGCGAGTGCCCGCAAAGTTCTGCTTTATAGTTTGATGTTAGTAGAGTTTGTCATGTTATTCTTCAAATACTCAGCTATATGCCGATGCAACTTATATTGGTACAAAATTTTCTCTGCTTGATCGCACTTAGTACGACGTGTGGCAAATTGGGTTTAGGGGTGCCACAAACCCCATAAACACCCCACTTTCGGCATTTTTTCGCTACTTTTTAGAAAATAACGAATAAATATTATTTTGTGTAATTTTTATCAACGGATTTTGGGCTGAGGTGGTGCCCCACGTTACTCCGCAACAATTTTATGATCATCAACCAATACTTATTTGACTCAAACAGTGTGCCACATTAGCTCAAATATGGCCAATTTTACGTTAAAACCACAGAAATAGATACTATTCAATTGACATAGCTCCGTACATTTTTATCCAAAATACTATTAATTTAAAGAAGATTAGATCTCTACTTTAAGAACTTTGCTTCGCACAATTTAACTATTTCACTGCAACTGTTACTAGGCTTTAAACAACACTATATGGAATTTGGAAACCTATGAGCTATTTTTCCTGTTTGTTTCGGAGCGTGCAACAGTGCCCATTGGATCGCGCCGGCCGGCCTGACACGGGCGCGGCCGGCCTGACACGGGTGCCGCCCAGGCCCACGCTGCAGAAGGAGCCACACTCAGTAATGCATTCTGAAAAGCTACCCTTTCTTTGTATAAATTTCTTCTGCATTTCAAACTCAGTTAATGATTTAATGGTATTTCACGTGCAAGCATCAGGCAACCGAAAATGTTAGCAGTAATAGACGCTGCAGATTCAGAAAACTAACAACTTTTCAAATCAATTGTTTATCTTAGTTGTTGCTTCAGTTTATATTAAATATGAATAACTATTGTTACAAACTTAATAAGTATATTTGAAACAGTATTAAATCGTGTACATAAATTTCAATTATTTTATTCATTTCAATCCTGGCGTACACAATACGTGTACACTCTAAACATAAGTACTGAATATAATTTTGATTCTACGGAATTGTGGATTTCAATTTCGGGCTGGATATGACGCGAACTATTTTTTTAATTCTTTACTAAACATTCTGCTGACAGTTCTCTGAACGCGATTTTTTAGTGTGAAAAAATAAGCGAGAAGGAAGATCCACAAAGGCGTCACTTCTTGAAGGAATAGCATTCTCGACCTAGGATATAATTTTTGTTTTCGAGAGTATACTAAGTATTTACTGTATATTTGTAAGTTTTCTAGGTACAATTAATTAACTATTGAACGTGATTACATAATTTCGCAACTAGGAAGTTGTGTCTTCTGACACAGGGTAATGCGTTATTGGGTGTGCCTCCTTCAGTGGCGCGGTCCCGGTCGGCGCGCGCGCGGCAGACCAGCGATGGTGACTACATGAACACTGTGCACGCACCGAAACGAAGAGGAAAATAATAATTCTTGGGCTTTCAAAGACCGTATAGTGTTTTTTAAAGCCTAGTAACTTCCAAATCCGTTTGCTGTCTCTGCCAATATGTTCAGTACAGCCTCATATTGAATAAAGATATCAGTCACAGAAGTGTTGCTCAAATGAGGCTTGCTATCAGTGATGGCGCGCAGCGCAATTTTGGCCGATTGCAATGAAATAGTTAAATTGTGCGAAGCAAAGTTCTTAAAATAGAGATTTAAAGTTTTAATCTTCTCTAAATTAAAAGTATTTTTGGATAAGAATTTACGGAGATATGGCCAATTCAAAGTGTCTTTTTATTTCGTTTTAACGTAAAATTGACCATATTCGGACTAATGAGGCCCACTGCTTGTGTCAATAAGTAATGTTTGATAATTATAAAATTGTGAAAATAACGGGGGCACCACCTCAGGCAAAAATGCGTTGATAAAAATGCCAGTAAATATTAACTCGTTATTTTTTAAAAAGTAGCGAAAAATGCCGAAAAAATGTGGTGTTTATGGTGTTGGTGGCACCCGTGAACTCATTTTAAAAACGGTTTTATTGGTTCCGATGTTATTTTTGCATCGAAAACTAACTTTTTTCGTTAAATATATACAAATATCTTCAATACAGCCTAATAATTAATAAGGAAATCATATAGAGCAGTGCGGAAGAAATGTGGGTCGTAAATAGTGATGGCGCGCGGCGCAATTTTAGCGGATTACAGTGAAATAATTAAATTGTGCGAAGCAAAGTTCTTAAAGTAGAGATTTCCAAATCTAATTTTATCTAAATTAATAGTATTTTGGATAAAAGTTTACGGAGCTATGGTCAATTAAATAGTGTATTTCTATGGTTTTAACGTAAAATTGACCATATTTGAGCTAATGTGGCACACTGTTTGAGTCAAAATAAGTATTGGTTGATGATCATAAAATTGTTGCGGAGTAACGTGGGCACCACCTCAGACCAAAATCCGTTGATAAAAATTACACTAAATAATATTTATTCGTTATTTTCTAAAAAAGTAGCGAAAAAAATGCCGAAAATGGGGTGTTTATGGGGTTTGTGACACCCTAAACCCATTTTAAACTTTAGCTCACAGGATGCATTTCCGCAGCGACCCTGACCGGCGGTCCTAGTTTGGAGTCTCGACGGTGGCGGATTTTCTACTCTAGCTACATGGCTAGGTCGATTTTTTAGCAGCTGACTGGAGGAGAGTTCTAGTGGCCAGCTGCTCTGACCGGTGGTTTTCTGTGTTTCTCCGTTCAATACCAGGTGAGTACCTTAACAATCGGGCCACGGACTGCAGGGTTTTCTATTAGTTTCTATTCCTAGACCTATCCTCTCTTTGAAGAACGTTGAAGAACATTCAGGAGCCTACATCTTGTCCCGGTTGGATCGTTTACTGCCGGGAGAGATATCTGCAGGTAGTAATACTATGTGTAGTTGTGTGCCGGATCTCACCACCCAGTGGGATAGGAACAGCGCTACCTTCCGCAATAAAACGTTCACTAAGCTAATACGAATAATGGCCATAGCAGTTGGAATATTAATCTTTCAATGAATGTAATTATTAATATATTCAGGGGCACCAAAGAAAATGATGCCCCGGGCGTCAAAGATTTATAGTTGATTGATTGATTGGTGATTCCGGACGCATCATCTACTAAGGTCATTAGTCCTTTAGGTGTAGTGCATGCATGTTCTTCGGGAGTTGGCGGTGATATTCCTTCGATGGATGGTGAGATCGCGTCGCTGACCTACACGTCGACTAACGGGTTTTCTCCAACCAGTTATCTCCCACCGCCCAAGCCGGAACAAAGCTTCCGAGAGTTCTCCTGGTATTTTAGTGTAATGCATGTAATTGTGTGTAACGAAGGAATGAGGATATGACAAGCAACAGGAAGAATAGATCATGCGCGGTCCGTGGCCCGTTTTTTAGGGTACCGCTCCGGCTTCGTATACTTGTGATATACGAACGAAGTTATGAATAGTCCTGAGACGTTCGTCCTTCTTTACTATCAATACCACGTAATACCATCAATTTCACCAAATAATCAATAATGCATCAATTACTCCCACTTAGGGATCACACCCACGAATTAAGCTAATATCACCAAAATAAATTAAAAATATCATTTCCAAACTGTCACTCAAAAAATTCTCTGGACACGATAATGTAAGCGATATAGTAGTCAAAAACTTCGTTCTCTCTGTTCTGGTCTTCATCACAAATATCTTTAATTCGTGTTTCAGAATCGGACGTTTTCCTCTAACTTGGAAGCACGCCAACATCATACCGATTCCCAAATCAAATAATCCCTCATTAGTCGAAAGTTACGGTTCTATCATTATACTCCCTACCCTAGCAAAAATATCCTTACAAATTTAAAAGAATTTCTGATTAAATTAACGCAATTCCCAAAGAACAATTTGGGTGCACCGAGATGATCTCCACCAGTCATCAACTATTACGATTTTCCGAATACATTCACACATGCTTTCAAAAAAAACCACACACAGTCTGGATTTTTTATTGACATCACCAGGCCTGCGATAGAATATAACACAAATAATCATCTACAAATTAATAGAGATAGGTACCCTACATTCTCTTATTCACCTGGCTCAACAATAGAACGTTTTCAATCTCCGTCAACAGTGATAATTCAAATCCAAGACTAAGGGTAGGTTTACCACAGGGCACAACATTATCCCATATTCTTTTTAATGTATACGTATCTGACCTCCCGAAATTAGACCTACAAACGGCCAAATTCACGGATGAAACGGCAATTTACTTTGCAGGAGATTTCGTAGCAAATACCGGTTCTCTTCAATTATCAATTTTAAAGACCGTGGAGCATATTTAACAATCAAACTAAACCCCACAAAGACCGCTATCAAAATATTTACTCCAAGACCGCTCACAATAAATGATGAACCCCATTAACTAGCTCCCCACAAATAGTTCCGTGAAATATCTCGGTCTTAGTAGGGATACTAAACTCTACTGGTAATACAACTGGACTTACATCAATATAAAAATACAGCAAGCAAAAAATTAGCTACATCAACTAAAATCCCATCATTAATCGATCTTCCTACCTCCCAACAGCCATAACAATCTATAAAACCATTATTAGACCACTCCTCCTTTATGTCTGTCAAATTTGGATCTCCGGGTCAAGAACAAACTTTAACAAGCTTGAAATAGAACGATCACAAATGCTCCTTGGTTTGTCAAAAACTCACATCTTCATAAAGAATTCCAAATTGAATCTACAGAACACCATATAACATCTTTCCACACAGTTTTATCACTCCGTACCTCATATTCTACACCAAGCCAACTTCGGATTCCGGAAAATCCTCCCTCACAGAACCTGAATTAACTAGTTCAACAGAATGACACAGACTTTCCCGTATAGCTTTCTATTCCGGATGTCGAGGAAAACGACACATGGGATAAATAAGCGTGGAAATTGGGATGCGGAAGACCTTCAAGGCTGTAAAAACCGCTAAATAGATAGATGAACATTTGCATGTAACATTTTCAAATATTTAGAGCCTTTTATTCACTTTACTTCAAGACTTAGTTTTAAAGAATAAATTTTATTAAACTATCAATATTGTACGTGAGCAATATTATTTTTCTCCAATTTTCAAAATACCGAGATTTCGGCCGAAATGGGACCTGCGCCATTTTTAAATGTACTTTGCTCCATCTGACGAAAATGTTTAAGAGAAAATTTGGAATATTTTTTATATTTAACTTCGAAAATATATTTTCGCGTATTTTTTCTTGAAGTATAGTAAGTGACCTTATTTAAAAATAAAATTTCTAAGGACATATCTCATTAATTTTTTACTCCAATGTTGTGTTTGGAGTGGTTACGATGTAAATATACAAAAAAACCTCTGGACCTATGAAATGTACGAGTTATAGAAAAGCACGTAGAAGGTCCGACCTCTGGGTTTTCGCGCATCCTTGAGTTAAAACGATAAGTAGTATTTTTTATTGTGGCGCGCAAATACGAAAACTACTAGTGCTAAAGAGCACGCACTTCCTCGCCCGTGTTTGCACCCAAAATTACGCGAAAAGTTCACAGATGTTCACAGACGGACAGACACGTTTTTGCCATCATTCGTCTTTTCGCTATCAATATCCCATAAAATATGGATTCTGGCTAGACCACATGTTAGAAGATTTTTTTCTACATTTCGCAACTGAATTTATCCACTTTTTTTGTTACCTTTAATAAGAATTTTTCTGACGAAAATTCGCCGACTTTTTGTGCAGAATTACATTATTTTCTCTCTACTCCGTAGCGAGAAATAAAAACAGGACGAAGCAAAATATGGGACATTTTGACATTCCGACAAAGCTTTGTTGGACAACGAGACAAAACTCGAAAAACAACAACAAAAACAAAATGGTCGATACCGTCGTTCATGGGACGTATACGAATCTTAACCCTACAGTCGTAACGTGTAAGAAAGTTTCATTAGTAGTAACGTTGGGTCTGAGAGACCCATTGAAACTTTTCTTCTGAATTTTTCATAGACATGAATCATTACTATTATCACAAAATTTATTTATTTTAGGCGAGAATTAAAACAATTTATATGTGGTATTCTCAAGCACAACATATCTTCGTCTGAGCTATTTTTTTCTTGCCTTGCGAAAATGAGGCTGGCACCGCTAGTGAACGTGGTAAACATGTAGTAATAATATGCTACGACGCGTGCGAATATTTATATTGACTATTGCTTTTCTCCATTTAGATGTGTTGTCTTTTCCTAAGTGGTGTGAGCTGTAATTGATAACAAAAACCACTGTTTTACAGTTATCTTCTGCCCCCCTATCAGTATCATGCTAATTGTTTTAAACAGAAACTCGATATGCATATTCATCAACATGTTCAGTCGATGCATATAACATCGACTATTCTATGTTTCTTTTCTATGCAACCATCCTATGCTCTAGCTTCATATTCATTCCATGCATCATATATATGTAACACAAGAAATATATAAAACTATCACTACAGTAACACACTTCGGATATCAAGTGTTAAAAAACCTCCAATCATTCAATTAAATGCTGAGTATCTATTTCAAAATATGTTGAAAAAAATTGACACCGTGTCTGGTACACCCAACGTTACCACTGCAGGGTTAATCGCACTGCAAACGCTAGTACCACCACGCACACATCAGCTCTCGAATTCCTTCCCTTCCACAGTGTGGAACAGCACTGTCGAGGACCTATTACGCATTACCCAACCCAGGGCCGGGTTTCAGCGGGAGATGAAAAAAAAAGTTAGAAACGGACGGCGATGTCACCCAGACCAACCCAACATCGTACAGCCCGTCGGCATTACACAAGCTCGTCGTCCCGCTCCACGAATCTTTTGTGAGCAGCCTCTGACGGCAGGGGGTCTTCCCTTTCCAGGGCGAAATGTCGAGGGTCGTAAATGACGAAACACAGCTGGGCGGCACGCTATGCGCAAATCGCCAGCCACGTGAGCGTCACGATGCTGGGCTTTGCGCTGACGTCCACGCCGTCCGAAAGACGAAAAGCGAGTAATGAGCACGGTGGACGGGGCCTTTCGCCTTCGTATTCAAAAGGTTTTTGACTTACAAGAGACGAATCGCTAAGACGCTGTGTTCTCATGAACAAGAACAACAAATTACTTATTTTTCGGGCAGGAGGAAACACTACGTAATTGTTGAATAACAATTACGTGGTTTTTAATATTTTATAAATTAATTGTAATAAATTATAATATAATTATAACACATTTATCCATTACATTTACATTGAAAAGGCTGTTAAAAGCCAATCTCAGAACTTGAATTCAGAGCTCAAATCATTTATTAATTGAATTAGCTGATACTGACGATGGTGAATATGATTATCATCTTTATTGGCTCAATGTACGTTGTAAATGAAACGTTCCACATCAAATCCATTATCCTAAACTGTATATTACAATTGCAAAATGTAATCTTTTAAATGTTCACACTAGTTGAACCAAAATTGTGTAATTCGTTCAACAAAACGATAAAGACATACCTTATGCACGAGAGGGTATTAAAGAGAGAAACAAATCATTCTCGACATATTTATCGCCGTTTTCAATGCTTTGTTTTATTCCATTTTTAGTATTATAAAATAGAATAAAAAATATAAAAATTCTCATGTTCGATTACGTCAGGTGAAAAGCTTTTTCGCGCCACTGCTGGAAGCGCTTGTGCCGCAGCCCCGAAGGCGAGAGTAGATAGTATTGTATAAGAATGAAACAATGATGCAACGATTGGTATTCATACACCAGTATGAAGAATAGACCCTATTACGGCACAAGCGAGGAAATAGGGAGTTTCTGAACTTTATTCAAGTTTATTAATACCCATTAAATCGAATTTCATATAAAACACTTTGTACGATTAATGAAAAATATTAGAAGTTGAAACTTAGAAAAACTGTTCTTATCATTTCTACCTTTTCTCGTATTCTGGCGGCATTAACCCACATATGATGATCATTTAAAATGGAGCATTTTAGAAAATGTTTTCTCGGTCATTGCAGGTAATTATCACCTCCTCGAAGGTTGTCTCTATCGAAAGAATCCTTCCGTAGTAATCGAGTAGCCGGCGTCCGTCCCGTCTGTCCGTCAGTCACGATTAGAACACTTCTGGTCAACCAATCGAGACAAGTAATTCATTGGTGACTCTCGCTCTTGTGTAGAAACGGATGTTCATGCGGATTTCACTCACAAAAGTTTGAGAAGTTTACCTAAAAATTATGTTTTTGGCGTTTAAGCGAGCAAAACGCGTTTTGGGGACTTGCGGTACATAGAGGATGTCAACAGCTCACTGGCTTCCCCTCGATTGAATACTTCTTAGCCGGTTTCTTCTAGAATTTTCTGCAAGATTAAAACAACACGTGTTTTTGATAGTTTCAATTCATCTAGTAGTATAATGCTGAAACGCTATGAATTACGATACACTCCTCGCATTTACACGAATCGTTTATTCATCACATTGACGATATTTAAATCTAACATTGTTTTGAAACAAAAATTTAAACAAGTATTTTAATCGATACTTTTTCATATATCTTTCCATGCCGGAAAATTGCCGACCATTCATAATAAACGTAATTTCATTCGTAAATTAATAACTGTTCATAATAAATATCATTCGCATAATTTTGCGTGAAAGTACGCGCGAGAAGGTAGATGCTGACCACTAGTTTAAAAGAATTTCTTGTATCTTAGGTACATTATCTGCAAATTACAAATCAGAACGTTTACTCATATTGAGATTAGCAGGGGAAATATTGTATTATTCTAACATCGAGAAACACAGAAAGCACGTACGTATTTCGCAACAACAGGACACGAGTCTTTACTAGAACTGCATGAGACCTATTAGGTGGGCTCGGTCTAGCTATTTCACTCGTAGGACGCTAAATGAAAGGGGGGATTACGTGAACTTTTCACCTCAAGGTTGTACACTCTGATAGTAACCCTAGCCACCGGATACAAAATTGTTCAGCACACGATGTCCCCAGACCGTGTGAACGTACACCTACAACCCAACGAGATACTGGGTTCATAAAACGCAATGGGACAACTTGACCCACGCGCACCTCACGAAGGGTTGAAGGACAGATAAAATGAGCCATACAACAATTTTGCCTAGGAGTATTGAAGACGCTTCCTGACGTCGCAATTTGAGAAAAAAACCGGGGAATAGAATTCCAATAGCGCACCTCCCATCTCTGCTGGCCGTGACCCTGTCAAGACCGCGAAAAAAGTATTGTGCTCACTTGTTGCAGGTGGTAAGAGACGGAACACTTCTTTATTGCTTGTCTATTTCGGAGTCTGTCACTCACAGTTAATCTGCGTGCTACTGAGAGCAGTGATCGTTTCCAACATGTGCTGATTTTGCCTCAATAGTCCGAGTAGAAGGTTTGTTATTCTCTCAGACGATGTTCATTTTCTTGTCTCGATGTTATCTAAGAACGAATAGTAGTAAATACCATAGTCATGTCTACTTATGTACCAATATATTAGGACCATCATTCAGAATACAGTTTTCAACAGATACGTACTCTTTGTGCAGGGGCTCCGAAAAATGCCACGAAGCAAGGAGAAGATAGGATAATTGCTATCCCAAATGACAAATCGTTTACTGCAAAGTTTTGCCAGGACAGAGAAACAGGTCGTGTTGTGACTCAAATGTGAGAAAGGGAGCCCGCACACATCAATTCGTAGAGGATGTTTTCGAGTGAGTGAATACGCGTCCTTGGGCAAGCACTAGCGAAATCGGTCAAGAATACAAGGTATACTGCGATTTTTCTAAGAGCGACCCTCAAGACCACTCAAATCCCATCTTCGCGATGGAATATGTCACAGCATTTCGCGTCTTTCTCAGTCGTTCCGCAAGATTTCGCACGATCGCGACCGTATGAAGCAGTGTTTGCGATCATGCGACTTCTACTGGCAAGACCGAGAAAAGACGCGAACTGCCGTGACATATTCCATCGCGGAAGATGGGATTTGAGTGGCCTTGAGGGTCGCTCTTACAAAAATCGCAGTATTTCATTCATCACATGTCTGTTTTGAGTTCTGCACGCAAGCAGACAACATTCTTCAAGTTCGAGCATGTCCAGTGCCTTCGCCCCGATAATCACTTTCTTGAGACACAATTTTCCAATGTGTTTTCCAGATGGGGAAAACATCCAAATTCGGAAGATTAGTTCTTTCTGTTGAGGGAGGGAGGTTCGGCGAAGAGCAATCACACCGGCTGAGTTAGCAGAGCCAACAACTGTAGCAACTGCAGAGACTTTTGTAGACAGTCTAAATTGTCGAAGATTGGTCAAATTCAGTCGCGCCGGAGATGAATTCTTGCGGCCCGAAAACTCTGATCGGTATTTTACGTGGCTTCTCCGATCACGACCAGGTCAACGCTGGATTAGTAGCTTAACAAATGGGCCACGGACCGTGTGTTCCTTCCTCCTCCTTGACCTTTCATCACCTCTTACACATACACACACACTACACTTCCATTAACTAAATCACGTATGCCGAGACCAATGGGGGCTTACAGCTTTTACTGGCTAGGGCGGTTCCGCGCAGGTGGGAGATACTTGGTGGATCCCCACAGCCCGACGTGTGGATCTGCGTAGGATATTATGTTCCAATGGGGAGGATCACCACCCACTCCCGAAATATAATATGCACAACTTGTACGGGACTAATGGCCATAGCAGTTGACGCGGAAAAATCAATCAATCAGCTCAAGCAAATGTACGCATCTTCAACTACAACGCGTATCATCCAGAAGACATCCTCTGTTAACGATGTAGTTCGTGTTGACGCAGATATTTTAGTTGGAACACTCTTCTAAACGTCACGACTAAACGGTGAAGCGTACCTTAATTTTTGCATTTTATTTGAATCCAAATATTAGAAAATGCAAATATGTATTTATGTTGGTACTTTTATGACAGCTTGGTCAAAAAATATTATCCAAGCCGTTAGAAACATAAATTGTGTGTAACAATATAATGAGATATATAGGTGACGTATATGATGAAATTTACGAATTTATTAGAAATATGGTGCTAAAAATGATGCATCGAACACCATTACTGAATTCTTCTCTTTTATTTTTACAGAAAAATTATTGTTGCGAACTAACATAGAAATATTTTTCAAGATTAAGGAAAACAAATGGAGATTTCTATACACTCGTTCAGCAAAGAAGAACGAGAAAACGAATGGCTAAATTTTAGTGCTTAGATATTCCATTGAAGTAAATTCTAGTGGTATCTGCATTGGCTATAGTCCTTGAAGAAAAGAAAATGAAATTTATTCGTAATGAAAATTGGGACGATAATATAACGATTTTTTTAATTATTCAAAATAGCTATTAAAACGGAAAAAATGCAAAAAATATAAGATACGTTTCTTTTTTCATACTCATACTCATAAACTCATGGTCATGAGGCTTAGTTCTTTCACTCATCTTTTGTGTTTACTGTGTTAGTATAGAATTATGGACAATGATGAACAAGACCCTAAAAGTTTTCCCTTTATTTTAATGGTTTACATCATCATCTACGTTATATAATACATTGGAATCTTACACACTTGTGGTGGAAGGTGGAGGACTGAAAATAATGGGATAATTGGAAGAGAAAAATATACCAATCATAGCCGAGTACGAAAAATCCGTATAATGAAATGAAAATTATAACATGTAATTTCCGAGATTCCCTTTTGTCCATCTTTTCATTTAATTAATTTTGTCAGTGAACAGTAAAAACTGCATGTGGCGTACAAAATATCTGTACATGGGAGAGAAGTAAGTCGTAAAAAATCAGAAGTCGCTGATTTTTACTTGAAACTACTGAGAGAAATTTGGCACATAATGGTTTGACAGTTGATTGTACCAAATATCTCAACTGTGACAATTATGTCTCGTAATTTGTTCCACAATGCTTTTAAAAACAGGCCACCGGGATTGCATACGTGTGTGTTAACCGCGATAAAAACTGAAGTGATATTAACTCTTGGGATTTACTATTTACACAAATCGCCATTATCTCGAATCATCATGGAAATCTAATCCAATATTTTTTGTATTCTAATAATCTTTTGTATGATAATTATAATCAAATATGTTTTCTATCCAAATAATCCTGTGTATGACAATTCTAATCAAGAATGTTTTGTATTCTTTAGAACATGGTTATGAGTAACGACGAGTAATATGTACATTCACTCAGAATTGGAAGTGCCGTCTTTCATCTAACAATTCTGCTATTTAATCCAATAAAGAACGATTAATCGTGTCGCTCCATTATTATTTGTAGATTGTTGTTGTTTGTACCGTTGATCCCATTTTAATGACGTTGACTGTTTTGACCTACATTCAGTGTTATACCTACCTCAACATCATAATCATCATCATCATCATCATCATCATCATCATTATTATTATTATTATTATTATTATTATTATTATTATATTAATATTATTATCAACAGTTGCACCAGTGCATTGAATTGCAGGTCGGCAACTGAAGCTTCAACTCGCGGCCACATTCCAAGTGCTCTAATAAGTCGTTGCCGTGTTTTCATTCAACCAGTTCCAGACGACTGTCTTAAAAAACAGATCATAGACCACTTGCGATGTTTCTTTCTCATGTGTTCACTCTTATCCGTGCAATGGGTTGATCCTCCATCATTATATGGTCTGATCTTGATTTTGCTGATCAGACCCATTGATTTTGAACATTTCAGATATGAGTCATATATCTGGGCCGAGCTACGCGACTTCCAAGGCAATGAATGTGATTCGTGGCGGGTAAATAGAAATATTGAAAACCATTTTTAATAGTAATTTGGGAGGGTATATTTCTTGTCATTACGCTGTTCATGGAACGAATAACTAAGAAACACAAAGGTGAATGTCGATCAAGAACAATCTTGAAATGGTGAAGGTGAAGATTAAGGTTAAGTTTCGTCCAGCGGTCACGAAGGTACCAGACGTTTCGTGCAGTCGAATCTTGGCACCAACACGAGAATGTAAAGCCAAATATCATTTCATGCCATCTTTTGCCAGTTGCGTCTGAAGTTGCGATATTTATCCAAGGTATTTATTATTGTCGAATCATCGCGAACTTGAAAGTTACATCGTGAAAATTATATTACTACCATGTATACTAAAGCGTGCTATTGTGACTGGCACATGATGAATGTGATTACTGCTATAATTATGGATTTATGTTTTGCATTAAAATATGTGCAATCCTTCTCAAGATGCCACTTTTACAAAATTAAATATTTGAACGAATACGCCAGTTACAGATTATAGTATAATCAGTAGAACATTTAATTACATATCATGAATATAGAAAAAAGATGCCGTTCCAAAACGTGAATAGCAAATATTTAATGGCTGGCACCCTGTTCCTTGGATCTTCGCTGTCGCATGGTAGCTGTTTCTTAAGCAGTGATGCGCTGAGTATAACAATTCAATCGGTAAACAATCAAATATTTGCATTCTTCAGTCATTATCGAAGCTTCTAAACTTTAAAAAACAATTCCCGAGAGCCTAGGTATCTAATTAAATCATAGACACGTGTCAATAAACGGAGTATGCGGCGTATCTATTCAGTTTCTGCGCACATTGGAAATCAGTAATATATTGAAACATGTTAGTTCATACATGTAGTTCAGCACCGCTGGCGTCTGTCAATTGTTTATTTGGCAACCTGCTTGATGTTTATGCGTTACATACTTTTATTTTACGTTACATATTATGCGATATATGCTTTCTTCTTGCATTGATCTTTGCAATTATCATGCCACATTAATATTAGCAGGGATTTGGAGGAGGAGGAGAAAGAGAAGAAGGAAAAGGAGAAGAAAAATAAGGCGCAAGAAGAAAAGAAGAAACAGGAATATAAGAAGAGATGAAGGGGAAGACGGAGAAAGGTACGAAAAGACAAGAGGAGAAAGAAAGGAAAACGAGCAGAAGAAAGTGGTAAAGAGGAGGAGAAGAAAAAGAAAAGAAGGAAATAGGAAGTACAGTAAAAGAGGAACTTAAAGTAAAATCATTTTTTGACTTTTACAGGGTACCATATAGTATTCCCTCAACGAATCGTGAATTGATCATATTATTTCCCGCTTAAGAAGACCCGACCAGATAGTAATGATAAGTGCCGCATTATAAATTATAATAATAACAGTACACCCTGTGGAATGTAACATCAATTAAACATACTGCGCTGTAAATATTGTAAAACGTTTCAAAAGCACAAATTTACTAAGAGATAAATATAAACTTTTCAAAATTTCAAATAATTTTTTGTTTCATATAAACGATTGGAGTGGCCCGGAAACGGAGAATTTCGTGACCAAATGAGACGAATACTATCGATAAAAGTAAATGAATGGTTGTTATTCACTCAAAAATATATTTTATCGCAATACTGTTTTCAGTTTCGTGGACTCATCTGATTTACACGTGTGTAAGTGCAGAATTAAGATTCCAGTGCCCAAGTGTATGTTCTTACCTGGAATATATGAATAGTTTGACGGATAGGTGATTATGATGAAATAGCATGAATGATGATATCGCAATGGTGGAATGAGGGGCAGGGAAATTGGAGGAATCCGAAAAAATTTGCGACGGACCAGCTTCGTCCCGCACCAATTCCACATGAATCGGGATTGAAACTCGGGACCCGGATCCAACGGACTGACTGATACGTTACGTGTCCCGCCTAACTGCCCATTTTGCCACTCCCCATAAGAAGATCGCAAATAGGCGCGTGGATTAGCGGGCGAGCACCACCACGCAGCCCCCAGCACCAACCAGAGCGTGGGAAAGAGGGCAGGCCCCAGCACCAAACCAGAGCGTGGGAAAGAGGGCAGGCCCCAGCACCAACCAGAGCGTGGGAAAGAGGGCAGGCCCCAGCACCAACCAGAGCGTGAGAAAGAGGGCAGGCCCCAGCACCAACCAGAGCGTGGGAAAGAGGCAGGCCCCAGCACCAACCAGAGCGTGAGAAAGAGGGCAGGCCCCAGCACCAACCAGAGCGTGGGAAAGAGGGCAGGCCCCAGCACCAACCAGAGTGTGAGAAAGAGGGCAGGCCCCAGCACCAACCAGAGCGTGGGAAAGAGGGCAGGCCCCAGCACCAACCAAGGCAGCGGCATCGTCGGGGACAACTTGAGTGATTCCACATTAATGTCTGATTTCTCAAGCAGCAATGAATTCACATGGCTGCCAGCAGAACGACTGCACACTGAGTTTACATGGAGTTTACATCTGTCAAGGAGAGACGTCACTACGGTCCGATTAAAATAAGTTGGTGATTGACATAGGTGCTTCTGAAGGCGTAGCTTCATACAGTATGAGTGTATGATTGAGTTACTGTTATATGTATTTATTTCAAGTGTTTATCTTCGCGTCCCGGGATCACATGCTCCCTTCAACGTCGCTCCCTTCCACTCGCAACTGTCAATCACCAACTTATTTTAATCGGACCATAGCACTCATTTCATGGAAGTGTGTACATGGAATTATTAAATGGACTGATTTCCCATGAAGTGATTTCATACTCAATGGCAACGTACTGAACCCTACACCCAGAGATAGAAATTTACAATGGTGACAGTCATGCTTTATGAAGCTGCCACTGCCAATGCTTTATGGCCTTGCCTGAAAAAATGAATGGTTTCAGGAAAGGTGATTATGAAGATATATCTATTTTCGTATCCAAATTTTTATTGAGGCAATCAATATTCTTTTAACTAAAGAGGGACAACAATTGGATATTATTACAATGTTATGCTACAACGTTTCGTATGTTATTTTACATATATATGCGTGTAGAATGCTTCTCCTCTTTCCGTCTATTTTAACGTGTGTTTCCAGTAAAGTGAGTCAGCTCTCCTTGTATCTTGAGCTAATTCAATTTAGAAATACGAATAATATTTTACTGTAATTTTAGTCACAATAGTGATACTGTAATTGTTATTTCAATCTTACCTTACTCAAATAATTATGATTACTTAACTTCCAAGAATTGATAACTCTTATGTTTTGTAACTCGTAGGCTGTTCAAGAAGAATTTTTCACCTGAAGATGTATGTAAAATAACATACGAAACGTGGTAGCATAACATTGTAATAATATACAATTGTTGTTCAGTCTTTATGTAAAAGAATATTGATTGTCTCAAATAGAAAGTGGGATAGGAAAATAAATATATCAATTATATAGACAATCACGAATTTAATAAAGTGATTATCAAGAAATGATATGCGTATTGTTATGGAGCAATGTAGTGGAGTTTATGAGCAACTGTATTGGAGCAATTATGGAATGAGAAGCAGGGAAACGGGAGCACACGATAACTTGCGGCGTACCAGCTTCGCCCGCCACCAAATCGACTTGGATCGCGCGTTATTTGAAGCCCGGCGCTAGTGGACTGACTGCAGCGCCACGTGCACGCATATGCCTGTAGCAACCCGTCATGCCTCTCCAGGAAAGAAGAATCGCAACGAGTCGCGTGCAGCAGCCGGCGAGTGACGTCGCGCAGCTCTCCGACAGGAGCGCCAGACCGGCAGCGACGAGACCTGCCTACCTACCTACCTCGGTGCGTTCAACAAGTGCCGCGGGGCGGCGTGCGAGGCGGCACGACGTCCACGACGGGAGGCAGCGGTGGTCGGCGGGTGCTCACTTGTACTGCACGGTGCGGCGTGCCTCCCGGAATCCACTGACGGGCTGACCACGGCGGTGGCCACTCCGCACGCCATGGGCCCATCGACCGCGCCCCGCCACCCGCCGCTCCGCTCCGCGCCGCGCCGCGCCGAGCCGCGCCACGCCGCGCCGCGCTGGGGTCTCGTGGCAACAATCACGCCCTAATCTCGTCTTGAGAGGGCAGCGCCAGCGCTGCCCGGTCGCGGCTCTCGCCTCGGGGAACGGACCCCCGCCACCGCCGCCTTCGGCCGACGGTCAAAGCTCCGTCTTGGGTCGATGCCGACCCCCCGACGCCCCAGCCCACGCCACCCGCGAACCCTTCGGGGTCGACGCCCTCGCCGCCCCCTGCTCTGCGAGGTCGATTCGCACACTTTGCGTCCCCACTGGGGGAGGGGGCAGGTATGTAAATGACCTGCTTTCAGACCAGAGAAAAAACATTCTGTGGTTTACAGGAAAAATATTACCCTATTATTTATATTTATTTCATTTGTTTTATTTATATTATTATTTTAATTTTTATTTCATTTATTTCGTTTTTAATTTTATTTATTTTCATTAATTTATATGTATTTAATTATCATTATCAGTTCCAAAGGGTGTGTGCCGAATGGGTGAGAAGTTCGACTTGGAAGAAAAATTCAATAACCGATGGAAACAGCTGGTGGCATGTAGAGTACACCTGGGTATTGAGATATCGATTCGCATGACCAGCATCCCGCGGCAACGATTGTTTCTGGGAAGAGCAGGTGCGAAAATGACTTTCAGAATCAGAGAAAAGCTTTTCTGAAATAACCATTGAACAAGGAGGAAAATATGTTGGTGTGTATGATTGTTAGTGATTTCGGACGCGTCAACAACCAGGTTCATTCGTCCCGTAAGTGTAGTGCACGTTTTGCTCGGGATTGTCTTCTCCCGGGCGATTGTCTTCTCCCGCTGGATGGCGACATCTGGCGCCGATCTACCGTCTGCTAGCGAGGTTTTCCCCAACCAGGCATCTCCCACCAGCGAGGCACCACCCCAGCCAGAACAAGCTCAAACCTCCCGACCGGTCTCTCTGCGTGTGTGATAGTGTAGTGCATGCTAGTGTGTGTAAGGGGAGAGGATAGGACAATGAAGAGGTAGGAAAGATCGCACGCTGTCCGTGGCACGTTTGTTAAGGTACTGCTCCGGCACTCACATGGTGTTGATCGGAGAAACCACGGAAAACTACCGATCAAAGCAGCTGGCCCTAGAATTCTCCTCCAGACAGTGGCTGAATTCGACCTAGTTGACAAGCTAGAGTCGAAAATCCTGCCACCGTTGGGACTCGAACCTAGGACTTCTCGGTCAGAGGGATTGCAGTAACATCAGTTAATGCCCTGAGCCATTTCTCCCGAAAAAAATGTTGGTATTGGTGTAAGTAGCGTAATAGTGGTCTATGTCTGGGTACAGAGTTTCGAATCGTAATGGACCTAAGTTGAATTTATGTAAAAGAATTCATGGAGATCCATTTCTTTTGCCTTTTATTCCATCACCTGCTCCATCGTCACGCTCATTACTCATCTATTGTATACCATCTCATCATAATTGTGTCATATCATTGTATCATTTCTCATCATCATACATTAACGTTATGAGGAATTATGAAGAACAGAACTTTATGGTCACCGTCCATCTTCTCAACGCGCTTGTCTTACTTAGGTTATGTCACTGAAGAGAGATTCTTGGACATTCAATTAAATTTTCGGTTCGGCGCTTCAATTCTACCAATGCCACCTAAATATTCGAGCCCTTATTGCTGGTAGCCATTTTTGTGACGACACGCTTAGAAGGCTTAGATTCCTTAATCTTATATTTACGCTTTCTGTGTACCCCGTGGTTTGTGCAGTCTCACGAGGTTTATTTGCATAATCATTTATTCACGATTTGCTGTCCAGCAACAACTAGAAGTACTATTATAGTTGCTTGATATCTATGAAGATTGTTTCTTATGCGAAAAGATACAATCTGTCAAAGAATCTTTAAGTAAGTTTTATGAATTTTTCTAAGAAATTGCTCCACGATACTGACTAAATATTTATTGAAAATTTCTTTTAAACATCAATTGCATTGTTTTTTATTTATTTTTGATATTATGTAAGTACATTGCAAGTCACCTTTCTTTAAGGAAGTGTTGTGAATTTTTCCAAGAAAATTTTCCTGATTTTTGATTTTCATTTATGAATCCGGGAAACTGAGTAAATATTTATTGAATATTTCTTTTAAACATCATTTGCTTTTATTATCAATTCAATATATTCAATTGCTCTTTTAAACATTATTATTTTTGTTTTTATTTTTATTTGATAGTATGTTGCGTTAACTACTTTTCCTCTTAGAATGGACAGATAGTGATGAGTGTGGGATCTTAGATGCGAGAGTTCTCGCTCGGGTATGCCGAGGTAGTAGGGGAAAATTTGTGCTATGGCACAACACAAAAGAACAATCTTTTTTTAAATTAGCTAAATTAAAATAGCTTGAAATAAATGATAAACAAAAATCAAAATGCACCAGCCTACAATACTGCGTGAATTAATTTAAAAAAAGCAACTAAATTTAAATTACAGAAAGAATAGCGCAAATCACACGACAACTGCCAACGATCGCAGTCCAAACGCACGATTTAAATGTTTGCGGTATCTGGAAGTATGTATATCAACGCCCTGTTGCAAACTCATATTGTAAATAATATACCGTTTGATATTAAACTCAAGGTGTCGGTTTATTAAGATATTCAATATGCAAACATTGTTTGAGCAACATTCCCATGTATCGAAGCGATGTCTAAGACTACTAAATTGTTTCTAACTTTAACAAATGGTATTTAGTACTCAAAGGTGAAAATATTAGTTTTATAATTTTTGGGCTCGGAATTGCTTTTTTTGAGGTATGTAAGAACGCAGAGAATAATCCAATACTTTTTAGTATAAAATAATTTTTCAATTTTCGCACCTCAGTAAGCTGGCACCCTGACTCTCCAAAACCCCCTCTGTTCCTCGTAACAAATCAAGGAATGTTAAATAATATTGCAAGAGTAGAGTTGTACTTGCCCGATACGGTATTTTCGCACTTCTTTACTTCGCTTTCTCAAGAGTAAAAACCTTTTCTATTATTTTTGTGACTATCAAGGAAAGTGAAATAGCTAACTCTCAAGTGAGATTGAATGATTTCTTCAAATGTTGTTTTTAAAAAAGGATGAATTATTCGAAGAACATCTCTTTAATGTTGAAAAACCTTTATTGAAACTTTCTTTTCAACATCAATTGCATTGTTATTTTTGTTTGATATTCTATAAGTTCATTAGAAGTTACACTTATACATTTTTTAAACAAATAGACACGTTTTACTGACAACTTTCCTTCCTAATGGAAAGGATATACAAATGGATATGGAAAGGGTGGGGTTTAGCATTTGAGAGTTCTCGCACGGGTACGCTAGTCTTATCTTATTTAATTAACAAACTGGTAGCTAGATTCGACAAATATAGAAAGCTATTGGGCGGCTACGTTAAAAAATGTTTTTGAATGTAATAGAAATAATTTTTATATATCTTGCGTATTCTTGGAGTTATTGCCACCGGGAACTTACTTTTTCATTCGCCCTGGTTTTACCGGAAGGATTTTGACATACGTATACTTCCATTGCGCAATGCATTTCATATAGAGGAAAAAGTTTCCTCGGTCTTGAAGTAGCAGTCTGAAAAATCGATTCAAATTTATTGTAATATATCCCACCGTTCTCGTCACTACATAGCATGATTTCCTTTTTCTATTTTTTAAAATACAATTTACATTTATAGTTTGTGCAATTGATGATACCTGTGTTTTGTAACATATTTCTTAATAATATGACATATATTATCACTCGAGTACTTTTGACAAAAATCTATCGCACACTTTGACGTGTGGCATACCATAATTTTGAGACGAGCATAAGATACGATGGTTGCACATATCGCAGGGATTATGGTGTATTTTGTAAATATATTTATATTGTCTTTTTTGGAGATACTACGTTCGTTTCTTCTTCATTTTTCAATTTCAAGTTATACTTATCAAATTCTCTTGAGCATTAGTATATGCAGAATATTGCAGAATGTAGTTTGGAGAAATGCGGGTGATATTTCAGATTTAAATTTAGTTTTGCAATGGGTATTTTGTTCTGACGTTTCTTTGAAGTACGGAATCGTATTTTCTTCTACTGACATTAAAGTGCTAATGTCTCTGTTGCGTGCTGTAAGATTTATCGTATTGATACAGATTAGACGTTGCCACATTAATCTACCATCAATCATTTGAAGCATCAAATCCAATGCACTCTTATTTATTGAACAAGGGAATAAATTTTTCATTGCGGTTATTCACCATAAGTTTTCTAATGATAATGAGTTAAATAATGAATGTGATATATTTTTCCAAATTTATCTCTTTTCTTTGTGGAATACTTGTATCAAAAGTTTCTTAAAGACCTATGATTATCAATTTCCATAATATTTTTCAGTGAATTTCCTTAAATTTTTTTCGCGTAGGATGTAGGTACACTCAGAAAATGTTTCTATAAAAACTCAGGAAATGCAATGGTTGTAGCAAATTATTAGGCATCGTCCTCTTGTTATCATGATTTGTTGCGATAAGTGATAACCTCTAAATCAGCAATTCTTGGACTTTGTGAACAAAAACCACTTATTAATTTCGTTATCACACGACTATATTTCAACCGCTAGTTTTAGAAGCTACATTTTCTCTACAAGTTAATTCATATCAAGTCTCAAGTTTTTCCGTTCTATTTTCCTACAATAGTATTACTTACAAGTAAACAATGTAAATGTTCAAAGAAAAGTTTGGGACTTCAATTCTTCTAACAATTCATGACCAAAATTGTGTGAAGTTTTACTCCGTTGGCTGATTAAATGCTAACTAAGAATTATGATAGTACTGTATGGTTTAAGTTTTAGACTGGTGTTAAAACCGATTTTTTTCGCGGAAACCCCAGGATACTTTGGCGGTACTCTAAGTCACTGGAGAAAATTATTTACAAATCACATCTCTCCATTATTTAGTGAAGTGTATAGAAGATTATATATTGAAGATAATCTCAATATCTTCCGAGAAGAACTTGAACAAAGTGTATTCCTTGATACGGCTTTAGGTTTATTTATTTAATTTTTTTTACACAGGAAACAGAACACAATTTTTTGCACAAGAAATTTAGTTAATAATAGAAATCATACGATTTCCTATCAAGTTGACATATCTGTTGTTTATTACTCCTATTACACTAGAGTAGAAATAACAATAAACAAAATTCGCATGCTATGTCACTTAAAAAAACAAACTAGGGGCGCTATAACAGCACATACTTTCTAGAATTGTTTAATTTTCCACAACTAATTTTCCATAGATTTTTATTTACATTATTTCATGATATAATTTTAAAGAACAGATTTAATTAAGGATAATACTCCCTAATAATATTTTAATTTTGTGATGTTAAGTTTTGTTCGCAATTTCCAGGAATACAGACTGTTCTTGGAAATGACGCCAATGAGATGCGTTCTTTGCTCTTTCTGAGGAAAAACATTTTAAAAATATTTCAAGTCGATTTGAGAAAATAATTGTTTCACAATTGCCTATATTTCACGCAAAATTACGAGAAACCTTGCGTAATTTTATGATTAAAAAATTGAACATAACGTTATTTCAAGTTGTGTATTTGAAAAAAACAACAACATTACATTAGGGCCAGTTTCTGCAAAAATAGCTCAATTTTTTTCTTTAAATCTTCTCTAGGTACTATTAAATATGGCGAGAAAGTTATAATCTCTATATTGTACTTGTAATGTTTTGCAACTTGTGGAAATACAGAGTTCAACGAAAATGGGACATGGGCTACGTTTATGAGTGTCCTTTGCTCTACTCAGAGGAAAAAATGAAGAAAACTAGTGTTTCTACAAAAGCACATAATTTGTCGCGTTATTTCAAAATTTGCAATTTTCGAAAATTCAGAGAGTTCAACGAAAATGAGATCCGCACCATTATTTTGAGCGTCCCTTGTATTCGCGATTGTCCTTTCTATTCGCGAAAAAATTAAGAATTTTTAAAATTGCGTGCATTTAAAATTGCATGCACAAGTCACGCAAGAATCTCTTCCTTCAATATTATAGTTTCAGAAAGACGTCTAAAAAATCTGCACTTTTGAAATTTTCGAAAAATCTGCGATTTCAACGAACATGAGACCTGCACTATTCTCTTAAGCGTCCTTTGCACTATCCCAGGACAAAGTGCAATAAAAAAAATTAGAGCGATTTTAGAGAAAATTTTGATAATATTTTTGACGCTTCATGGAAAATAGCCTCAAAAATCTAAACATCCACTTGAAACTTCCAAAGCCTAGAGTTCGTTCAAATCGATCCGGGAATCATCAGTTTTGGAAACAATCAGCTGAACGATTTAGGCGCCTGCGTTGACCACAGACAGACAGACTTACTGACGTTTTGCCATCAATCGATTTTTCGGTACAAAAGACCCACAAAGCATTGATTTTGGCTACGTCACCTGTTAGAGGAAGTAATTTACTATAGTATATAGCAGTAAATTTTATCCACTGTTTCGTTACCATGGCCCAGGAATAAGTGTTTTTCTGCCGAAAACTAACAGTTTTCCAGCGCATGATTACACAACTTTCCTTTCTTTCGAAGTGCGAGAAATAAAAAATAAGGGTGGTTTTGGTAAAAAGTATTTATTATTTTTAAATATTCCCTATATTTCACCAAAAATTATCGGAAAACTACTCATACTTTTGAAAAGTTGCAAAACACAATATTTAAATATCCAGTTGCGAATAAGAGATTTCATGAAGGAACAAATCTTTCTTCAATATTATAATTGTAGAAAGACGCCGAAAATATTTGAATGTCTGTAATTTTTAAAAATTCAGAGACTTCACGGAAAATTAGACCTATTCAATTATTTTAAGCGTTCTTTGACCTATCCGATGAAAAGTTAAAAAAATCTGAAGCTATTTTTGAGAAAGTTTCGAAAATGTTAATGTAAGTCACCCCCAAACTCCAAATATCTGTTCCAAACGCGCAGGGTCACGTGTTCGGCTAGATTGATCGCGGAATACCAATTTTGGAAAACATCGTCTAAACCAGGGCTCATCAGAAAGACGATTCGTGCGTAAAGAGCCGTCGGCAGTGGCCGGAGGGGATGGCGGGAACAGCAGCGGGAGCGAGCGAAGCCTACTTGGCGAGGGGGGGAGGGCGTTGAGACACAAGACAACATCAGTAATTATTACTGTCGCAAAATTTCTCAAGGGTATTTGCTGAAATTCTTTCCTACTCCTACTGTTAATTGGTGGTAACTATTCTTCCGTTGGTGGAAAAAAAGTTGACGAAAATTTTGATTCTGTCTATACAATTTTCTATATGCTATATTAAATAACATACACTTCCCACTTAAAGTCGTGGTGACTAAGTAATTCCTAGGCATTTTAGGATACCCTGGGTTCCCTAGACTTCCCCATAGGACCAAGACGTTCCTTTTTTGCATTTACTACCAGCAATGCTAAATTGCTCCATCATAGTTTACAAATTGTGTGTAGAGCTTTATAGAGCTTCTAAGAGCAATTAACGAGATAGTCAGTAGATCGCGTCCAGACGTGATCCCCAACGACTTGAGGGCACTGACTGTGGATCTTGGCATAGCCCCTGAGGTACCAACCACCACTGGCAGGATTCTGGCGTTGGGCACTCCACGAAGTTGGGCTGGCAGGGGAATGATGGTTGGTATTTTACCACCTTTTCCTCTCCTGCTTTTAGAAGGCTAGACCCATCCTCGTGGCGGACAGTCACATCGGCCACGTGGACCCCTTCCCGGCTTTTTATTACCAGGTCAGGTTTGAGTCTAACCCTTTCGGTAACAATGGAAGTGGCTTCGGTGGACACCGCAGTGTCCGATTTCCGGAGCAACTTCCCTTCTATGAAATTTTTGATCTCGTCATGGCGCTTTATTCTTGCTGGCTTCGCAAAAATGCACTGACCGAGGATGTAATTCATTGTTTCTACCGCTGTATAGCCCTTCCTGAAGTGTACATCCTCCCTGGGCTTTGCTCTACTAAGAGTAGTTCTATTGGCAGCGGTATTTGATCTCAATTGGAGTGCAGTTATCAAACTAGTGGTGCTACAGAATGGCACAGACTTTCCCGTATTAGTTTTCTATTTCCTTGGGTCTTCGCTAGCTATTCGGAATTGCCACAAACTCTTTCTTGCCAGCTGTCATCTATCACCTCCAAAAGTACATTTTTTTGTCATTTTCTTAATTTTTCGGCTTCCTATTGGTAGAACGGAAATATTAATTTTAAAATATTAAAGAACACAAAACCTAGTCCTAAATAGCAATTTTCTTTTAAAAATTATGTGCCGTTTAAGAGAAAATGGCGTTTAAGCGCTACAGAAAATGCGAAATTTGAAGCTCATTTTCACAGAAAATGTTTAAGTTTTCAAAATACTTTATTTTAAGTTATTTAAAGCATATACACTCACAAATATAATAATCTTTACAAATTGCTGATAATGTGCGTATTAAAGATCTGAGAGATCTTTCAAGAAAATTACATTTATATAATTTTTGAAAAAACAAAAAAAACTCAAAATAACCTTTACGTCATATTAAAGAGTGTAATTAGCACTATCCGTTACAAAAGTTTTAAGAAAACATTTGCAGCCATATATGAGAAAATGGCGTTTGAGCGTTTCTGAAAATGCGAAATTTTGAGCTACTTT
This sequence comes from Acheta domesticus, assembly GCA_031308135.1. Lineage (NCBI taxonomy): Eukaryota > Metazoa > Arthropoda > Insecta > Orthoptera > Gryllidae > Acheta > Acheta domesticus. The sequence goes on from JAHLJT010008446.1 coordinate 33,438,886, forward strand.
TTCACAGAAAACGGTTGTTTTCGATAAACATTAGTTCACATTATTTAAAGCACATGTACTCGTAAATATAATGGGAAAAAATCGCCGCTAATGTAAATATTATCGACGTGAGAAACATGTAAAAAATTTTTACACTTTTGTAATTTTTGAAAAAACCAACCCATAGAGCAATATGGCTTTTATGTCATCTGATAGAGTACATTTACCACTATCCCTACCAAAAGTTTAAAGAAAAAAATTGGAGCCGTTTTTGAGAAAATCTTGTTTTTGTAAATTTTTAAAATTGCACATATTGCACGCAATATTGCACGAAAACTACTAAAATTTTGAAAAACATTTACATGACCTTTATGAAAGAACTCAATATAGAAAAATTTTATTTGAAGGAAAAATCTTTATCTTCAATTTTGTAGCTGGAAAAAGACGCCGAACAAATTGAAACTTTCACAAATTTTCGAAAATTCAGAGTTATCCGTGAAAATCGGACCTATGCCACCTTAATAAGGGTATTTTCCTCTATTCTTACAAGAAATTTAAAGAAAAAAATTGGAGCCGTTTTTGAGAAAAGTTTGAAAATGTCGGGGGGCTTCATATAAAGTACCCCCAAATTTTGAAGAATCTTTTTCAAAATCTCAAAACTTTGACTAGAATCAGATCGACAGAGAAATAGCCATTTTGGAAGAAATCGTACGTATGGTTTAGGCGCTAGCAGTGTTCACAGACGGACAGACAGACGGACGTTTTCCTTCCAATTGGTTTTTCGGTATCAAGGACCTAGAAAACAGGGTTTCTGGCTACACCACGTGTTAGGGGATTTTTTCTCTTAATTTAGCAACTGGTTTTATCCATGTTTTCACGGCCCGGGAATTAATTTTTTCCGCCGAAAATTGGCCATTTTTTCGCGCAGCATTACATAAGTTTCCCTATACTACGTATATCACTCCGAGTATACGTACGTATACGGGAAAGTAAAAAGACCAGGTTGCAGAAGATTATAATCTTTCAAAAAGGCATTTCCAATTGGATCGTTTATGTGCGCCTTAACCGCTCTCCCTTGGGATCCCAGCTTCTCCCAAGCGGCTACCTCGACATCGGTGCATTTCTTCTTATAAGCCCTTAAATCTTGTTCAGTATAGGGCCTGTTGAGTCTCAGTGTTTTAGCGGTTTTTGATGTTCGTTGAGAAACTCGGACATGAGCTCAACCATCTGCAAATAGGATCTGAAGACCGTCTGCTTCCCTAAGCATCGACATAGATGGCATCGATAATACCAATTGGTAAAGGTAGTGCGGCATTATATATGTATGAAGTAATGCCAACTTCTGAGTAGGCTTAAATGCGCCTTCTGAATCCTCGTCACTGCGTCCATCAAACTCGATATGAATGCTTTACATGGGAAGCCGTTCCAGATAGAGTAGTTCACTCCCAGGTATGCTAGAGTATGATCATTACTCACCAGAGGAATTCTCTCCCCTGTTAGACGAAGTAATTTACTATATATTGGAATAAGATTTGCCCACTTTTTCGTTACAAGGGCCCGGCAATAAGTGTTTATTATCGAAAAGTCCCCGTTCTCCAGAGCACGATTATAGTAATTTCTCTTCTTACGAAGTAAGGACGAGAAAGTAAAAATAAACACTAGAGAATAAAGTGGGCTGCACAGTAATCATTTGCAAACAATTTGAATACTTGTGCACGGCTTGTGGTGTATCAAATATCTTTGAAGTTGCCAACTCGTGGTTATCGTACTGCGATTTATAGAGCTGCCTACTTTCTTGTACGCATATGCATTGAACAAATATCGTAAATATTACTTTATTTGCTCAACAACGAAATGGTGTTACTAATAAAATTATTTCTTCTAGTGACATGATGACAAGTAATAAGGCAGTAGTGTTACATCCGTCGACTCCGGTGGCATTTTGTTGCTTAGAAACCTGAGGCGTGAGGTAGAACCGTAGAGGACACCTTCAAAAAACAGCACGTCATGGTGGCCACAGATATTGAAATAAAGAATCTTCTTTGAATAATCTTACTGAATTTATGAAATAGAGTTCATGTTGATGGGTCACCGTCACGAGTTTCTTGAACAAATTTGGAAGAAGGGAAATATGAAAGCATGTATATTGACACACTGTACTTTATTATTCACTGCTTTGATTTTCAAAAATATTATCAACCTTTTAACCCTAGATTGCATACCCTTTTTAAATAGCTTTGGTTGCATACCTGGGGTAACTTGGAACCCCACGTTATTTTTGGGTTATATTTTGGAGAATACATTTTACTGTTCATATTTTCTTTCATAATGTTTTATAAAGATTTTTCAAAAATCTGAAGCGCGTTTCACTCATTATTGCACGATATATGGGCGACGACCACATTTCTGAAGAACGGACATGATTATCTTTCTGCTCTCCAATGATATTTATCAGTCCAATAAGACTATTTATTTCCAGTGCATCAGTTATACTTACATATTTTGTTCCTTCTGCATACTTTTCTGCTTGCCGACAAATTTCTTCATTCCTGTGAATGACTTCAAGTTCGATCATGTCATTATTTATTAAGATTGTTCACACGTTCAATTCAGTACGTATATATTTTTGCCCTGCCTTTCAGACCTGGAATTCGGAACACAATATTCCTTGTAGGTGTTCTAGAATGTGCGGAAGGATTGTTTGACCATTATAGCCATTTTTGCCTTAGAAAAGCGTAACCTATTTCTTTCGACACTATTTTCATCACGTTCTGAATCAGCTCTCTCTTCACTTGGATGATGGGAACACACTTCAAGACTATCCTTAAATTCATCATTATCATTACCGCTCTCATAACCATCGAAGTTCTCATCCTCTTCTAACCATGCTCTTATACTTTCATCAGTTTTTACATCATCAGTCTTTACAGCCAAAGCTAAAGCAATGATATAACTTGTTTTAAAAAATCTTACTGACATGCTTGCATACCAGGGATTATTTGCCACTCCAAGAGTTTTCTGAAAGGTCTGTAGTGCTTTCAATCACGCTCAGTCGCACCGATTTCTGGCGAGTGAAAGCATTTTACGTAGTGGAGGAATACATGTGGTGGCAGGACTATTTAATGCAATTCATAGAAATCGCGGAAGAATGTAGTTCTTGGTGGGGTGACGAGTCACCCCGGTGTTCCGTCGACCAATATCATTTCATAAAAAACACGCATTATGTGTTTTAATTTCTTTTGCCATCGCGTAATGCCTAACACTGTTTAAGAGAAAACCAAAAAGTCGGAAATTAAAAACACTTTTACGTTTAAAAATATAGTGCATTTTCGTTTGGGAAAGTATTAATCCATGACGATCGTATAGTGATACACAAGAGTTATTGGACAATCATCGAAATATCATGTTAGTGAAGACTTGAGTGCAAAGTGTCTTAAAAAAAGACAGCTTCTTCAAGATCTATTGCACGCATTTGAAATCGTCATAGATATCTGAAAAACATTCCAATCGATGTAGACCACTATTTTATAGAGTACAATACAGCATTGACTATGATACAATAATTTTTTTCAAGTTTTTTCTCTTTGTGAATTATATTATAACATTGAAAATACAAAATAAATAAATATGGTATATTTCAGCATAAATATGAGAAATATAATAATTAAAAACATCTTTGAACATTTTAAATAATTATATGTAAGACTGGGTGTGATGATTAGTCCTTGTGTGAAATTCACAAGATTTCATTGAATGTTAAAGAAACATTAGTATAGCTGGCGTGACTATAAAAATAGAGCATACTCAGTGATTACCTGTGTCACACGAAAGCATTCATTTTATGATAGCATCAAGGTTTTACTCTTGAAATTCAACCAAGTACTTGTTAGTACATATCGACTGCAGCACAAACTCGACTTGACTCTGCTTTGGAATATTTCTATGCACAACTTAATATTATATGTCAGATAATATCGAGGATTTTTTTTATTTTGAATAATTTCATTAAAAGTTTATCTTACCCTTACAATTAGTTTTAGAAGCGATACTTTACAATCTATTGTTTATTTGTGCATCTATTAAAATCTGTATTCAATCTCTCACAAAACAGTGTGTATCCTCCAAATTCTCAGTAGTGGGATATGTTTTTTAACATTTTTTTTATTTGCAATTGGTTCATAAATGTGATCATTAGTCAAAGGCGATTACAGCTTTGCTATTGACGTGAGTGAAGTTACAGTCACGACTCTTTAATGAGTACAAAGCAGAGATCTCGAAATCTAAATGGTAGATAATGATGATAGTGCTGGAAGCGTCCAACTTGTCTGGTATTGTGTAGTAGATCAATTGCCAAGTGGTTGCAGTAGATGTCGAGCCTCTTCTGACACTTTTTTATTAAAGGATGCGATTTTTTAATTTATTGTTGCTGGTTTTAGATCTCAATGGAGAGTGGGGTTGTTCACATACTAGGCAGCGTTGGGGATAGTTCGGAGGGTCTCAGATTGGAGGCTGTATATAATTTTAATGTTTGAGGTGCATGCTGTGCCCCATAATTGGATTCCGAATGTCCAAATTGATTTCAGTATGGCCTTGTAGATTAGTAATTGATATTTTAGTGATAGAAGCTATCTCCTGTCTCGTAAGCTAGCAAATGTTTCTTTGTAGGTTTTTTCTTTTCTTTTTAATATGATTTCTCCATTTTAACCGTGTTGTATAATGTTAGTACGTGGTGTTTTGTAGAGTCAGTTTGAGGCATTGATGACGATTTGACTGGAGAGCATTATTGTCTTTTTAGGGTAAACGTTGATTGTGACGATTTTGATTAACTGATTCTAATGCATCATCGCTTGAACAACACAGACGTACCAACGTACCAACACAGACAGTGATATTGCAGGAGTCTTGGCACTTCTTGTTATTTTGTGCACTATCATAATAGCAGTATCGCTAATAAATATTGCTGTGGTTACTTCTTCAGATGATGGTAAGTCTCCTGTGCAGAGCTGGGTAGAGTAATCAGCCAGATCGATTAAGAAATATTAATTTTGAAGAAAATAGGCAGAACGATTTAGCCGCTAGCGTTGTTCACAGACGGAGAGACAGACAGACGGACTGACAGACATTTTGCCGACATTCGTTTTTTTGAGTACGAAGGACCCAAAACATGGGTTCTCGCTACACCACGTGCAAAATTATTTTTGTTTCTAAATTAGCAACTGAATTTATCCACTTTTTCGTTCTCAGGGCCTTCTAATAAGAGTTAATGACAAAAAGTTTTTGCTTCCGTTTTTTCGCGCAGCATTATATATCTTTCTCTCTACTCCGTAGCGAGAAAGTAAAAACAATTATCGGTCATGCAATAGAACACTGACGAAACTATCAACTCGGAAATTTCCACTATTACTGACGTAACTGAAGAAAAGGGAATTTTAATAAAAAGCAAAATTATGAATTAAAATACTTTGAATCAACATTATACCCACAGTGATAGTCATTGTGTTTTCTGCCTTGATCAAATGTTTACTTCATTCCGAAATTTTGTGAACTATCACTTTTAAGAGAATTATTCAGTAATTAAACATACGTGAAATAGCAAAATTATATCCACTCAGAAATTGCCACTCCAGATTAAGCATAGAAAATGGGAATTTAAATCCCACTACGTATTCAAAACCATTATCAGACCATCGTTTACTGTAGGCTTGCCTGTCTGGGGGTGGAACTGCAGAAAATAACTTAGAGAAAATTAGAATAGTTCAAAACAAGTATTTAAGACGCATAATTAAAGCACCATGGTACGTGTCAAATAGACAAATTAGAAACGAATTGAAAAATAAAAATATGAATACTTACATTAGTAGACTATCGGTGAAACTTTTTTGAGGCACTACCAAAAGTGGAATACGTTAAAAACGTTAATCTAGGACGTTCAGCGGAAGAGATTAAAAATATTTCAAGGTTCCCCAAGGACAAATTACGCCGCTATAAATGTTTCAATAAGAATGCAAATTGAATAAAAAACATTATTAAACTTACAGACATAAAATTAAACAATAGAAAGTTACAAATGCAAAATGAAGTTTTAAAAAATTCAACATTAAATTAGGGAAACGTAACAAAGTGAGAGAGAGTTTCGACTAAATGAACTCCCCGCCTGCCTATGCCCTAACCAATTAGTATTAAGTAATGCAACATCTCTGTAAAATCAGTGGATTGAACAGATAGAAAATAAAGCTGTTAAAAAAGAAAGTTATTAGCTTTTCTATTTATCCACCCTTTTCTTATAATTGTGTCATGTTGTCCTGAAGCTCCTACGAGCCTTCTGTCATTATTGACAAACATGAGACGATTTCAGTCAGTTAGGTAAAGAATGTCAACAAGCAACAATGAGATATAATTGCACTCGATTAAATGTTTAGCAAAAATTACACGACTGTATATTTACAACGTTATTCCGCTGTAAATGGCTTGCTTTTGTTTCAGGAAATACCATAAACGACACTTGTGATAATGTTCTCCAGAAAACGGGAGTGTTTCTTCCACTAAGACCATACAATCAACTGATGCGTTGTTGTCCTTCTCATATGAATTATAATCACGTGGCATTTTAAAAGTGATGTAACTTTCCCCATGCGAACCAAATCAAATAACAATTCAGTTTATATTTCTGCAGATGTTTTCTAATTTTCTAGAATAGTTCTGACCTATTTAACTTCTTTCGCACAATTTAGCATTTACTTCAGTGTTACATTGGATGAGCGATATCGTCAAAAACTTAGTTTTGAGGATTATTATCTTTAGGTCTGAACCCTTTAATTACGTTACTGAGATTTTATTTCGTCTAAGAACACGAGAGTTCCAAACTCCCGAATACACGCGCAGTCGACACTCGAGCATTAGAACCACGGTCAATAGAGAGGTTAACATTGTCTCACATCAAGCTACCACCGCCTTGACCTCTGTCTTCGTGCCCACCTTCCCCTCCACCCCCGCATCCGCGAAAACCCCGTCGACACAACGCACGTAGTTGAAGGTCGCATGAGATTGCTTCCCGTTGAGTCATAAGACCTGATTGCATGAGGGCGGCGAGTCATGCTGTTATCGCCGCGTTGCGTGACCCTCAGAAGGTAAGACGAAGCATTCCACCTTTTGCCCTCTCACGTCATTTTGTCACGTGGATGTGGTGCACGTCTGTGTAGAAATGATTAAGGACACGATTTTTTAAATAGTGCTACTATTGGAGCCAAACGTGAATTCGTTTTCGGAGTTTTTTTATTGTGTGTATTTGCAATAACTACGTTTTATCCCTTTAAAAAATAAATGTTGACCTCCCTCGCCTATAACAATGAATGGCGATTAATACGTTATTTGTAAACTGATTCGCAGTGAAAGTCTTCATTTAACCTTTTTTTCATACAATGTTGCAAAATCGATCAAGATATGAGTATTGTGTTCTGACGCATTTTGTTCTTTTCATAAAAATCACAATACACAAAGGCTATAATTACAATCATTTTTGTGAAATAAAATGCCGACGCACAGAATTCCAAAAAATGTAGTGACATTCGGCATTATTATGGAAATAACATGCGCGACTATCAGATTAATGGCTATCGGCAGTTGTAGAATTGTTCGAGAATAGTTTGTTACAGTGTGTGAAATGTTCAAAGTATATTTAAAAAAATAATATGAAATAAAACATTTATTACTAGATTTTGCGGAAGGACAATTAGACTTCAAATACCGGAAAACAGCGAACTCAAACGAGATGCACTTGTTTTTTAAAGATCTGTTTTGTATGAGGTAACTATTACGAGCGGAGGGGTTTTAATTGGCAGGAATCTTTGTTCCTATCCTGAAATTAGAAAGAATGTAATTATTGCACTCTTAAACGTAATATCGAAAACGCGATTATGAAATTAAGATCCTTTCGATTTGGAATGTTTAATTTTATTCTCAATCGATAAGTACAAATTTATTTATTTTAGTGAATTATTTATTTGCTTTAGTAGCGAAATGAGAAATAATATCGGTAAATTTGAGATAATAGCTGTCAACAGACTTCTCCAAAAGACTGACATGGGTCAGAAATTCAGGGACATACCACGATTCCTGAGACAATTTGTACCAACCCATACTTTTAAAACCTCACGGCCATTCCTCTGGTCTCAATGCCCGCACACGCTAGAGAGTTACCTTGCCATGGACCTTCGTATGCTTGTATTAATCAGCAAGCTGAATACTTACATTTAAAAACATTTTAAAAATGTAACTAGTACATGAAATTAAAACGCAGTAAATAATAGGTCTATGAAATATTATTTGCCACATTACTTAGTATCACGTTTGGGCTATCCCAGTGATCGCCTTGTGGGCTATGTTCTCTGTGGGTCACTATGGCATTACAAAGGGCCATGTCGCCTGTGGGCCACTTTGGCATTACAAATGATATAATGTGAAATATTTCTACATTAATACTGCATTCATTTCCTCTTGTAATAATCATTATCTATTTCAAATATTATTTCGAAATTAAAACAGCTTTTTGACGTAATATTTTCGATAACTTTTCATGAATTAAATTTTATTTTAACATAAAAATATTTCTAACCATCCATAGTAATTCGATTAAGGTGCTTCTGATATGACAATGATTGTAGTAACGTATAAAACGGGATATATAGTCGAATGTTTTGTAACTATGAAAGTATTAAAGAAAATGGCTAATAATATTTCTGAACGATATTTTACACAATATTTCTGAACGATATTTTTGATATATAAGATCTACTTACGAGTCCGCATGTGAGACGATCCGGAAACACGATTAAGCGTGTCCACATTATTGCTAAGCATCTCGAAAAGTGAGAAGAGAACGTTGATTTCAACGAAAATGAGACGAAGGTATTCATTGGTTGACTTAAAATCGTTAGATAATTGATGACTTTAAGACATGAATGATTGGCTGAGCAGATCGCAGACAGCGCTCCGCAGATAAATGAGCTACAAAGCCTTCAAAAGAAGAGCATTACTGTTGAAGCGAACACTGGAACAATTGTTCAGACAATTTGTAACATATTAATTGATGGGGGAAGATTTTGCAATGTTGTAATATTACCTAACCGTTACCAATATAATAATAAAGTTTATTATCTTGCAAATGGACTGTTGTCCGGTGGCCAGTTACAAATACAATAATCTTAGACAATATTCAAAATGTAATACAATTGTAAAACAAGATTATTATAATAATAAACAATAATATTAATAATACATTAATAATACAAGAGTACTCCCAGTTTTTATACAATTAAGAATTTTGAAAGTAAACAGTACCTTACAAGTAATACAATAATTATTTATGTATCTACGGCGCCAAGTAGACGCCCTCGCCCCGAGGGCGAGCCCCTAACCCAAGAGCCTCCGGCCCGAGGGGTCTGATGCTGCCCGTGGTGCATACAATACCTTACGGCTAACTAGCTCCTTGCTGAATCCAACTAGAATTCGAAACATTTTATATTTTTTCGGGAGAGGGGGTCTAAATGAAAGACGAATTTTGCCTCATTTATCAATATGACGTCAGATAAACAAAACAGCGTGTGTAGCTGAGGACTAATTAGTTCGTACAAAATGAAAGAATATTGTGAAGGTCCTGCGTAATTCTCACAAAAAATAACAAAGCTACGGAAGGTGGTTTCCAGTCAAATCTCGAGAAATATATGAAAATTATTATAGGGTGTTTGAGAGGTTATATGAAAATAATCGTGTGAATTGGGCTGACGAAACAGTACTTTTCGGTTATTTGCGTCAATTGCAGAAGCACACCTGTCTCTAGGAATAAAAAGTGACACGTAACAATGAAATTGAGTGACCGGTGGCAATTAAAAATTAACGGGAATATTCCAAAATTGCGATTTTCATCTCAATTAAACATAATTAAATTTATAACAAGTTAATTTACTTCTTTGAGCATTATTTAATTTATTATTGTGTTTGCTTTGCATCTTAACTTTAATAAATCGAATTCACAAAAATTTTAATTGTGTTGTATTGGTATTAGGGCGAGCAACAAGGTAATCAAAAGGCCCTAGGCCATAGGAATCAGAAAGGCCCGCAATGGTATTAACAATACCATTACGTCTTTTGTTTCAGGTCCGTAAACACACAGCAACGAATCAGCAAACCGCAAAATAATATACTATAGATACTTATGCTTTACTTCTGCCAATAATCGTGCTAGTGTACCTTGTACAGTATTGCTAAAGAAATTATTTATTTATATTTTTAATATTCCTTTTAAACAATATCATTACAAATGAAGCATTAGTTATTTAAACTTTTTTAAATTTAGTAAACGAAGATTGTTGAAACAGTGCTGCAGGTAAGCTATTCCAATCTCGTATCGTTCTATTTCAAAATTCACAAATGAAAACTTTCCTACATCTGTTCGTTGTTTTTTCTCCTGAATGTTATAATTGTGGTCATTTTTGCCAATGTACGATGCTTTTTCTAGCCTCCTTCGAATTTCCTCCCAAGCTTTCTTCCCCAAATGCTCTTTATGCACTGCTAGTAATCTCAGCTTCCTTCGCCTTGTCTCTAATGTTTCTCACCCAAGAATAGATTTAATGTTCGTATTTTTAATGTTTTTGCCTACAACAAACTTAGCCGCTCGTTTCAGAACGCGTTCAATGCTCTGTATTTCCTCAGTTCTATGTGGGTCCCAACAGCTCGCGGCGTATTGGAGTAAAGGTGTGACCAATGACGTGTATGCTAAATAATGATAAAGTATGAGTTGTTGAAGCGCTAGTGGATTTTTTTAAGTCGAATCGTCAGCGAAAAGTCGCCTTGAAACATCATTTCATTTACTACTTCAGGTTTTGTAATATCAAAGCTTAGTGTATCATTTCAAGTAAGAATATCAAATTATTCAACTTATTACAATAAATACATGTTTATTTTAATTTTCAAATTTCAGAATTAACTTTATTTAAATAAATTAACTTTCGACTCGAAACATTAAACTATACTTTAAAAAATTGCTTGTTCTTCATACATTTGTATCGACAACTTTGATGCTAGCGATATTAACGATCTTGGCCAGTAAACATTTTTATTGGCTACAAGTTGTAGTTGTACAAGTAGTCAATTTTCTCTCCGTTGTATACATTCATGACGTGAGAGATGAATTCAGCACGTTATTCTGTTTTCCTGGTTGAACGTCTTCGCTCAGACTGGGAGATGAATGCCCTCATGCTGGAGCGGCGTAACCAGAAGCACATAAGCTCAGAGGTCACACGTTTCATCGGCAGATTACACACGTGCAACTTATGCTCTCGGCAAACAAGGGCGTTGCTCGCGGCGGGGGCATTATCAAATTCCACGCCATTCTCATGCAACAGCACAGGCGGTGGAGGAAGAGTGGGTATCATTGCATTTCATAACCCACAGGCGAGTGGCGTCAGAGACTCTGTTAAAGGTGCGATTTACTTATTGATTGGGTTGAACTGGCAGTGAGTGAGTAACAATTGCAATAGACTTGACAACTCACAACTATAGACTGATAAAACAAACGTAATACCCTCATTGAGGGGTAATAAACAATTGTTAGTGGATATGGATATTTGTTACATTTCAATTAAAAATATACGTTTCAGGTACAGTTTGCGACCCCTTTTCCAGTGCTTATCAAAATCATGCAAAACCATCTCGCATAATAAATAAAACTAGTGGTGCTACATCAGCACATACTTTTCTCGCATTATTTCGCAATGTTTGCAATTCTCGAAAATTCAGAGAGTTGAATGAAAATGAGACCTGCTCGATTTTTTAAGCGTCCTTTATTCTATTTGTGAAAAAATTAAAAAAGCTTTTATCGAGAAAATGCTTTTATAAAATGCATTAACTTTACGCAAAATTTACGCAAAAACTACTCGTTCCCCCCCCCAAATTGTTCATTACCTTTTTACAGATCTGATTTCTTAGAAAATTATTTAAATCAAAAACTGCTGCCTTAATGCCTTTGCAACGTAAAGATTTGTAATTTTTGAAAATACAGAGAGTTCCTCGAAAACGGGACCAGCATCACATTTTTCCCACCCGTTGATCTATGCATGGAGAAAATTAAAAAAAAAAAATTGGAGCCGTTTTTGAGAAAATAATTTTTTTAAATTGCTATATTTCAAGCAAAATTACGCAAAAACTTCTCTCATTTTCGAAAAGTTTTATGTCCGTATTTCAAGACCTCGTGTTTTATTATCACAATATTTTTACGAAAAAAATTCTATTTTCATATTGTAGTTGTAGAAGACGCCCGAAAAAAACTGAAGTTTATCAATTTTCGAAAAATCAGGGATTTTTTTAATGGAAAAATGAGAGAGTTCGATTCAAAAATTTAGAGCCGTTTTTGAGAAAATTTTGAAAATGTTGAGGCTTCTGGAATGGAACCCTCAAAAATAAAAATATCAGTTTCAACCTCTCAGAGCTCTGAGTTCGTTTAATTCATCGAGGAATATCAATTTTGGAGAAAATCGCCTGAACGGTTTAGGCGCTGAAGTTGGCCACAAACGGACGGTTGTTCTGCCGTCACCATATTCTTCAGTACCAAGGATCCACAAACATGAATTCTGACTACACAACGTGTCAGAGGAAGTAATTTACTATAGGAAAAATATTTATCCAATTTTCGTTAGGAATTTTATCTGTTGAAACAAAAGCCTTTTTTCCTATACATGATTACAATTATTTCTCGTCTACGAAGGAAAGCGAGGAAGTAACAAGTGAAAGCTAATAGAGTAAAAACTTTAGGGGACATAGTCCCAATGTCAATAAAAATGTGAAACTGACATCGGAACTATTTAGACTAGCAATGAATAACTTTACCAGCAGTAAATGTATTCATTACCGTGGCTCTGAACTAATATAAGATTAACTCATATTCAAATTCAAGCAAATCAAAATAACTATCAATATTTCAACGTCTCAAAATTAAATTATCAAATTTCTTAGTTATTTCATTCTGCTTGTAACTAAAAGTCACAAAAGCAAACATCATCGTTTTTCTAGATTTATAAAAATTACTGTATCTTCTTTATCTCATTTGAGCATTCTTCATTGTCTTGGCAGGCTTAAAGAATAAGTTATAAAAATAAAGAGACGCCACCCTACGCAAACAAACTGTTGAGAAAGGTTAGTGGCGAGGTCTGGGACGATTGTGCAAGACCCCTGGAATTGGCTAGCCATCGAGCCTGTTACACCGACAGCATGGCGCCGGATGGGGAAGACGGGGTGTATATAAGGCGGGCGCTTTCCGCGCTCGCGGAGATTCAGGGAGATTCGTAGAGCTTCTTGTTAGCCGAAAGGCTGGGTGGGATCTCCAATGCACTCCAGCACTTGGTTTCCGGGACGGACACCGGTTTGGCGCCAGGCCATGTAGGTACGTTGGCCACCGGGGACGTCCGATAGCATCGCATCACGCTTTGTTACCTGCTTTCGAGCAGTGGCCCTGGGCTTCAGGCCTGGGGACGGTCGCGGGGTTTCCACGGCTAAGGGGAAGAAAAATGCTGCTGGGGTTGAATCAGTATTTGTAAATTTCTTTAATTGTTAAGTTTCTTTATAAATAATGTAAATATTGCTATCTTCAACGCAGTGTCTGTGTCATTTTCTTCAGTACGTCACAATAGCGACCTAGTATGTCCTCTGGTCCTGACCTCGTCGACTCGGGATCTGCAGCTGCTTTCCGACCAGCAACGATTGTAGAAGTGTGCGCAGGTGCAAGCAGGGCGGATGTTTCGTGTCAGCCTTCAAGAACCCTGTGTGAAGCGGTGTTGTGGACCTGAAATACTGCTCGCCGGATCTCTTCTTCTCGGAACGCGTAACCCTGCATGGATATCGCGTTCCAAAGCAGCGGTGTGTCATTTTTATTTATTTTATTTATTTATGTAACGTCAAACTGTGACATACTGTGGGCGAGAAGAGCAATTAGTGTATGATTTCTTTAGCTTTGGAATACCTTCATCACCTCTTACACAATATTAAGTTGAATTATGAATGCAGGTAACAACGAGCCTAGCCTAGTTTTTGACTAGATTTCATAATACAAAAATATTCGGTCCCGTGCAATAAAAATGTTTTGCAACGGCAAATGCGCTACATATTTTGTCTCTCATCCTTTAACGTGCCCCATGCGAAGGAATCGACTTACTGTGTCACCTCCGGGTGAGACACACACCTCCGGATGTGTCCCTGAGCTTTGACCCTGACTGAGACCCTGACTTAGGCATCGGAACTTTCACGTTCCAGCATTGTTGATCCTTGACTAAGAATCTCTCTTTCTCCAAAGCTTTGTGTAATGAACTGATGCCCCTGGGTCGTACTACATCAGCGCAAGTAGGAGCGGCCCAGATCCTACGTTTTCCTATTCATCGATGCAGTTTACTAACGACTTTCGCCTATATTCGCTCGGAAGACCAAGTGTTGTATCATTTAACTATGCATTCAATTCACTGCCACACCGCGCCGGAATGGCTCATACTTCCAAGAATAGCACGCGCAGCTGGTATTCAACTTGTTTCACCGAGTTCAACATGCAGGTTAGATCTCCCCCTACCTTTCTTATCTTAACTACCACCGTTCCTATCCCTTAATGCATTTCACAGTTAGGTCACGATTGTTGATGTGACACTATGGTTCGTCATCAAATTTGAGCGGTAACAGTGTACAACAATAACTCTTTAGATTGTCGTATTTATTTAGTAATTTCAACGCACTGATACAAACACAATATGCCACTGAATAATTTTATTAATACAAATATTAAAAATTCCAAGTCATCTATTCTGAAAACCTAACTTAAATTTAAAAAAAAAACAACTAAAAATCCATGCCCTGCTCATCATGAGGAAAGTGTGGGAGTGCGCGAACGTCAGGCTCTAACCGGGATGTAGGGCCATTGGAAAACAGCAGGTACTAATTTGAAGCATTATACATCATGATAAGCAACATACCAAAATTTTCAGAGAAACATTCTATACGGATAAAAATAGTAATAAACATCACTATCGAACAAGAATCTAACTTCCAATATTAAGGATGCAACGTAACATATCTTAATGACGACAAAAAATATCTAAATATTAGGCTATCTGCGGGACTATAAAAGAACATTGGGAAAGGAAGTACGAAATGAAACCAACTTTGTCCTGAATTAACGTAGAAGAAATGCGATTCCTGTGTTATGTAAAGGACTGCACATTAATGGACCTTATCAGAAATGAGGATATAGGAAAAGAATTAGGAATTACCAGCTTACAAAAAAAGATAAATACATAAAGAAAAATCTTGATAGACCATTTACAAATAATGAACAATGACATTGCCCAAACAGACCTATTACTATCTCCCAAAAGGAAAAAGAGAAGTAGGAAGGCCAAAGAAAATGTGGTCTTCTCTAGACAATTTTTCCGGAAGAGACTAGATCATCCTAATCCATGCTGCTGCTACTGATGATGATGATGATGATTACGATAATGGTGAAAATATAAAAAAATATTAACTTCACAATTCATTTCAATTGAATTTGAAATGAAATATGAATATAGTTTTAATTCTTTAAACGTATACCTTACATACTAACATATGACGAACCAACGAATTCCAAGTTTATTTAAAAAGGGAGAAAATGATCATTACATCAGTAAATGTTAAATAACGGGAAATTATTACATCGGAATGTATTATATTTTCTACAAGAAACGATACGTTTTGATTTGTTTTTTTCTGAAGAGTAATTTTATTTACTAATGAGCAATGTATTTTGGCATGTAAGCGACGATTACAAGAGAACCGAGAATGGAAATTGCTGTGAGTGCCGTCATTCCTTTGGATGAAGCTCCTCGCTTTCGATGAAGGTCAGCCCTCGGCCGCCCAGCGCCTGGTGCATTGCAAATACAGATCGTCGATCCCCCCAGCGTTCGCTCGCGCGACGATTCCTCGCACCTTGAAGCGGCCCGGTCGCAGTGGGATCACACGTGAGGCGCCGGAAATGGCTCGGAGCGGGAGAGAGGGCACAGCGGGTGGTGGGAGTAAAGCACAGTGCCCAATGTCTCTGATTTCTCGTTTCTCCTTTTCCATCTTCATAACTATCATGTTTTTCACCACAATCTTCAACTTATTCTTCATCTTTGCCATCATGTTCATAATCGTCATCATATATTTTATCTTCATCATCAGGATCTCATCTTTCTTATATTCTCCATCATCGTATTTATTATCTCCGTGATCGTCGTCGTCTTCATCATAGTCATCCTCTTCATCACGATCATCGTCATCTTCTAATGCACATTAAAGTATAACCGTAACATAGGGGAAGGGTAGTTATGAACTCACCAAAATGTTCACTCTTTGCCGTTGAGTTTAATTCCTTTACCTACCAATTTCTTTTCTTTTTTAAATATATCCAAGTAATTGATTATTTCGATGGAACATATTGCTATTGTGTTCGTTTACTAGCTGAATCCTGTATTCGTAGAAGTAACAATCGTAAACGAGCCGAGATAATTTTATGTGGCTCAACAACCACATGGGGAAAATATATCATTTTCTTTCACTTTTTCAAGTTTCTAGACTAGGTTCTTCATTCATCGTTTCCTAGATTGCAAGATTGCCGTGTGCAAAAATGTTCTTAGAAAATTGACGCATGTAGATCTGGAACGAGTAAAAGCAAAATACTGGAGTGAACAGGTAGAGAAAGCAAAAGTAATAGGGAAAGGAAGATGTAGTTTGAAATTGTTCTTCTCGTTAAAAAATAGTAGTATTATTTAAGCGAAATGTATTTCATCACGTAACATCAGTTTTATTTAAAAGAAAATTTATCCATATTATGTTGTAAAAATCGAGAGCGTTTCTAATTTTAGAAGAGGGCAGTTATTTCATTACTGGAAGTATATATAAAAATATATAGTCAGGATTGTATATGTTTCACAATTCCAAGTCTTTAGAATAGTAAGAAATGAAAAATATAATCAAATATTTTAAAAAAATGTAGTCTTCAAATTTGCCAGTTAACGGTATTTTAAAATGATATAGATAAGGTAAAGAGAGCAATAGCCACTGTCTCTGTAGTGATCATGTCAAGTATTAAATTTATTCATCTTCCACAAAAAATGGATATTGAAAAGACACTATTGTAAATTAATCCACTTGTAATAACAAATTCTTATGTGTGTGATAAAGATAAAACATTGAACAAATTCTCTATGTTCTCGCGCAAGTTACTACAATGTTTGACCTTAACACGAAACATCTCCGCTCTCACACTGCGACACAAACCCTGGAGCACATGGACCGCCGATCAGCAGGAGAACACGCAAAACGTGTCACAGGCGTGCGCGTGAAAATTTTCAGAGGACTCTCTACTCTTAAGTAAAATATTTTATTTTCTTAATATTTTCAATTCTTGATTTCTCCCCATTTTTAAGGTGACAATTTGCGAAATTGTTATAAGACATTTGGGGAAGAGACTTTCTAGTCATCTAGCAACCATGTAAATGATTTGACAGAAAATCAATTTTATTTTTTGATTTTGTCATTAAAGTTATAATTTCATTCTGCTTGTGTTATGTTTAATCCACTTTCAGTAAAAAATATGTCGTGTAAATTAAGTTCAGTGAACAAGGGAGCCCAGAGATATATTTGCCCTTCCCCTCTTCTGCGTACGTTTATGGCTCAGAGATCAGCCTAAACATCGGCTTTGCTGTCATCATAAGTCTAGAAATAATATAAATAAAAAACAGATGATAAATTTTGAAGAAGCCGTCGAAAGCCAGCTCTGTTAATTAATCTAAATTGATCAAAATGAATTCAAATATTTTACACTTATATAATGACAACAATACCTCAACAGCATTCCCAAAAGTAGAAATGAAACACGAAAAACATTCACATCTATAGCAGATTAATAACACTCATATCATTCCTAATTATTTAAAATTATTACATTTTAATCTTTACAAAAGATGCAGCAAATAGAGTATTGAAACACAGAGATATTTGGTACAGGTTTGGTACAATATTTTCAGGTGGAATTCTCCTGATCTCTGGTGGAGTCACGCTTAGTCAACCTTGCCAAAGAAACGATTGCACCGTGCATAGGAGCGCCGCGTCGCACTATCAATTGACCAAATTGTCTACTGGATTAACCTACTAACCGCAAGTAAATAGACTGATTTTAATCTGTCTATTAATTAATCTATTAATTTTACTGAAATGAAAATGTTTCTCTTCTCAGTAAATTTTATACGGGGCTCGCTGAGCACGAACCGTTTTTTGGCCACATACACTTCAGGGGGTGGAGTATTAACTAGCAATTACTGGGCCGAGTTCCACAACCAAAATTTTACAATTTTCATGTAATCAGTATTGGATTCAAATTGAATTTAGAATTAAATTAATAAAATATAGAACAAATTACAATTTTTTTAATTTTTAGCAAACGATCTATTGACAAAGAGACATGCTACTCGCCCATTGAGTTCCACATTTAGTACTGTAAACCAGGAAGTTTAAGGAGAATGTAAAAAATGTTCTTCACTATGCCATTACTTGTGGTTTTACCCCTACGTTTGCTTTGCTTTTCCATTTGCATAAATAAATTAATATTAGCTGTTTATTTCTTGCATACACTTAATGCGCCATCAACCTCTAGTTAGGATATGAAGCTAAAAGTATATTCTAGTCTTGGAGAGTTCGATCGTAACTATGTGTAATACTCACTTGAGAATTATAGCAAATCAACGTAATTTATTATGAAACAATAGTGTCTTGAAAACTGAACTCAATCATACCAGGTCACAAAACCACTGACGTTGAAAACCTCGGCCAAAATCACGGCATCCGCGCGGGATTCAAACTGCGACCTCTCGGCCACTGGCGCTCTCCGTTGTCACCAACGCTTGCAGCTAAGGGCACCGATGAAGCTCAATGAAAGGGTACGAGAAGTGAAGGCCCTTGAAGCCTAGAATTGTTTTTATTGATTAATTAGTGATACCAGGTGCGTCAACTGCTACGGTCATTCGACCCGTAAGTGTAGTGCATGTTTTTTCTCGAGCGGCTATCTTTTCCCGCTAGATGGTGAGATCCGGCTCTGACCTATCAGCAACTAGCCTGGGTTTCCCCAATCAGGTATTTCCTACCAGCGTGGTAACTCCCCAGCCGAAACAAGATCTAAACTCCCAATCGGTCTCCAGGCATATGGGGCAGTTTAGTGTAAATGTGTGTAAGTAAAGGATGAGGATAAGAGAAGGAAGAGGAAAGAGATCACGCGCGGTCCGTGGCTCGTTTGTTAGGGAACTACTCCGGCAATCGCTTGGTCATGATAGGAAAAATCGCCGAACCGAAAAATCGAAGAAGCCGGCCGCTAGAATTCTCCTCCAGACAGCGGTTGAACTCAACCTAGCGATCTCACTAGTGCCAAAAAACCTGCGACCGTCTGACTCGAACCCAGGGCTGTGAGGCACTGCAGTGACATCAGTGAATGCCCTGAGTCACCTCTCCGGTTTGTGCCCTAGAAGTTCGGGATACAGGCCCGCTGCGCGGAAGCGGGAGAGAGGGGACATCCGGCGGGCCATCACGTGAAGTCACGCGTCCGATGCCCCGTGCGGCGGCGCACAGGTTTTCGACGCCCTCGCGTCCACACCGCGTTCACGTGACGCGTGTCTTCAACCCCGCCCCAGCTCAATTTCCCCGTGGGAGCGACTTCGCGCGAGGGAGCCTGTGCACACGGCTGACGTCAGAAAGGAAGCGGCTGGACTGCATGCTGTCTACATCGACGTTCTAGCTTTTCGAGAGGCAGCCAAGGCAGAAAGAAATTACATTCACATTTCGTGGAAAAGAGCACATAAAAAACAATGTAAGAGCAAGAAAACCAATGTACAGTATAATTACTGTTGTTACATGGGTATTCAGACTTTAGAATTATAAAATATAAATGATTACTTACACATACATAACGTAATTTTAAAATATATATTATTACCTAATTTGTTACTCATTATTACCTTATTTTTTACTAGCTGACATCAATGATTTGAAAGATATAACATTATTCATATCACAAGGAGACGCGCGAGGTACAAACATTAATATCTGATAGAATTTTGGATATAAAAAGACAAGATATTTGAGCAGCAACGGTCGATTAACATTCGTTAGTGGTACAAGTTTATACTAGCCTAGTATGATGTTATGTTCTAACACTTAGATGGGTCGCAAGAGCAACGGAAAACACATTATTTAGGGTCGGAGTGTGGATGAAACATAGATTGAAAGAATTAAATGACAATGGTTTCTCTGTGCTTTGCGATGATATAAATTAATGGGTCCACATTCCCTTAAATTGCTGTGCCACCGAAACAAGAAAAGGAAAATGGACTGGAATAGGGACAATAGGGAATAGGGACTGGAATAGGGACAACTGCCAACATACAAACGAAACTCTTGCCCAGGATATATTACGATTGATTGACTGGTTGATTAGTGATTACGGGCGCGTCAACTGCGAAGGTCATTGTTCCTGTAGGTGTAGTACTTGTCTTTCCCCGGGAGATGGCGGTGATCTTCCCTCGCTGGATGGTGAGATCCGACGCCAATCTACTTGTTGGCTACCATGGTTTTTCCCCAATCTGCTCTCTCTCACCAACGTGCCAGCGCCACAGTCGGGACAAGCTCTAAGCTCCCGACCAGTCTCCAGGGATATGTGTTAGTGTAGTGCACACAGGTAAGTGTGTAAATAAGAGGTGACGTTAGGACGAGAAAGAGAAAGGAAAGATCACGGGCGGTCCGTGGCCCGTTTGTTAGGAACTGTAATAGTGCGGCTTTAACAGTTTTCTTCTCGATCTGTCCGTCTCCTCTAGGTCAGACGCAGTCCACTTATCAATTTCAAAGGCGTAAATTAGATTTAACACATCCCGGATGTTAGTGGTTGAAATCAGATAGAGTAAGTATTTAACAACTTTGTCACTCGCTTTTGATATTTTATTCAGAGTTCCTCCTTGATTCGATTGTGGTCCAGACGATGGTACAGACGGTTTCGCAAATAGTAATATTTCTTCGGATAGTAATAGATTGATGTCGCAGAAAATTTGGCTACTTTTTTGAACAGTTTCTGTTTGAATATTTATGCCACATTTATGAAGACCTCATCCCGATGTCATAGCTGAATATTTTTGTAATGCTTATAAGCATATCATGTTTTAATTTATTCTGTGTTTCAGCGTAGAGCTTTGGGTCATCCATGTAAATGAATTAGTCATTTCGGATTTTTCATAACGGAATACAAAGTAGCTTACTGGGACGGAAGGTCAGATTAAAGCGTTAAACCGAGTATAGAAAAAAGCTACTAAATTCAGGAATAGAAACCACGGAGCAAATGTCAATTGGGAATCTTTAGTTAGGGTATGTCACTAATTCTTCAACTGCGACTTCCTGACATTTTTCATGAAACGTGCGCTTGCAGAATGAAAAATGAATTTACTTACCTCCAGTCTTTTTGGAAACATCATAATAAGATACATTGCATTTAGCACACAGCTAGTCACCACACCTCTTATTTGAAGACGTAGCGGTTCAGAAGTGCCAAAAAGTTCACATCTCACGGATTTCTGTGGCCTTCCTCGTTTTCCAGTCCCTTTCTCTTCAGGAGGAGTCAGTATTTAGCTGAATTGTCTTTCTTCTTTATCGATATCTTTGATATTCGACAGTAGGCAGTTGCATCAGCTTGCGACAACATAGCAATAATTTGAATAACGATATTTACCAGTGAACTCTGCAAGACGTACACAGATTATGAAGTTACATTTATTTTTTATTATTTTCTACCGTTACTCAGTGAGCTGGGAAGCGGCTAAAGCAGCGGAAGTGATTGCATGACTATTGAAATGATAGATATCGCTTTTGCGAAATGGCAGCGAACGTATATCGATTGATCCTCCGGTTAAAATTTTTAAGTCGCTTTCCTCTCTTCAACAAGGCAAAGTCCGATTGAATACCATATATCCCTCTTTCGGGAGCTGAGAGCTCGATGCCTTCCGGTGGTTTTCCTCAAGTATTAGAAAAAGAGGTGGTCGAGGTATCTGTTATGATCTTGACAGCGAGCTCTCGATGAGATAATTAGGGCGCTCAGGGAAGTAATTGTATGGTAATGCCTTCCTGATGGACTTCTGTTGATGTAATCCCTTGAGACCTCCGCTGTTAAGGACGTAGTTTATGATCCAAAATTGTGTTTATGATAGATACACTCTCGGTTTCTCTCATTCTTTCGGAGCACAACCAAAGTTGAATGTTACTAAAGAGTTTCTGGACCCAAATTGGTAATCAAACACCAGTAGTGTTTGAAGCCGATCACATGGCATTGTTCGGGCCCACAGCAAAGCAGAAACAAACACGGTTATTTCACAAGCAAGGCAGAACAGTTGAATTGCGTAATCGGCAGAGCGCGGCCGTTGAGCCGGTGATATCGCCCTCACATCCGCTCTTCCGCGAATTCTCCAACGAACGGCAACGGACGGGCGTGGCCGCTCGTACGTGTGCGCCTGGCAATCTCGCCCCCTCAGCTCGGTCCGTTGGAGGAGCAACGGACAAAAAACCGCCAGATCATTGCAAATCCAGATCAAATGGCAAATGGTAATTGGCCATCGCCATCCCCACCTCTGCCGCGCGTGAGAGCCCTTTCCTAACGTCTCTGCCCCAGCCAAATTCGGCTTAACCGACTTCGTTAGTCCGCATAAAGACACCGTGCAAGATAGCCGCGTGTGTTCAGGGCTCCGCGCGTAAAGCGTGTAAAGAATGTATAATCGTGCAAATGAGCTGCATACGGCTCGCACATAAATTGTTTAATCGTGGCAGTGCACGCTTTAATTGTGTCTGCCGCTCTTGCGTGGGTTTGCGCCCGCAATTTTGGTTGAACTATGTAACTCGCGGCTGCTTCTAGTCGGCGCAAGGTAGCCACGGCGGTCCAAGATGTCACTACAATAACTACGCTTGGACAGGTGTATTAGTGCACCAAGAGAAATTTTCATCTTAATTCTGTGCTTCTTGTGCATTTACTGTGTGAATACTGTGCATTTACTTATTAAATATTGTTTGTGCTAGAAATTTGCTCGGGTATGCATCCTGCACTCCTGCGCCAATCCCAAGAGCTATCAAAGGGTTTCGGGACTACTGTACTTCATCACTACAGTCCATTCATACAGTCCACTCATGAACATTAAGTGTATAGTAGCCCCGAACAGGCATGAAGATTCCACAATGTTAATCTGTACTCAGAAGTTCTCCCTTGAATGGTGAATATATTGAATGGAGACAATATTACACACAAATTATATAAATTTTGCTCCTCTCTCCAGTAACACTTGTAGCACATCAAGGCTACTCCTTATATAATAATTTATTTGATGAAATATACAAATACACAAACAAAATTTGCATTTCCACAAAAAGGTATGATTCAGGAAATCCTGTTTTTAAATCAGACCCGAAATAATTCTTGTACGTAGTAAAATACAATACAAAGCGTGCAGATTAATGTCATTATAATAAAGAAATTCAAAAACATTACATATGTAAATAATATTACGTAAATAATAAAGGATATCACAGTAAAAACAGAAGGAAGACAATAATAACAAGCATAAATAATAGTAGAAAACAATGTCTATTCTCGTAAATAATTCACATCTAAAATTCTATTAAAGTACGAAACTAAAGATATTACATAGTATTCAACGAATCTGTATTAAAAAGAGTTTTGAAAAAAATAATATATAGTATTCAATGAAGCATTGGAGTAAAGTATAACGTACAAATATATATATATATATATATATATATATATATATATATATATATATCAGTTGCATGTAATTAATACTATAGCAACTAGTAGTTCGTGACTATTTTCCAGAGAGCTATTTTAAAATCAGAAATTAGTAGTAACAAAATCATGAAGGATAGAAAATAATTGGTTGTCTCTCATCTCTAAATATCGATTCGGTAGTATTTTACTTTTTCGCCTTACTTCCTAAGAAGAGGAGGCATTGCAATCGTATGTCAGAAAATTACGATTTTTCGACAGACAAACTTTTCTTGCCGGGCTCTGTTAACGAAAAGGAGGATAAATTTTGTTCTAGTGTCTAGTAAAGTACTCCATCTAACACACTGTGTAGCCAGAATTCATATTTTGTGGGCCCTCGATACCGAAATATCGATTGATGCCAAAACGTCTGTCTATTGTCAGCGCTAGCGCCTAATTAGTTCAGCCGATTTTCCCCAAAATTGATATTCCACGATTGATTTAAAGGAGATCAAAATCATCTATTTTGATTTTTGGAGGTACTTTACAGGAAGCCTCAACATTTTCAACATTATCTCAAAACTGACTCCAAATGTTTTGATTTAACTTACTCGTCGGGACGCATAAAATAACAGTTCAGACCTCATTTTCATTGAAATCCTTGGTTTTCATTTTTTTCGGCGTTCCCACAACTAAAATATTAAAGAAAGAGTTTTTTTGTTTCTAAATGAAATCTGTTGTTCAAAGACAGTTTTTGAATTAAGATCATGTACAATTTTTCGAAAATACGAGTAGCTTTCGCGTAATTCTATGTAAAATACACACAATTTAATTTCTTTAACATTTAATTTACAAAAATCGCTATTTTTTCATATTCTCCTCTGAGTATGTAAGAGTGGTAAAAAGTGGTGCTAATTTGATTTTTTTAATTGCAAAATTTTAACATTTCAAAACTACAATATTGAAGATATGATATTTTGTCAGATCTTAAAAAGTCATGTTAAATTTTTTAACACTTTTTTTGGCGTTTTTTAGTTTGGAGGTAATTTCTATTTAAAGTTAATTCAATTAATAAAAAAGAACGTTTTCTCACAAAACGCTACAAATTGTTTTCTTAAGTTTTTTCAAAGAGCTCCACAGGTCTCAATTTTCGTTGAACTCTGAATTTTCGATAAATGTAAAAGTCAGAAGTAATATGAGAAAGTGTGTGCTGTTGTAACCACTATTTTATAATAGGAACATTTTTGACAGTGGATAGTAATGAAATATCTCTTTATTAATGTTATGAAGGCAATAATTTTAAAAAATCTCTGATGTATTGAAGGAGCATAGTTTCACATACAGTGTTTGACAACTTAATACGTGTGTTCGAGAATCCCCGCCCTTTGACTCCCTACTCTGAACCAATGTCGACGGGGGTGGTTATCCAGTTCCCCTTGATCCACTTAGTTATTTCCATAGTCTTGTTCATTGTCTCGACAGCCCGCTTCGGGCCTTGGCCGACCAGCGGTGGCCCAGCCTCTCGACTGTGGGATAAGAGATTCGAGTGGTTAGCACGAAGACATCCCTCCACCTTATATACTGGTCTTCATAACCTTAGGGCGGGCTTTCTCATCGTCACTCAGCAATAGAAACTACGGCATTTGTAAGGAATGTGCAAGTTATAATTTTGTCCCTGCCGGGAATCGAACCCTGGGTTGCGCTGCGGAAAGCGAGCACGCTAACAAACAAGCCACCGACGGCCTGTATTTCGATAGTAATATTATCAAATTAAATCTGCAGCTCGTTTGCTATGAAAAGTACTTTTATTCCAGGGAAGGGAACAATGTGTCATTATATCACATTATGTCATCACAACGTTCGTTGCATATTGAGCTCTTATTGCTTTATTTATAATTCAATTAAGTATAGAAAAAGAGAGAATGTAATTTCGGAGGTCAAGAAAACGTTTACAAACAAATTTTCCCCATATGTCACATATTTTTTACTGTTTTAGACGATAAGTAAATAATGAGTAAACCAATTAAGTAGTAAATAGTAGGAGAAATTTTCGACCAGTAATTAAACATTTTACTCTTCTCGTGGGAATCAGGAAAATTTACATTAATTTATATGACTTTCAAGACTAAAATAATTCAATTTTCTTCGATTTTATATGTAATAATTTATTTCCTACATCTTATAATATCTCAGATAATGATCGGGATATTTGGGAAGTTACAAATTTCTGTTTTTAACACACAGCATTTACTTCTGATTGTCCATTTAATAGCAGTACATGTTAAGTGTCATTTTCGCATTAAGTGTGAACTCAAAATCAAATCATTCGTTTCCGTTTTACTTACGTTTATTTCTCTCTTTGATAGCTTTTTCATTATGTATTGTTAACCATTCATTTGATACGATCATCTCAGGAATCACATTCGAATATTTGAATTAGCCCAATCTGCCAGGATGCCTCATGAATGCGTTGTGTATTCGTCTTATCTTTCAATGAATGTTCATTTATTCTCTGCAAGAATACATGAGGATAGTCATTCATGAACAAACATCTTTATGGAAATAAATATTAACGTAACTTTAGATCACGTGCCTCATTGTAATTGGTCTGAAATACAAAATTTAAAAACAGTATCTTCAAATGAACGGAGAATATGAGGAAAGATACAGTCGCGTACGAAATTAATCACAGATTGTATAAAATGAGAATAAAGGATTGAAATATATTTTATAGTTAATGGAAACATTTGTGAAAATAAAAATAGGGTCTACAAACAATAAAATAGCAATAGCAATAATTTTTGTTTTAAAAAGAAAATTCATTATGTGCTTACGTTAAATCCTTTAGCAAAGAAACGGTGTTAAATATTATAATTGGACAGACGCATTATTGGTTTTCTCACATTCATATCAGGCTACATTCATTTCGATCCATTTGCAAAATAAAATATTATCTACTAGTTGCCTGCAGCAGAAAAATTGTTGCGGAACAAAATCACACGAAATTGTTTTCTAAAAAGTAGCAAGCACACTGCTCAATGACAACGAAAAAAATCGTATAACATCTTAACTTGAATAAATTAAATATTTTAACAAAAACAGTTTTCAAATACACTGCAATAACAGTATAGCATATATAAAACTGTCCTTTACATACCAAAGAATTTAAAAATGGCTATTCAGTATCGCGATACGTGAATAGCAAATATTTATGGTAAGAAGTATTTCCTTGGAGCCTCGCTGTCGCATGACGTCAGTGTGTCGTAAGCAGTGGCGCACTGAGTTAATACAGATTCCGTTACATTTCTAACATTTTATACGATATTTTTTTAACTTTACATCAGCAACAAATCGAATTATGAAAATGAGGAGAAATATCAAAGTGACGAAAAATATTAAATCAAGCTTAGCGTGGCATTGGCGTATATTTTCAGGCAAAAATTATTGTGGTATTTGGGTTTGTAATAAAAATAAATTGTAAATACGAGGGTCGTTCCGAAAGTAATGCCTCCCATTTTTTTACGTAGGCATAGGATCTCAAAAACAAATGTGAGTGGTGTCATAGTGAAATATGAACTCTCTCGTTAAAGTTCGTTTAATTTCGTTGCTTTTTGTCAGATAGAAGCATAGTTACAGAACGCTAAAATGGAGTCTAGCCGGAACGCGCGTCAAAAGCAGAAATGTGTGACTGAATTTCTCACTTCCGAGGAAATTGCACGCATCGACATCACCAGTCTCCTGCTGAACTTTTACGGGAAGGATACAGTGGATGTTACTACAGTATGGCGACGATGGGTAGTGCGTTTCAGCGGTAGTGACAGCGACGTGAATGACCAACCACGTTGTTGTCATCCACGCGCAGCTGCCACACCACGGAATGACAGAGCGCCTCGTTCAGTTCTTCCGCGTGAATAGGTTCATGGGGGGGGTATATGGTGCTGGGTAACTGTGTATGGCGCTGGACATTGTCTGCAATGCGTTAGAGGTAACGAGGTAACAGCTGAGTTAATTGAGTTACCGAAATTGTGCGCTAGGTGTGTCCCCGCGATCACTCACACAGGAACACCAACGCCACCGAAAGGAACGTTTTGAGAAGGTTTCGACCCAATACGAAGCTGAAGGTGGCGGTTTCCTGGATTGAATAATAACTGATTACGAGACATGATGTCACCATTATGAGCCAGAAATGAAACGACAACTCATGAAATGACACCATAAGAATTCCCCGTACAGGTCAACTCGGCAGGTACAGAATTTACCAGCGTGGCATCGGATCATAAAATGTGTGGAAAAAAAGGGGGACTATAATGAAAAATAGTTTCGTGTTCAAAAAACTCTGTTCTAACACATTGTATTAAGTTTGTTTTTTTATTTACTGTAGTTGTCATACAAATAAATACGAGGCATTACTTTCGGAACGACCTACGTATAATACAGTTGTCTGGTTGGCCATTCTGATGAATTAATGTGACATGAAAAAGCACCAATAAAATCCTTTTTTAAAATTTATTTTTCATAACAGAATAATATTTATTTATCGTCAATTGATTTATATGAAAAAAATGTCAATCGACGAATGTCAAAATGACGATTGAAATGAAATGTCAATCGTCAATTGGTTTAATGTTTCATGTTGCGCCGAAAAGGCGGCATAGAAATCCATAGCTTTTTGCTACTATAGGTGCCTTGAACCGTCCAAAAAACATTTTTCAGAATATTGTAAAAATTCTGTTCAACACAGTGCCAATCTATTCTTGTCGAAAGGAATTTAGTAAGTTTCGCACCAGAAGATCGCTTTGAGTCGATTGACACCACAATTGGCCTGATTGGTGGAGAGTAAAAGACGGAACCGTCAGTAACAGATGGGCACATGAACACACGGCCATACACAGGTTACCTGATTATTACATTAACGATCTACTGAATGCAGAATATAGCAAAATATGTTACCAAAAACACTGAAATGTATGTAATATAGCCAGTGGCACAAACTCTTTACTGTATGTGTGTGTGAAAGGGGGGATAAGTGTTCAGCTGACTTAATGATTCCTCATAAGGAGTTTTATGCTAGTTTAAAATCTCAGTCATACTTTTTAATACTACTTAAATTTATTTTTACTTGTTGATCTGAACTTGTTTATGATGCATTCAATTAAGATATTGAATGTCGCGCTGTCATAAAAATGTGTCATTTACGTCGGGTAGGAGCTCAGTATCCTAAGTTTCACAAGGGATTCATTTTTGGATCCGAACTATACGTGAATAATATATTGAAATAAAAATCTTTACATCGATATTAGAATATGGTATATCCAGAAGATACCAAGAATTCTTGAGTGAGCTACTGAATACAGCAAATATATGAAAACTCAAAATATAATTTATATAAACATATAATAACGAGTACAATTACACCTAATAGCAACAATACGCCTCGGACATTATCGAAACTCGCTAGTTATACACATTATCCCGAGTTTTCACGGAGTCAAATTTCTCTGAACTAAAAATAGAAAATGTACAAGAAAGTAAATAATAAGGAGAAATATCAAAAATGTAGAAATGCATCAAATCTAGCAGTCTCACCTGGCTTCTGTGAAATGGTGGACATTATGATGAGATAGAAACGCTTAGTTAGAGCCCTATGACAGCACAATAGGGTAATTAGAACTGGATTTGGTGTATGGATAGTCACATGTATAAAACTTACATGTCTTCTATGATTTAAATACATATCTTTGTAGATATTCTTTACAGGGTTTTACAATCTGACATTAAAAGGAATTATTATAAACATATTATTAACATATTATTAACATTAAAAAGGAATTACAATATTTCTAAGAAATAATTAAAATAACGTTAAAAATTGTTTGTATAACACTAAAGACTATAACTTCTCAGTAAAAAAAACAATTTTATATACACTTTATTTTAATTAAAAATGAAACTGACCGGAGCAACTATCAAATGTTGCAAATGTTGATAGTAAAACAACAAAATATACTGTGGGTATTTTTTAAGTACCTTACACTGTGTATATTGAGTAACAAGTATCCTACGTATATACGTAACAAATGTTGAAAATCAACTTCCGGGTGAATAACCCCATCTCGATCAGAAGTTTTGTTCAGTTTCCCTTGGTGTGTTGAGCATTATGTATGGTAGAACCTTTCTCCGCTTCTAGTCATAAATCAAATTTCATTATCTACGCACGTTTTCTTGAACTCTATTTTGCTAGACGCGAGAATTGTCAAGCAATAATCCATACTGGACTGAAAGGGGCTCCGGATGAGTAACGATGTTATCGCTGAGCAACCGCTGCAGGAGAATCATGCCATAAATGCCAAGGAAATTCTAGCAAATAATACAAAGGTCTCAAGGTAACAATAATGACTGAACGTGATTTTGTAAGAAAGGCACCACGCCTGCAAAAATATAATTCCGCTCTCTGGTATGTTTGCTATTTGATTAAATGAGAAGGTGGACAATTTGACATTCGACTGAATATTTTCTTTATGATCGCCAGCTTCTTCCCCCACCTTGAAGGCCATGTTCGCATCAAACCAAGCAGGGGTCAAGTTTGCCGGGCCCGTTGCTACTTGCATGGCGGTAACAGTTCTTTGCCCAACCGCGCAGGATGTGGAGCTGGATCGTGCGTCAAGCAAAGTTGATTTGCAGAAAGTGATTTGGTGTGGAAAGCAAATATAAAACACCACATATCAGACCAAACCAAAGTATCAAACTATTAATTGTTATTACGTATCTCCGGTTACGTCAACTGTTATAGTTATTAATCTTAAGTATAATACATGCTTTTATCACGGGAGACAGCGGTGGTCTTTTCCCCTCGCTGGTTGGTAAGATGATGCCTGGTGTTGATTGGGTGCTGACCTTTACGTCGGCTTGGGGACATTTTCCCTAACTAGGTATCTCCCACCAGTGTGGCACCGCATCACTCCGTTCTAAGCCTCCAACTGGTCTCCCGACATGTGTAGTAGTGTAGTGCATGTGCTGTGTGTACGCAAGGAGTGAGGATAGGATAAGCAAGAGGAAGGAAATATCGCGCGCGGTTCATGGATCGTTTGTTAGGGTGCTGCTACGCCATTCGCCTAGTGTTGATCAGATAAACCAACGAAAACTGCCAATCAGAGCACGCGGGAGCTAGAATTCTCCTCCAGCCGCTAATCTACCTTACGTCGAAAAGCCTGCTACCGTCAGAACTCGATCCTGACCTCCCAGTCAGAGGCACTGAAATGAGATCAGATGATGCTCTGAGCAACATAATTCAATGTATCTGACTAGGTTGCGAATGTCATATGACCCAGAAAGATAATGCGTGATTGCGTACAAATGAAAAAATTATGGAGAAAGTTCTCAAAAAAGTTCACTTTCATACTTGACAAACATCCAGTATCAAGTGGATCATCAAATGCCCAAATGGGAACACGTTTTATTTAGCAAATTAAGAGCATCCATGTTGAAACATTATATCACCACGAAGTATCATTAGAGGGGAAATAATTAAGCCAATTCGTCACAGAAACAGAATAGTGATTACGTGTGAAATATTAATTGTCCTGCATAAATTAGAACTTTGTCTGCATTATCGGTCAAGAATTCGAAGCGTTTGCGTGACATACTTTTCTCTTCACCCAGGGAATAAATATGCAACGGCCATCAAAAATGCCTTTTGATAACTCAGACTTCGACAGTTGAAAGGTT
>JAHLJT010008446.1:33470531-33623826 GCA_031308135.1 Acheta domesticus
TTCATAGAAATTTAAAACTGACACAGTGGAACCCAACACCTTGTCTCTCACTAGCTTCAGAAACATCCTACCAGCACCCTAAACCCTGTTTATTACGTAATACCTGCTATTCCTCGTCACCGTAATACACTACACTTATCCTAGCCGCCTCATTTGATTTTTTTATGTTTCCAAGCATGTCCATTGCTATAATGATTAGTCCCGATAAATGTTTTATCCCGGGAGGTGACGGTGGATGTGAGATCTGGCACCGACCTTATGTTAAACAGTGAACACGTCTCACAATAAAAATTATCACAATATCCCCAGAATGTCCTAGTACTGTAGGAGGTCGAAGCGGATCACTTCTCAGTCAAATTCCTGTTGAAAAATTGTATTTAATGAAGTTACGCAAATAAAATTTGTCTCTCTACGGTAGGCAAATCGTTTTACGTTGGTGTTTGGCGAAATATTTTCCTGACGTCTACTTCTCAAACACTTGTCCACGATGAGTTACCTGCCAGTCTGGGGTAAATATTACATGTGTAAATTAGTTATACGAGATTTCTCACCCGATGCACATTGGCGAAAAGCAATTATCTTCGACCCTAGAAGTTTGTAACATTTATTCTGGGACAGATTAGTGTGCTAAGTTTGCATTTCAAGAAATATTTAATAGTAATAATTTTAGCACATTTAATTTGAATGCACTACGTCTACTCTACGTCAGTTTTTTTTGCAGACCTGCCTGTCGTGAGACATTAGCTCTAGAAAGTTGTATCTCATGAATCACAAATAGCGATTCCATTTATTTTTTCTGTTGCCTTACGCATTCTTTCAGGAAGATACCAATGAGCGGAAATGGAGATGAGTATTATGCCGGCATTTAAAGAGGGTTCAAATTTATTTTCTTGCATTAATTATCCCTCATTGAGAAGACATATCCGTGCAAGAAAAGGTAGCGATGATATCTACTTGATATGTATTATTAATACGTTTATGTAAGGAAATTCGCCTACTGACTTTGCATCTAAGATGTATATGCACTAAGGCACTTATATACGAAACAATTCAGTAAAATAATTTCAGTTTCATTTTTCACCATAATGAGTGAAGATTTGACGATCGAAATGCCAATATATATGAAGTATATGAACTATATGCAGGAGAAAAATGGGCCTGATCTTCTGTGTCAGGTTTGAATCTCTCCTTGAACTGAGATAAATTAATTCCCCAAGTGCATGTTTTTACGAGTTTTATTTTGAAAATCATGAAACAAAATGCAATAAACCCAAAATATCCTTTTATTTAAGCTTATATTAAATCTTTTATAACTTTTATTTTTTAATGAAAATCAATTTTAGTTTCAATTGAATAGCATTACCCATGTTTCTTCGCAGATAGTTTGGGTAATTGATATCTTAGGACATTTTCGTTGTAAATCGTTGCTTAAAAACTTCAGTGTGCTTCCCGTAAATCAAGAAAGATGAGGTCATGCTACATTCATTTTCTTGAAATAGTCTGTTCTTGCCAAGTGCGAGAGAACATTCTGCATGTTTACTACTTGTACTGATAATTAATAGAAACTGTTTACACATTCTATTTTGTGACTAAAAGGATTTTAGATAACACTACTCTTTTCCTCCAATAATCTTGATTCTCCCGTGTAACGTCATCAAAGGTCAAAGAACAACGCAAAATACTCAATTGAATATGAACAAATTAGTCTTAATTAAAGAAAAGTAAAGTCTTTTTTTCTAATTCTTTATTTTATCTCTATCTGTTTGGAAAAAAGATTAAATTGTAAGAAAAATATATTTTTACAAAATTTTCAAACTGATTACATTCCAGCTATCTGAATGGCTATAGAAAGTGCGAGTTCATTGTATTATGAAGCTTCATCCCGGAAAGGCTACGTCGCATTGCAAATTTCGCTCTTTACGGTTACGAGAGTGTTGAACCTCTCCCCAGAAGGCCGTTGGGGTTTCGTATGCATTATGCGGCTGGCGGCTGACGCGGTCAGGACGGAGAAGGGGCGCAGACGACGAACTGACGATTGCAAAGGGTGATGCAAACGGAGCAACGGTGTTCAAACGAGCGAACCACCACCCGACAGTCTACGACAGTGTTTGTCAAGGTCGATGCCACGAGCGGGAGTCCGTGGCACGAGTGCCACGATGAAATCGCCTCTCCACGCAGTTCATACCCCGTCCGCAAGAGACAACGCCATCAATATTGTAAAACGGCGGGTTCTAATAATTTCCTCTCCCGACGCTAGTGGTGCAGAGAAGCTCTTGGCGTGGCACAGCGCTTGGCGGGGACTCACCAACTTTACATAAATCTGCTTCCCATAGATTTATTTTTTCCATCAGGGCTTAAACTGCATTCGAGCCTCGACCTGACATTTTGCGTAACGCTGGTGTACAAAAAAAAAACGTGATAAATTTTTAAATTTGCCATTTTGCAGAAATTTTAGCCAACCAGAATGGCCGAGGTGGGCTAAGACGAAGTACAACCTAGCGCTTCGGTCCGAAAGGTCGCGGGTGTGATGCCACACCTTGGCCATGGTTGTTTGTCCCTTGTCTCTCAGGTATGTGTTGGTCGCGGAGACTCACGTCCTGCTGACCCCAGATCAGAGGAGCACCGCAAGTGTTGTTATGTAGTTGTATGTATGTACTTGGCTCAAGATCCCGTGCAACGGCAAAGGCCTACCGGCGACATCACTGCCATCGCGGTCTGGGTTAGAGGGTAAGTGTGGTTTGCACGTGGACACCCCACGCCGTATTCCGGTCTTCCTCAACCTAAGAAGTGAATTTTCCCCATCATCATCACACAGCGAACAATACCTTGACATTGCAAGGAAAACGCACACTATAGTCTTGCCTCGACCGGGAATCGAACCCGGGACTGCGTACTGGAAAGTGACCACGCTGACCAATAACTGCCATGAGGCGCAAATGTAGTGTACAGTATAGTCAAATATACGTCCCATCGGGACGTAATTGTAACCGGTTGATGGATGGATGCAAGCCCTAGAAACATTGCTTGTTATACGAGCTGAACCGTTTGTTTTGCGATCAAGACTAAGTGTTTAATTCTATTTACCGTCCGTCTTGTGAATTATCTTGATGGAATTTTTACTACGCAAAAATTAATCATTTTTTAAACGTATTTCTTCACTTAACTGCAAAATTACGACTTCTGAGATGTGTAACTTTTCTTGTGCACCAATTCCGGCAGAGTTATATCATAGTCAACATTACTTATGTCTCTGCCGGACTCTGATCTGGAGGACCTAGTGTTCGAGTGCCGACGATGGCGAAATTCGAAACTAGCTAGGTCAAATACAGCAGCTGTCTACAGGCGAGTTCTAGCGGTCGGCTGCTGTGATCTGTAGTTTTCTGTAGTTTTTGAGATCAATACCCGTGCTTCTACGATCGCTCTTTGCTCAAATGCTCTTTTTAACATTGATTATTTTGCCTTCCTCTTCTATTATATTGGTCAGATGGGAAGTTTGTAATTTAGGAATTAAACTTTATTGAATATTGTTATTTTATTGAAACTGATTTCTATGTATTTATTTCTAATTCTACACTTCGTCAAAGAGGAGGATGTCAATTCAATAACACATTTCTGATGATTCTACCAGGTTTGAAGGTTCCTCTCCATTGGCGCAAGAACATCTATTTGATTCCTAATCAATACGATAGACCTGTACATTATTTCCTCCTTTCCCATCTAGACACACCGGTCGGTGTGAAATCGGGTTCTAAGTTCTCAGTTGTCAAAAGTGAAAAGGAATTAACTGGGAAGGCAGTGTGTGGGGAAAAGTGACCACGGGATACAATTACGCGATTCCGATAGTTTCAAGGAGATGTGGTCATCGACTTTCTCGTTTAAGAAACAAATTCTCCGTCCATCCTAAAGTATTCCAGAGGAATTTAATTGTTAGAAATTAACAATATATTCTATTAGTATTTGGACATACTCAAAATCAGGACGGGCTTCTTGAGTACTTGATTCCCGCGCATTTCGTAGTTTCCACGTAAAGATCGAATTTTTAGTGTGCCAAGTTAGAAAACATTACGAAAAGCCTCACCGATCGGCATGGAAGCCCATGTTCTGGCACCCTGTAGTTTTGATCACAGTTCCAATGGGAAGTTAATTGCGTCTTGCCAAAGGGTAGCTGTCGATGTGACAATGCACATACCGGATATGCTCTCATCGACCGTCTCGTGTTTTCAGGCCAACAGCTCTTTGCGTGTGTCTCTCCAGCCTCCCGGCCAATCCATTGTTGGCTCTTGTTCGGGGACGAGGTTGCTTTTGTATTAGCGAGGGCGCGTCGCTATCTGCCCTGTAGCGAACTGTATACAAAAACAAGGTAACGCCCATAGACCTCCAGGATACGAACAGCCACGAACAGGCATCCCGAAGAACATTTGGGGCAGATTTCTTTCCTGACAGTTGTGACACTCGCCGATTTGTGACCACGGTTCGGAGGATTCTGAAACGAAATTGTTTATATTAATTTGATACGTAAATTTCTACAATGATAAATGTAAACTCCTACAATGAGAAATTTTCTTCTCGCGTCACACATATTTGCGAATCAGCAACCATAATACATAATATTTGTTGATAAAATGTTTTTCTTTATTCATTGTTTTAAATTACGTTGTGAAACAGCTAGGCATTAAGTCATTGGCCCGAGAGGTTCAGAGAAGATAATATAGATTTAATTTATTAAAGAAGTTTAAATTAAACATGTTTTTCCCATTATATTAATGACGTGTACCATTAAAAGAAAAAAGTATTTAACCAGGTTGGGATAGGAACTGGAGCACTATGGCTGACAATCCAAAGGGCTTTCCCTTTCTTTTTTATCCAAATGACAGAACAACTCCATTTCTAATGCTGTAATGAATTGCAAATGTCGCAGTGACGCTAATATATCAATCAAGTTTACGCGAAAAATTTAAACCGTTAAACCTGAAATAATTTAAAGATTTATCACTGAGGAATATATTGCTTAAAAAACTATCTTAATAACGCACTTGTAGTAAAACATCGAAAAAGTTGAACTTATGAAATGTTCGTATGTTTGAGAAGAATCAAATCCATACCCTATTATTAAGCACGTTTTGTTATATTCGAGCAAACAATTTAGGTAAAAAATAGAATTATTGAGACAATTTCTAAATGTTGGAGCCTAATGTAAAGTACCCCCAAAAATGAAAAGATTTCGTTTCAAGTTCGTTATTCAACAACATCAAGACGACATCAAGACGACACTAAGAACGACACGACTCTTCTTCCACCTACCTAACATACCCGGACCATCCTTTTACAACCTAGGCATAGATAATCCTCCCTTCCTAAGAATAAGAAAAAACAGATATCCCCTTCATTCATTCTTAAACTACATTTCCACGTTTGAATAGAAATATTTAACTCCAGTAATTAAAATCAGCTCTAGTGATGTTCTGGCGGTGCTCATTGAGTTTCCCCACTCGTACTTTTCAAGGTGAGTATAAGTCACCAATCATCTGAAGAGTCGAAAGGCTGAAAGATGTAAATTCAGAAGAAACAAATGAATTGAAAAAAACGACACGACAACGACACTAAGATGCGGGAGCGGGAGGTGGCCTTGGGCGAGAGCTTGCGCGTGTGGCGAGTGCACGCGCCGTGGGGCACTGACGTCAGCGGTGCCCAGGGCGCGCACCAGCCATGCTTATTCAGTGGCTGACCCTCGCCCGGCCACCAGGGAGGCAGCTGGAGAGAGGTCTGGGGAGGGGGGGCTGGCGCGAGGGTCACGCGGCCGTCGAGTCGCACCGCCTCGCCCAGCGACCCTCACGTGCCGGTCGCGCCACCCGCACACACGGCGCGGTCGCCGGCGCCCTTGACTCCTTTGTCTGCCCTCGCCTTCGTTCACCCTCTCGCCTGCGCAGCTTCCGCCGACCCTGAGCGTCTCATGCCCGCGTGAGGCGTGACGTTTACGCTCCTTTTGACGTCACAACGCTCGGACTTCACGTTCTCACAAGTTCTGAAGGTCTCGGAGACTTGATCGTGAGGTCGCTAACGACTTTAAGATTGAATTGGGCTGCCACAGCTCCTTCGTCAGGATTCTGTAGGAGGCTCCCGAATAGTGGGCATTTTCGAAGACACCAATTCGTTCACTATCCATGCCAAGCACGTGACTATCTGGCTCGAGGACATTCGTTTGGTTAACCGTATCCGCGGAAAGTATGCTTGAATGAAATCTTTCCAACTTTCAACAAGCAACTTGAGAAGATTACAGACTCTTCAACGTGCTTACGTTGTCATTCACACATTCACGCCATTCATCTCCCAGTTATCCCCTTCTTCCCTTATTTTCTTCACGACCTTCACTGTTTAGTAGTGTCTTCGAGTGACCTTGAAACTGTCATATCCTTACTTTCCTCTATAGGATTGACGCGAATTTCTGAGTCCAGCAAAATAGACGCGGCGATACTTGAATGAAAATTCTAGAGGTTGAATGCTCTTAGCGACGGTTTAATCCATATTAATATCACGCAGATACCGGAACAGTACTTATAATATCGTACAAAGGACCATAATTCCTGTCTATACTCCTATTCTAGTTGCCGAATGGTGCTAAGTGCGTCCTCGATGGTGCGCCAATTGTCCAGTACAGGCCGATGCTTGAATGAAAATCCTAGAGAACGGGTGCTCACAGCAACTGGTTTTTCGGACTATCCCGCTTGGTTACCGCAGCAAAAATCTTTCTAAGCATTTTACCTACTTTGTTCTCTTTCCCTTCCGGGACACACTCACACTTACGAGGAGGTTAGGAACAAAAGGTGACATTTCCATTTTTTGCTCGACTCGTTTTTTTTCTCTATCCGACTCAAAAGGTTGAATTTCATCGATATCTGCAAATATTATGTTCAAAAAGTAATTAATTTCATAAAAAAATCAACCTGAAAAGCTGCTTTCGGATCAAAAACATTTCCATCCAACCACAGTACCGGTTTTTTCCATCCTATCTGCCGATCGTGTATTTGGTCGTATAGAAAAGGGCCTCAGAAAAATCCCAGTAATCATCAGTAAATAACATTATCAAGAAATAATATCCCAGCATGGTAAAGTACACTTTGTAGGTAAAGATTGGAAATACTGCGATAATAAAAGCCTTGATAAATATTTTAGAAACTTTGATGGCATGATGGACATTAAACTTCTACGCATACAAAAGAAACTTATTAAAAATAAAATTGAAGCAGTTGTGAAAACTTTTCAAAACTGTATATTTCCAAGTGCAGATGAAGAAAAGGGTAAAAACATATTAAAGAAGAAAGCCAACTTTAACAATGTAAATTGATTGGAGAAAGAATTAGGCCATTTTGTCAAATGTGCCAAAAAGAAGGACGTGGAATGTTTACTGGTAAAAGAGTTTGGGGAAAAAAGGAGCTCTCCTTAAAATGGTATCGTGAAGCTTTATATGAAACAAATTGTACTGAGAATAATGATTAAGGTAATGAAAATGCTGAGTGTGATTGTTTAGAATCGGATTGTGGAGAATTACATGTTTCAGAAACATAATGTTATGAATATTATATTTTTTATTTTCTTACTCAGAGTTTCATAAAGTAACATTTTTTTATCCTATGAATGTCAAAAGGTGACATTTTACAAGCCTATTGAATCAAATGGTGACATTTACTTGGTATTGGATCAAAAGGTGTCATTTGATAAATATTTTATTTTATATTACCTTAATTTGAAAACCTACAAAAATAGTTTTAAATGGGTTGAAATCTATCTATTAACTGACACATTTATATAGTAAAAAATTATATAATAATTGCACAGATAAACCAAATATTGTTTTTCTCAATTTACTGAAAAATCTAAAAAGTGTAAATGTCACCTTTTGTTCGTTACCTCCTCATATGTCGGGAGACTAGTCAGGAACTTAGAGCTTGTCCCGGCTGGGGAGGTGGCCCGCTGGGACATAATAAATAGAGGTAAGAAACCTGCCGTAAGTCGAAGTGTACGTCGGTGTCGGATCTCACCGACAAGGAGCATCACCTCCTCCTGGGATAACATTCACAACACTAACGGAACTAAAAAACCATAGCAGTTGTCAGTACCTGAAACTATCAATCATCAATTGTTAGTGAGGAGCAACAAGTTATGCCTCTGTTACGTTGAGTGACCACGACGTGACGTGTCAATATTGTGGGTTCTCGAGCCACTCTCTGCAGGAACAACACGCCCCGTAGCGGTGGAGTGGACAGAGTGGAATAACGTCGATCGGTGCTTATTTGAATGAAGCGCGGGACAATTTTAGGCTTCCCGGGTCGGCCGCATGCGACGAGATTAGTTTCCGAGTGAATATGTTCGTAGAAGTCATGTTCTGTTTGTAATATGGCTTGGAGGAATAATCCTTCGAATATTTCTCCAACATAAACAAGAATTAAAATTTCTTGCAAAAAATTGGACAAGGGTTAAATATTTCAAGAATTGGTTTCCTTTAATTCGATACACATCAGAAATGCATACATGTACACAATAGGAGGGAAGGCGATAACAGAATAGGAGAAAAAGAGAAAGTAGAGAAAATATTAGGATATTTAAAAGAACGGACATAAGGGAGAAATGGAATAGAAAGAAGAGAAGAAAAAGGAGGAATGAAACAAAAAATGAGAAAAGCAAAACAAAATTGACGAACGAGTAGATTGAGGAGACGGAAATAAAAGAAATAGAAAAAGACAACGGGGAGGAGGAGAAGGAGAAAGGAAGATGAAGCAGCAGAATGTGGTAAACAAGAAAAGACCAGAAGACGCCGAACTGAATCTAGCCAAGTGATGTTAAATCTTAAACAGCGGCTTGCTAACGACGCAGGGCAGGAGGCGCAGGGCAGGAGGGCGGCGGGCCATCGGGGCTGCGGGTCAGCGCACCTGAGACGCGACGAGCCGCGACGCGGTATCGCAGGGCGGGGCGGTGGGGCCGCTGGCGGGGCCGCTGGCGGGGCAGGGAGGGCGCGGGACCGGCGCGTCATTGGTGCGGCGCGCGAGAGCAGAGGCTGGGCGCCGGGCGCAGGGAGCCGGCCGCCGACGCGTCACGTGGCCCGGCGAGCCTCCGCGGACCCTCGGTTCAACAGCCGCCCGGTGCTCCGGTCCCCGCCTTCGCACTTTACTCACAGATACAACGCGGTTTCGACCACTGAATCACTCTGCATCGGAATCCAGACTGTTTTTCCATTGAGTAAGGAACATAAATAATCATTGTGTGATCAAGAGTCAGTGAAAGCGAACTACCCACTGAAAAGCACGCTGATCACATTGCTCGCCTGGATTTTTAAGATTTTTCAAATATAAAAGTAACACTTATATAAAATTTATTGTTTTAGCTGAGTTCTTGTGTTAACGAATCAAATAAGACATTTTGTAGTAGTTAAATACCTTAAGTTGTTAGGGTTCATTCGAATAAGTCATTTATAAATTCGATTTGTTTGCGTGGTTTCTCAGGCACCACTTACCGACAGCTGGAAGGTTTGAAGCGCCAGGATTGAATAACTAGGCCTTTAGTTACATTTGGCCTAACTACACCCAGGGCACATGACCGCTGGGGGTTCGCAACTGGATGTACTCCAAAACACAGCCGATCGTAGCCTATCGAACTCTAATTATGGAGTCCAACTTCAAAGAATTTGGTGAAGTGGGACATATATATCTCCTGACTTCAAGACGAATCACTTGTGAATTGCCTCTAAGCCAAAATTCACGCGTCACGACGAACTCGAAATCCAAAAGCCCGGACAGATCCGGGAGGCTGAATGTCCGAGCCCGGGACACAGAACACGTATGTCCATTGTCCTCTCCTTGGTACTAACAATGCTAACGACTTGGTACTTGATATC
Organism: Acheta domesticus; assembly: GCA_031308135.1. Taxonomy (NCBI): domain Eukaryota; kingdom Metazoa; phylum Arthropoda; class Insecta; order Orthoptera; family Gryllidae; genus Acheta; species Acheta domesticus. The sequence goes on from JAHLJT010008446.1 coordinate 33,480,418, forward strand.
ACCGAGAAACTAGTAAAACTAGGTAAACGTTTCTAAACCTTGGGATGTAAGTCCGATGCTTTCCCCCTCCAGCAGCGAAGTGTGGCATTACAGTATTGTAGATAAACTGTGTACAAAAACAAAACACTACTGCACATTCGCTAAAATTTCACTTGACAGCTGCTACCCCTCCATAACCACCGGCTGCCGCGAAGCAACTTCTCTTCCGATTTCCAACGTGCGCTACTCTCACGATTGCTATCCGTGATAAATAAAGCTCTTCAAGAACGCTACATGCATTGGACACAATAATAATTTAATGTTTTATTATTTATTTTAATGAAACGCTTAATTATTAAATTATTCTTATTTAAATAATAAACAGAAAAGTTGAATTTATAATTAATTTTCAGCACTTCAGTTCTCATCTGAAATATACTATTACGAATATAATTACGACTCTTAATAACGAATTCTTCTGCAATGATTTTGGTTTGAACTGCTGTTTTACTTCTCTGAGAACAAACAGTCGTCACTCGTGGACTTGTCGTGTTTTTTAATACTGCCTAGCATTGAGCTCCGGCCCTGGGATCCGTGACGAAAACTGCTTCCCTTGAACTTATGAAACTGTACTCAACTTAGTGTACATTTTAAACATCCTGTATATTATCAAAGTGGGGTGTTCTGTGAACCATAAACGATTCTTCCAACACTGTAATTTTGATAAAGTAAATATTTTACAAACGGAATGCTAGAGAAGAAACGTTTCCGAAAAGAAAGACAACATTTTTCAGACAAATCAACTGAGCCAAACAATACTGAGTACATATCTGTCAAAATTTGAGACTCCAAGAGTACGGCACTTCAATGGAAGGGTTGGGCCAGTCCATACTCTTAGGTATTTGTAATCTCTCGAAAATACAAAAGCAAACTCAATAAAAATGTTTAAACCGCATGCACAACACACAACTTTGATTAATTCCGAATACTTCTCCTACCAAGTCCACTCCCTTAGGAAACTAGTGCTCGCTACTTACAATGCTTCTCCATTTGAGTATCCGTGTCATTGTGACAATATTGTGACAACTAAATTAAATCACAAATTGAAACCTCCTGTATGAGAGCACTTCGTTTCCAGCAGTCTAAACAATGTATTTCAATTTTTATTTTAATTCACTGGCAATTGTCACCGTCATATGCGTACATTAAAATAAAATTAATAAAATGGATTAATAGTGACAATTCAAAGAAATAGTGTTAACAAATTAATATTATGGTCGATTACCACTAAAAATTATAATATGAATTTTTATCATACAATGCGTTTGGTTTGGTACACAATAATTATGATAATTATAATTATTATAATTATAAACAATTATCATTTTCTACTTGTGGAAGCTCAGTGAATTGTGCTTCTTCAGTTATATTATAATGGAATATGACAGTCGCATTATATTCAACACAGTTTCCAAAATCAATGTTAGGAAGTGGCATTGACCTTTCTTTCGTTTCCGATAATTCAAGGGACACTCAATAATTCAGCAGAAGACATTATTAGGATTGGAAAGATCCATTAACTGTGACAATTAGAGTGGCATCCGTCCGGGCAACGTGACAAATAATCAAGATCTTGTTTTTGTAAAAAGTATCACACTAAGTAGAGCAGAATTATTTCCTCATGGTTCTCGCAATATTATAGTCACGGAACCATCCTTTTTTAACTCAGAATGAGGTGAAATTCTATGCAGGCTTTGTTTTGCAAGCAATTAAAGATTATGATGATTTCAGAACTACCCGCCCACGTGACCAACTATTCCGATTTAAACAAGGAAGGAAATGTCTGCCTTAATGTTGCTTCAGTTTCCATGAACTTTGTGTAACTTCGTAGACTCGCATCTTCAAATATGAATCTTCAGTTATGAATCAGCGTGTAGCTAGGATTTGTATGTAAATTTTTCATTCGTCATTATTTAAAATCGTACTTTCCTCAAATGTATATAATTAGGCTTTTTGAATTTTGATGAAAAATATTTGATTATACATATTTGTCGCTCTGTCAAGAGATGGCATATTTTTTAAAAATATTTACGGTCAACTGTAATTTTTTCATATTGTAATATTTTATTTCCAATGTATTCTATTACAATCAAAATATTTAGTTCAGTTAGATATCAGGTTTAGTAATAGGTCTGAATTTAACTCCACAAGACATTGCGATTGTCCAAACTTTCCTTCCGATGCGTGGATTTTTTTCCAGCTCAAAGCAATATTGACAAAAACGGCCAAGTGTTGCATTTGAACAAATGAAACCACGATTTGCATCTCATTTCTTCGTAAATGATCAATTTTTAAAAAAGTATGTTCAATTAAAAATTATCAAACTCTTTTAGTACAAAAAAGGATTAAATCTTCCCTAATACCTTATATTATAACTAAGTTATTTGGACATTCTATTTATGCATCTTAAACGTTTAATTCATGCATTTTCTCTATTTTTGTATTTTTATTCAATTTTTAGTTCATATTTTACTTCCTATATTGAACATCTATAGTTCATGCGCACTACGTACAATTTAGGTAAATGTTACTGCAAATGAATCCGAGCCATGATCGTTACCATCTATAAGGTGAAGGTCATGAAGAATAAAACATATTTGAAATTAAAAACAGCCCATGTAGGTGAGCATCATTTCCTTACCATTAGAGATCCGTGATGTAGCAACCAGACCGCTCGTCTTCCATCACTGAGCCCGTGCTTGAATTCCCGAACCATCAATGTGGAATTTCCGGGGGGGGGGCAAAGTAGGATTGCAGCAGGTTTTCTGTGGTTCCCCCGGTTCCCCCTCCTGTACCGGTTCCCCCTCCTGTAATGTAACCATTATTTCATTATTCATCATTTCACGAACAATACTTCGCCTATCAATTCAACTCCTTCCTCTAACAACGCTTCTTGGCCAAGATAAGGTCAAAAAGCGTTAGTATAGGAATCGAAATATAGTGAAATGGCTTTGTGATAGTGATGATTCCGATACACCCAAAATAGAATGAAAGCAGCGAGCTCGTTTTTCGATCCTCCTCTTAACTGCCAGCTGTTCTCTTCCATTATGCAAAACGCCTGAGAAGTATGCAACCCAACTCACTTCAGCGTGTAACGTTCTGCGGTTAGCCGAGCGCCGGCGGGTTCGCTATTATTAGACTTCGGATGTTTAGACTTTAAAAACACCGTTCTAGGCACCTAAATTAGGCTCTTAAAAGTCGAAAATATACCCTTTGAAAATCAAAAATATGATATTAAAATGTCAAAGAGAGGCATAGTACTTTGTTAAAGACACGCTGTAAATTAAAATATAACTTTTCAGAATATTTTTAACTTAATTTCAATCTGTTTCATTGCAAATATAGTGTATACGTATTATGTAGACATTACTAGAATATAATGAAAAGAAGTAAATATGCAAAACATGAAATACAATTGAATGAAGTGATTTACTGAATTTAATGAAATCAATTTATCTGTGAAGTCTGAAATAACGTTATTGTCTGTAATTTGCCTCACAATATACAACCAATATCTTTTCTTAAGTTTGAGGTTAGAATAGGCGTATTTTCTCACAAAATCATTTTATAAGCAAAAAATTATCTTTTTACCTCTTCACTTGTCGATTGAACGGTCGAACTCTCGAAGTCAGTGTATTTCCAAGAAGTAAACCTCGACGACTAAGCTTGATTATAATTTGAGACGGCCGCTAGCAATAACGGGCTCAAAAACTGTTTTCGATAATGTTCGGAGCGCTAAGGAACCTTATAGCCTCCACCTGCGACATTTCGATTACGTCACAAGCTTATAAAAAGCAAAAATTATTGAAAACAATACTGAAATTATGGTTATTAATGGACACACATTTATGCTCTGACGCTGAAATGCTGGCACCTTTAGGTTGTATAAATATGGCATGTATGGCATAGTTAAGTGAGGTAATGTGTTTACAGTGTCTACATCGAAAGAGTAAAATAGGCATTTCATATTCAGGAATTAGTTCCTTTTTTAGGACAGTTATTGTAATGAAATAAAAAACCATTAATTAAAATTCATTTTTATATAATATAATATAACAGAATATAATATAATATAATATAACAGAATATAATATAATATAATATAACAGAATATAATATAATATATAATATAAATATGGATTTCAGTTAATGTTTTTCTATTTCATCACAATAACTGGCTTAAAAAGGGACTAATTCCTCAATATGAATAAACAACAGACAGTATACAAGAATAACATCAAAAATAGGCATTTACCTAAGAACAGATGTCTAGTCATTAGCCGCGGACTGCATGTTGTCTGGACGAGCGCAGGTCTGGAGGACGGGGGCGGGGCTTAGAGGAGGAAATGCGGTTCGTCACGAACGCCGTCGTGAACGACTTTCCCAGCATCAGTTTTTAATGCGGGTCGTCGACTCACTGGAGGGCGCAGGTAGGGCGCTCGCTCACCACCTCCCCTTAAGACATCCCCTCCTGCGAAACGCCAGAAGAAGATGGAGGATAGCGTGAAGCAACTTAAAGGTCACACAATTTATGTATTTATTGGGGTTTAGGGATCCTTCAACTACTGAGGCCATTGAGGTCAATCGATGATGATCTTTTGAATAGATGATGGCGATAATGATGCTGTGAATGAGGGTGGAGCAGTGGTGGAATGAGAGGCAAGGGGAACGTGAAAAACCGAAAAAGTCAACCGAAAACTCGTTTTGTCCACCAGATAAGTGGAACACGGATTGTCTAGGAATCAAACTGAGGCCCCTGCGGTGAAAGGTAAATGAGTTAGCCATTGTGCCACGAGTCTCCCAGAGAATGATTAAAAATTAACGATATTTAAACTGGAAATATTGGCACAGCAAAATGTAACGTCATTACATCAGATGTATGGCAGATATCACAATGGTTTTTGCAATTTACCAAAACTTTAAAAGACAAAGGTAAAGCTTCCTTCTTTTTGTGCCCTACATTATGGATATAAATAATACATATTGTAATTATAATTTCAGCGGTCGAGTTCGTTTTTGGATAAATTACATTTGTTTCATACATTGTTTAATTATTTAGTGACTTATATCTAATGTTTATCCGAGTCGATTTAAATGATTCCTGTATTCTATTACGATTCATTTAATCATTCCGTTATTATATTAAGCCAGCCCAATCTGGGTACCAGTGCACATTAAGAATTACTATCAGATTTGTTTACTTACACTGTCTTATGAAAAGCGTATAAAGCTGAAGACAGACGAAATTAATTTTCAAATATTCTTCAAATCAAGAGACCCCCGGCTGTACTACAACCACAAGTAGCAACAGGACAATGGCCACGATATGTACGTATAATGAAGCAACATTTATCTCTGAAAGCAAAAGAAGGGGCCAACTTAGAATTTGTCCAGTGGACCAGGGAAACTGGACTAAAACCTGATAGAGATAGGGGTAATTGGGCAAAAAGTCGAAGTTCATGACTTGTTCAAGTATGATTAGTCCTTTACTACTATGCAGTACAATATTAACTAACTGCATTACTATCATTGTTAAAATATTGTTTTTTCTTCTTGATAGCCACTGTAGACACTAATTGTATACATACGGTTATACACCCGAGGAGATTCTACTTGGCCCCTAACCTTTTGTATAGAGAGTTTAATGTCATCTGGCAATGATCTTTAAAGTGACGTACGAGTACATGTCTGATATTTGGATTACTATGGAGATAATATAATATAATTGTCTATAATAATTGGAACTTTTCTTTATGCAAATTTATTATTGTTACAAAAATTCTTACATTGTTACGAAAATCCTTGCGATATATTTCCCGCTTGACCAGATAATTATTTTATGTCAGATGCACATGAACAGAACCAATAAATCTGAACTAGTGATAATTTTGTTTTTTTGTCAATAAGTTTTGTTAAGTGCATCCAATAAATAGTATAAAAATACAAAATACAATGGGAAACGAGTAGAATACATTACATAAACAGAACCCCTCGTGAGAACAAAACAAAAAAAAATCATTATATCCCTTTGAAAAATGCACAGGCTCCCGAGAACAAATGTGCAAACACGTGCACGTGCGGAAATAGGAAAGCCAAGATGCATGGGTGGGAGGGGAGAGGAGGAGAGCATATTTTACAAATCGGACCCATATGGTGCTACTTCTGACTTCTCGTCACGTGCGTTTACTCATTTAGCCAATTATAGGAAAAGATCATCTTTTTTAATTTTTCAAAAACATTTGTATTTCACATTTTTCATCATATGGAAAATAACTTCTGGATCGAAATAGAGGTTGTTCTGGTGAAGCAAACGAGGAATGATCTGAATTTACTTTCCATTTTCCTTACATAGTCTTGTTCTTCTTCAACTTGTAACAACATATAATTGGATACCCTTTGAGAACCAAGCCACAAATTGCAGAATGACAATAACATTAAAAAAATAAAGAAAACCAAAAACATTTAACAATATTAAAAAAACATCAAAGGAAAAATCAAATGGCAAAATTATCTTGAATTAATATTTTTTAAGTTGACACTAATTAGAATCACAGTACTATCTTCTGTGACTAAATGAATTGAAATTCAACGAATCGTCTAAACGAGATCTTTAATGAGATAAAGAGTGCAGATAATGTAATGTCAGAGGGTGGAACACATGCCTTTCACATAACAGAGTGTCATAGTGCTTTCTGTTTATGAAAATTGCCCTCAGTTAACTGTCCCTCAACATAAACTGCATCAACATTCAATTTCTTGCACGAAATTCTCTGGAATCACAAAAAAGTATCTTGTATTCAATTAAAGTGAATAAATAGTTTTTTTTAACACAGAATATTCAAAGGAATTTTCTTGAAAAACTGTAGAATGAAATCACAAAAGAATATCTTGTGTTTATTCACTTTAAACAGAATACGGTTGTTTTTTATCACACGGAATATTCAAAAGAAGTTTCTTGACAAACCATAAAAATGGCCAACTATTACAACATCCAATAGAAAGTCACCAAATATTACATCAATCCTGAGATAGTTAAGTTCACGTGAATTTCTCAATGGTTCATGGAAAATTCAATTTCTATAACACTTGTAATTATTTGTTAATAGCTTTAATTAAGTTTGACTTGCCTTGGATTCACCACTATTACCCAGAATGTTCTCGGTAAATGCATTTTGCCAGTACAAGTTTTATAACACTCTTAATTATTTATAGCTTATTCTCATTGCCTTCTGACTTGACTTGGATGCCCCATGATCATCCCAAAATGTTATTCGCAATTCATGGCAGATACAATTTTATATCAAATAAAAAGTTATGACATTTTTGATTATTTATGAGTAACTCTCATTGCTTTCTAACTTGACTTGGATGCCAAATTATCATCTCAAAATTAATTATCCAACAATTCATGGTAGATACAATTTTATAACAAACAAAAATTGATAACACTGAATTATTTATGAATAATTCTCATCGCTTTCTATTTGACTTTGATGCCATATGATCACCCCAGAATGTGTATTCACAATTAATGGCAGATGCAGATTTATAACAATAAAAATTTATGACACTTAATTATTTATGAATAATTCTCATTGCTTTCTAACTTGACTTAGATGCCACATTAACATCCCAAAATATTATCCAACAATTCATGGCAGCTACAATTTTATAACAAATAGAAATTTATAACACTCTTATTTATGAATAATTACACCATGTAACAAAAAAAAACCTTTTTGCTTGTTTAAGTGAATATTATGCTTGTTTTGGATGAATTAGGCCACAACTAAACTACACTGAATATTCCTACCTTTATATAATCGTTTCTTTGCTTTTTATGCCCAATTATATGAAATTAATTGGTTAAAATTATATTAGCTAAGAATACATTTTCTATGAGATGAATAAACGGTTCAGCTGTGTAATATCTGTTTCATATTCTCATAACTGAATAATAATGGCATATTCCCGTAGTTCTAAGAGTAATCCAGACTGTTTTTTTATGTGTGAGGTGTCTTCCTGGGATCGAAAGCAGTAAAGATAGAATAAAGGAAGCTAACAACATCTGCTTAGCGTACTGTTCATATTTTGGTATTCCTGTGGGAGACTAAGAAAAGAATAAGGGACCACATGTTGTATGGTGTTGCAGATCAACTCTCGAGGGCTGGTAAAGAGGATAAAACAGAAAAATGAAATTTGGTATAGCTAGAATTTTGCAAGAACCAACAGATCACCTCTCCAGCTGTTATTTCTGTTACTTCCCTTGCGTATTAAGCTTGGACTAATCAAGCAATTTGTAAAGACATTAGATACATCAGATGCAATGAAGTACCTCCATGTATTCCCCAAACTATCTGAAGCTAAGATAAAGGGAGGAAATTTTGTTGACTCCCAAGTGAAAAATTTATTTAGTGATGACACATTCATTAGCAAGCTTCTACCAGTTCGAAGAAAGGCCTGGAAGAGCTTCCAAGATGTTGTGAATGGTTTCCTAGGTAATCACAAGAGTGGACAATCACAGAGTTGTGGTATAAGGTGGCAGGGATGTGGCTGAATAGCTACAAATCAATGGGGTGCAGAATGTCTCTAAAGTTGCATGTACTCCACTGGCATCTGGATGTTTTCAAGACTCATATGGTGCATATTCAGAGGAACAGGGCGAAAGGTTGCATCAGGACTTAAATTTGTTTGAAAGAAGGTACCAGGGACAGCGAATGCTTGGTGATTATGTCTGGTGACTGATTAGAGAATGATGTAACGTACAAGAGGAAATTTAGGAAAACAACACATTTTTAACCATATTGTTCATGATATGTAGACAATTTCACGTACTTTAACAATTTTGTCGTATATATTTACTGCATTTACATTTTTTCAAACATTGTATTTAAGAATTTCTTTTGATTTGTTTTGTGGGTAAATGTAAACAAGCATTCATAGTTTCAATTATATGTATTTTCCTAAAATTAAAAAAAACGATGTCATTTCCTTAAAAACAATTTCCCGTGTGCAAAATTGCGTTTACATAGTGTTTTGAAACACACTGGATCAGAAACAACAACAAAATTAACTTAAACAAAATTTTGTTACATGGTGTTATCAATGCCTTCTAACTTTTCTTGGATGCCATATTATCATCCCATAATGTGCAACAATTCATAGCAGGTACAAATTTATAACAAATAGAAATTTATAACATTTTTAATTAGTTATGAATAACTAACGGATCTCTGACTTGAATCGGATTCACCACATTATCCAGAATGTTCTCTCTAAAGCCAGGAACTACACGCGCGTCTTATTAATGTGATAAAATTTTTTTCGAGATCAATGATATTCTCCCCCTGCATTTTATAGCCAATTGTTTCAAAATGATCAGTTCCTTTATGGAACACAGGTGACCACAACAGTTATCACGAAATTATTTCCCTGACGCCACTCAATTTACACAGGCAATTTTACATCACAAATCTTACTGAACTTCATTACCTGCCTCTTGCGGAAGCAGTCAAACTCGAAGTTTTCTGCAATCATGGCGGACCATGGCGACAGAAACTATGAGGAACTATAGAAAGACACCAGTACCGACCTCAATTTACGTCTCACAGACATGTGCCACCCACAGGCTCACTCCTTCCTCGTTGCTGCCTCACCGTCTCTCTCCGTGGCATTCTAAAAACTTCCAATATACTTCTCTTGGTAGAGGCAGTTAATACCCATCACTGCACCGCGCTTATAAAACCATCCGGAACCAGAGTTCCACCACGTGTCTCCTCTAAAAATCACGTTCCCTCTCCACACGCAAACTTCCATGTTCCTTTTCGACCCCCTACCACTCCTTCTCCTACCCCACTAACCCACCGAACCAGGCTCCTGTTTATTCTCTTCCCCCGATTGGGTGCGGCAGGGCAGCAGTCTACTATTAGGTGGCGTACACATTTGTCCACATTTCGGCGGCGGTCGCGCGGGCATTTTGATTACCTAGAGTGAACATCACAATGTGACGTGTCACAGTATATTTAATTAATTATATTGTATAATATTTATTAATTGAACATCGATAATCACTTCAAAACTGTGTGTGACGTATTATAACGCAGAGGAGTCATTTGTTCACGTTTCCTTGGGCTCTGGAATGCCTACCCTAGCTCATATAATGTATTTATTTGAATTCTACGTACGAATATAAACGGGCGTTTTTGATAATAAATAACAATAAAACTGTCGCTAAGTGTAATCTATACTAGTATTATCCAATGCGCGCAGTAATTTATAGAAAACTCTGCAGCCTCCGGCCTTGTGGGATGTAACAATGCTTTCGTTAGATACATAGAAACCGGGGAACATACAAAACACATTTATTACTAATTTTCAATTCGCGGACACATTTAAAGAAAACTGTGCAACCTCCCGACTTTTGAACGGTGTCTGTGTTTTCGTTAGTTAACAAGGAACTCGGGGGAAAATCAGTGAAACAGTAGCACTTTGGACTCAAAAATGCATATATTTGATTGTGTTATTCCACCTACTCTCTTACTGCGCAAAGCGACTCAATTATCATAAACGGTGCGTCACTGCTCACGACACATCCGACGTCATGAGACAGGAAGACTACAGGGAAGATCCCGCCAGTGATGAAATATTAGCCTCATTTGAAGTAAACATTACGAGAAAACTTACTCTGTTAAACACATTATACATGACCTGCTTTCAAGATTTTTTAAAATCAGATTTTATTCAGGGAAAATATCATCAATATTCTAAATTTGTGAGGATAATATTTTGCAATTTCCGAAATTACAAAGTTTACCAAAATCTGGACCTGGAGAAGAGGAACTCTCAAATGATTGTTGCAATGAAGAGCCGAAGAGTAAAAATGAAAACAAGAAGCACGAGGAAGAAGTGGGAGAGAATGGGTGAGGCAGAAAAAAAGTTAATAATTTAAGACATAATTATTTGTTACTAATAATTAGTGTGACGCACTTAGTAGTTGTAATGACATAATTATTATGTAATTTCCAGTGGCGAAGTTCGGGTCAAAAGATCGGTTCTACTTTCATAATCCCCATCTCTGGGAACATTCGGGAACGCCCATTACGTTTTCTCATCCAGGAGAGACGATTCTTTGAATTTCCTTTGAAACCCCGTCCGCGGTTTAAGCCTCTCTTTCTACGCCCGTGTTATACGTAACCTGCATCAGCCTCAGCGAGCACGTAACGCCATGGATCCGTGTGGGTGCGTGACGTCGAGGATCGTTGGTCAGAGCGGGTCGTTCGTCGCGTAATTCCACCCCGCGCCCACCTCCCCACCCCTGACATTTCCATGACCCTAGAACCTATGAGTCCTCAGTAAACCATTCTCATGGTAAATCCTCGCCCCACAGCAACTCGCCCCCTAGCCCTTCCCTGACCCTTGTCAACCTCATACCACTTGTCCACCACAAATCACCTCCCCGCTCTAAGCCACAACTCCCCTGCCCTATATCTATTCCCCGGGGTATGTAAAATGGGGACCGGAAGGGGGAATAAGAGTTAAGCCTGTATGTAAATTGAGGACCGACCCAGAAAAGGGTATACGTAAATTGAAGACCGACTACCTGGCATTCCAGGTAAAAGTGGAAGGTGACCACTGGCGTAGCATAGTGGAGGCCGCAGGGGCGGCCGGCTCCAGGCAGAAAAATTTCACAATAAATAATAATAATTCATATTTAGCCGTGATTTCGGGGAATAATAATAATAACAATAATAATATATTGTAAAAGTTTTAACATCTCATATTTTTGTCGCACCTACGATTCGGACCCATTGAAATGAGCACGGAATCTTTCATTACTTACTCTGTGACGAATTCTTTAAATTAGTGTATTGTAATGAAATACTCCTAATTGTAGTGACTGGCAACAGTCTGTACTGACTTGTTTGCATTCCCTGTATTTTATTTTGCGCGTGGATTGTTTATGGCTAATATTCAGCGAGAATGACTCCTTTAATATAAAGCATAGTGTTCAATGTATAATAACACCTACAAATTAGATTACAGAAAAGACCCTTCAGGAAAGTCCGTGACTGAAGCTTCGACAATTCTAAGAAAGTTTCATTTATGAATCGTCAGTCATTCAATTCACATTAACTTAAGCGAATATAGGCCTATGTATGCGTTTCCAAACAGATTTTTAGCGCTCATAAGTGCTTGTAGTGATTGTTAAATTATTGAACTTTGTTGAAAAATTGTATTGTGCGTGTACGTATATATTCGACTACGTGAGTATTAAATATTTTATTTAATAGAATTATTAAAATGTAGACGAATAAAGTTGAAGTTAACGTTAGAACGTTTTGTTTTTAATTCTAAAAATTATTTTATTTTCAATAAAAATATAAATGGTAGAAATATTAAAAAATATAAAAGTGCATATTAACTGTGTTAGAAATCTTAAGACCATTTGTCTAATTTTTAAAAACAAAAAAATACCATAAAATGAACTTCACGTCATATCAAAGAGTGCAATTTGTACCATCCGTCTGAAATGTTTGAAGAAAACATTTGGAGCCATTTATGAGAAAATGCTGTTTGAGCGTTTCTGAAAATGCGGAATTTGAGCTAGTTTTCATAGAAAACGGTTGAGTTTTCGATAAAAATTACTTGGCATTATTTAAAGCACATGTACTCATAAATGTAATTATGTGACCAAATTGCCGCTAATATAAATATACAAGGATACAAATGGGATACAGGTAAAAAAAATCTATCAAATGTCATCAAAAGATCCGTCTGTCACCAGTTCTTTCCCTTTCTGCGTAACACCAGGTTTCACTTCCATCTTTGAAAAAACGTAAACGCTGTTGCTACTTCAAAGCTCGAATGAGACTGTCATCACTGGACCTCTCGAAGGATCTCTGCCGGGCAAGTGAAGGGAAAGGAACAAGGAAATGCTGGCCAGCAGCGCGGCGGCGGCGGCCCTCTTAAGACGCCTACCTGCACTTCCTGCATCCTCAGTCCGTTTTTTACCTGAGATGGTTACATATAGGATTAAGAAGTAAGTTCACAAGATAAGATGAAGGGATTATTTGGTCCTCATTTTACATACTCCCCTATTCCCTTGCCCCATATTCACTCCCCTACCCCATATCAACCCCCCCAAAGCCCCACACCACCGCCCCGCCTCATAACATCTCGCCGTCGCTTATCACGTTCACCCCCTCCCAGGTTTTGCGCCCTGTTGCGCCGCCAGTGATTTCCACGGGAGCGAGCATCTCGTCGTCGACGTCAGCCGATCCCCTCCTCTTCCACCTCGCCAACTCTCCCTCCCACTTGACACGGTTCACCCTCAATTTCTGCCGGTGCATAGTGTGTAATTTTGGCAATCTAGGTAGAAAAAAGTCAGAATCAGAATTGCAAAATCAAATTTATTTTATACTAAACCATTTACAGGTCGCCAGATGGACTGGAGAGCCTCTTCCTCAAATGTCGTGTATCAGTTCCCCAGACAGTCAGCTTAAAATGTTTGAAAATAAGCAATTGATCCTATTTACGAAAAAAATGTTTTATGAGGAAGGACTGCGAAGAACCTTTTGAAATGTTCCAGGGATCACAGTCCTCTTGCCCCCCCTCTGGGCACGGTGATGCCTTTATTACATCATGTTTTGCCTCTAAACTGGAAGGATATAGAGATGTAAGACTCCTGCATCGCTCAGAAATGAATATTACACTCATACACAAGAAGATTATACAAAATGAAAACGGGTCCGAGGTTTTTGCGCCTCGGTCCGGCTACTGCCACACTCGCGACCCCTTTGGCTCATTCACGTCCGCGACACTCTTCCGCTTTCCCTCTCGCGAAAACATCCTCCACCTCCGGTCGTCCACGCGACTTCCTTCTTTCCGCCCCCCCTCCTCCCTCCCTCCCACAAACGTCGCTCTGTGACTTTAGTCACTTCTTCAGAGCATCGGACGCGCCCCACCCTCTTCGCCTTTGGGCCGATCCCTTGCCGTCGGGCCGCGCCCCCACCTCCGCCCCTCCTCCTGCGCCTCCTCCTCACGCGCCCGCTCACGCGGCCACGCAAGTGACGCTCTGCGCAGCGTCTCGTCATCCGGTCCTGCTGCCGCGACGGCCTGCGGCTGGCTGCTCGCGGGTCCCCCAGCCGCACCCGCGCCGGTGGCCCGGTGGGCAAGAAAACACGGCCACTCGGCCAAAACCCGCACGTAATGGACCGTGTAAGAGAAAGTGCTGAGTTTTCCTTGTAATATTTTTTTTAAAATTTGTAATAATTTATTTATTTATTTACGTCAAAAACAGTTAAAAACTGCGTGTGACGAGCTATGGGGAGAAGTGAATTTTGTGCACGTTTTCATAATTCTGTGGTCTCCATCCTAAACCATATTCTAGTCGAATTTGAATACAGAAAAGAGAGATTTTTTTTTCGAGATTTGTTGACAAAATATTCGCTCCTATATAATAAAATATATTTTCAAAGGTAAATTAGCTATAAATTCCTGCCCTGAACCCTCATGTTCTTCATGAAAGAATATTACTTTTTGCCGCGATAATATGAAAAACGATAATTTGAATAACTATATTTCCCACTGAAATTCAGACGACGTGCACAAATAGTGAAATTACATTTATGTCCAGAAGCAAAACAAGGGACCATCTCAGCATTTGCTCAAGGATCAGGAAAACTGGACGAAAAACCTGATCGAGATGGGGGTCCATCAACCCAGAAACTGTGGTACAATACTTGTATCACCTGTCCCAGTGCTTAGGGCACTAACACAGTTGTATCCGAAAACGCAACTTCAGGGGTTCAGTTCCGTCTGAGGGCGTTGGAGTTTTGAACGGAAAGAAAAGCTCAGTACGCTGTTACGTTTGGTTGTGGAACAACATTGGGTTGAAATGCGATAAAATAAAATACCATCGCGAATATCCCATACTCGTGAGAGTATATTTTTACTTTCATTTATTTACTGTCAAAAACAGTTAAAACCTATGTAGAGATGCGCAAAATATGCGAGTTACCTTAAGCTCTGGGATCTCTATCCTAATTCATAAACATCTTAAGACGAATTATCAATACAGGAAGAAATGAGGTATTTAGCTACATTTGGGGGAGGGTAGTAAAAAGTTCACTCCCGTGTAATAAAAATATTTCTAAATGCAAATCAACCAAAGAATAGGGCTAGTATCCTTTGAAGTGTCGTTTGTGACGGAATCGATTTTCTCCCGCAAGAACATACAGAATGATCATTTGAATAACTACATCACACTGAGCTCAAGAAAACGGGAAAAAGGAACAAAGCTGCGCAATTGTCCAAAATCAAAACAAAGAACCAACCAGCATTTTCTCAAAGAATAAGAAAAACTGGATGAAAAACGGATAGTGATAAAGTCATTGACTCAGAAGAAGAGATACAATACTTGTTACAGGCATATTTAGCCTTTTATAAGCATACAGTCTACATGGTAACTATTACATTACATATCATTGTAAAGATAAATATTGATTTCCATTTTGATGTTTAATATAGTTTCTAATTGTATAGAAACATACAGCAGAAAAGCATTTAAATGTGTGTATTGATTTCAAACATTTAATGTCATCTGAATGTGTTGTCATATAATGTACCCTCGTTCCCAGAAAAGAAATCTTACGAAATTCTGTCTTCGCTCCTCTGCTGACCACGGCACGATGCAGATCGCGCTCCGCTCAGTAGTCATTGTTCAGTTACAACTGCGGTGACCTATGTGACTCTGCGATGTGATTTAACTGTGTCTTTCAACAGTGATATTCTGTATTGTTCTATAAGTAAAACAACAACCAACAAATAGTGCAACGATTTATACGTCAAAATGAGTGTGGATAGTGCCCCCTCTGGGGGGCTACTTGAAACCTCAGGGTTAATTGTGCAGTCATTGGAAGTGACCAATGAAATTCCAAACGGCGGTGAATACTACGGACAGGCGTCCGCATCATCATCATCATTATCATCATCAGTGGGCACCATTGCCTTTCCCTTCTCAAAATTACGTAAATCCAAATTCAAATTGGAGAAACCGAAGATCCAATAATGTAAACAATTTCAATTTAATTAGCACTATAGTAAATCAAATATTAGCAATAATTGTTCCTCAGTTACAAACAATGATTCAATCGTTAGTTCCTGCTCTTATTAATGGCATTAAATAATAATGTTGAAATGAGGTTATTAAACTGGAATGCCAATGACATAAAACGGCAAAACAAAATCATTCATTCACTTCTTAAATCATAATAAAATAAAAATTGCCTGCATAACTGAAACCCATTTACTGACGGGTGAAACATTTAAAATTAATGGATATGCAATATATAGAAACGATCGATTAACTCACTCTGCTTCGGGGGGAGTGGCAATCTTAATTCACAAAAGTACGAAACATTTTCAAATAGACATTTCATCTGACAAAATGCTAGAGACCGTAGCAATTGTAACTTACGTGAATAATGAGGAAACAGTGATTGTATTTGCATATAAACCACCTAACTACCCCTTCTCTCAAGATATATATTCCAGACGCATTTGAAAGTACTGATAATAGGAGACTTAAATAGCAAAAATACAGCTTGAGGTTGCAATTCTACCTTATCACATTGTAGAAAGCTTTTACAACTAATAACTAACAACAATCTAGATATACACTCCCTAGTGTACAAACTAACTAACCTTTCAACAATAGAATCATCCCAGATATCTTATATACAATAATCTCTCAAGGAACGAACTTCGCAACCAATCAAACTGTTGTTAAGGATCTAGAATAGGATCATAATCCAGTTGCTTGCTCCTTCCAAGGAAAAATTTCAATGAAAGACAACATAAATAAAACAATAAACAAAAACAACAATTGGAATGATCTAATGTCTCAAAACCTAGAATTTCCAAATTCAATTAAAAATGATACTTAACTTGAATTAGAGATAACCAGACTAAATAATGCAATTCATAAAAATTTAGATGAAAGTAATATAACATCTCTACCAGCACAAAGACCGTGTACTAAATTGCCAAAGCAACTATTGAATCTCATTCATGAAAAACGAAAACTGAGAAGGAAATGGCAAATAAATAGAAATGCCAATTACAAAAGAAAAATAAATTAGAGAGAATCAAAATCGAATTAGATAACTTAAGATATTCTAACTTCTAAATCGGCTGTGGACAACAATAAAAACTATATCAGGGGGAAAAAATTCTTCCTCTAAACTCTCAAACAAGAAATTATGTGAATGTTTATGAAAACACGCAACAAGAAAAGGCTGATTACATCGCCGAAAATTTTGAAAATCCTTTTACACCTAACCCCATGATAGATGTTAAGCACAACAAAGAAATTGAAGAGTATAAGATAAACACGTATTACAAAATCCTCACGCCAATTAAATTTATTAGCCCCTACGAAATAGCTTCAATTATAAATGAGCTCAAAATTAGGAAGGCTCCTGTCCATTACCGATTTACAAACAGTCTTGAAAGAACTATCAAGAAGCTTTATTGCAGTTCTGGCAGCAGTATATAACTCAACACTTAGAATTGAATATTATCCAAAATCATGGAAACAGGCCATTGTCCTTCCAATCAGTAAATCAGGCAAAATTCGAAAGAAGTAACGAGCTATAGGCCAATTAGCTTATTATAATCTTTAAATGTTGGTAGGGAATATATTAAAAAGTAGCAAAACTTATTTTTTGTTAAATTAAACGTGCATTTATCCAGACCAATTTGTCTCTTTAATTATTGAATGCCCTTCGTATATATATATATATATATATATATATATATATATATATATATATATATAATCAACATATTTATGCAAATATGGTCCTCTCTCTGTCTCTCTCTCCACCCCCCCAAATGATCGGCTGGATTCACCCGTCAGCTCACCGCAGTACGAGGCGCGAGGAGAAGGGCCAAGATACGCGCGCAGGTGCCGCCCGGAAGGGGGTGAGGCGCCAGACGGCGCGCGAAGGGATTCCCGGGCGGCGCCGCGGCCACCAAGGCCGTCGCCATGCGAATCGGCGAATAATCGCATTAAATCTGTCGGAGGTCCGGGCGGTCTGCCAGCGACCCCGCAAGACGCGCCACCGCGGGCCAGCAAATCCCCGCTCCCCCGCCTCCGCCCGCGTCCTCAGCCGTTGCCTCCCCGCCCCGCCCCCACCCCCCGGCATGCCCAACTCCGCTCCACGTGGAAGAAATCTGTTTGTGGACTTGTTTGTATACACAGAGAGGAACGTTGTGCTATATGCTTTGGGATGGCTAAGAGGATTATTTGAGGCGTAACTTTGTATGTGCCAGCGCTCGAAACTCGTGCTTGTGAGATCAATGATGGTAAGCCATGTTGGGGATGTGCAATGTTCAGTGGAGAGCGTGTGGAACTGGAGGTTTGGCGATAAGCTCGGATTGAAAAAAAGTTAGGCTGCTCAGATTGAAACGAATTATTCACTGTGTGGAAAATGAAGTAAGGTCGAGAAACTCGTCCCAAAGCAATGTTGCATAGTCAGCATTTTATTCTAGAAACACCTTATTCTTTGTACCCAACAACTTTGTTCTACGTTAATACAGGATTCCTTTAAAATGCTATAAAATTTGACCCTGAAAACACCCTGAAAATGTACCACACTGAATATGGAACTTACGCACGATTTGTAAATATTAATGAAACAAAGAAACATATTTCCATGTGTCCGCAGAAACATGTTTTTGACATTCAATAGATAAAAGAAACATAAGCAAACAATTGTAAGAAGAGTAAAATAAACACAAAATTTTTACCCCAAGTTGTAGTCTATCAGAAGCTCACACGTTCTTGGCTAGCCTAACGAATCCCTATGTCTAGACGAATGTAGGATAAATCCTCTGGCCTTTCTCTTTCCAGCATTTTTAAATTACGTTTGACGTCTTTCAGAGTTTCAGGAGTATTGACCAACAAAATAATAGCTGGATACATCAGGCAGTTTGCGTCACATTAAAAACGTTTAGCTAACACCCCTGGGTGATGCAATATCCAGTTTATAAAACATTGCGTAAATATATTTAATTTTATTTATTTATTTTAAAAAAACAGTGTGTGACGTATCAGGGAAAAATATAATTTTGTACTAAAGTTATTCCAATTCATTATATTATTATTCTTTTAAAACTATGTTATAAGAAAACAAATGCAATTGCTTTGCTTTCAAGCAAAATATGATTAACCGGAAGCCATCATCACTTTAAAAGGACTCCTGTCCACTTCTTCACGTTTTTATTTTTAATTAAAGGAGGTTATGTTCATGGAGGACTATGGTATACTTAAACTTTTTATTGTTGTCGAAACGTATATATTAAATAATTAAACAAGTAAATATATGATTTTCTTTTTCCGTTGGCTTAATTTACAAAAATATTGAGACATGTTCACATCATTTATTTTTAATTATTGTTTATTTTTTAGAACCCATTTAGAATTTTTTTAGAAAGACTGAAAATAAAAATAAATATTGTGAAAATTTCTCAATATTTTTGTAAATTCAGCCAATGAAAAAAAGGAAATCATATGTATTTATCTACGGTATACTTGTTTCAGTAAGTACTGCAGACGTAATACTCTTATGTAGTGTATGCACTATCAACTCTTTTTAGACTATCTAAATATCATTACTGTTGTGAATATTACTTTCTATGAAAGTAATTTTGTCTTTCGTTTACTGTTTGTAATTTTTCTTCGTCTTGTCTTCCCCTTGCTGTTCTAGATAGTTCCTCTACATTTCGGACACCAGTGCATGCTGCGAGCCTTCCCCAAACAGAACTCAAAACCTTCAATTTTCCTTTTCCGAATCAATTATTGCGAACATATTCCTATCCCTCAAGGCGTAGCCGAGGGAATCTGCGTTTGATAGTATCTGGCAATCTGTACTCGGTGAATGGGAATGGTCACTGAAGTTCTTCGCTCAAAATATTCTGTTGGTTCGAGCGATATTGCCAATTACTGTGAGTACCTCACAACGCAAAGGTGTCTGGGCTAGAACAAGCATAACACATAATCATTACACTATGTAACAAGCACTTTTTGTCCTTGCAAGCGAGAATTTTTTCCTGTGTCTAATGACCCACACGTTGCGACAATGGCTAATTACACCTTCCAAAATTTGCTTTTTTTCTTTCTCGTTACGGAGTACAGAGAAAATTATGTAATGCTGCGCGAATTTTCGGCAGAAAAACTGTTAGTAGAGGGCCCTGGTAACGAAAAAGTTGATAAATCTACGTGCTAAATTTAGAAAGAAAAATATCATCTAACACATGGTGTAGCCAGAATCCATGTTTTTGGGGTCCTTAATGCCGAAAAATCGAATGACAACAAAACGTCTGTCTCTCCGTCCGTCTGTAAACAACGCTAACGGCTAAACTGTTCCGATTTTCTCCAAAATTGATATTCCCCAATGGATCTGACTGATGACGCGGTCTCTTGAATTGGAAACCGATATTTTAATTTCGGGGGTTACTTCACATAAAGCACTTGTACAGAGTACTTTTTCGATCTTGGCCTCAGAAATTCACTACAAACATAGCAAATGTGTTGCTGGACTTTTGTAGATTCTTGACGTAATTCTATGTACCTAGGTAGAGAAAATATGGATTACAGCCAGCAAATGTATAACAATTACATACCTGTAACGCCACAAAATGTCAATTCCAATATCCTTGTCACAAAAGCGAACTGTTTACATAATACTGGCGATTTTCTGGTCTTCCAAGACATTAAGGTCATGGGAAAACAGGAAAACACAACGAATGCCCAAAGAATAAGCAAATTGTTACATAGAGTATCGAACGCAGTTAGATGTTCATGTTTTTATCGCGAAAGTATGATTTATTTTGTTGGAAAGAAGTCGTGTAACTTCTGTTCTACATTTAACTTCTCGGTCTGGATGTAGATTTTTAGTGATCATCTTTCAATCTCAAGAAAAACGTTAGTGTCCAAGAAAAATTACATCCAAAAATCGTCGAGTGTTAGATGAATGAGGAAATATCCTCAAAAATTTATTTTTATTTCTAAAAAATACAAAAGCAGTTCACAGGACAGCCGGTATACAGAGTAAAACGCTACCTTTTTTCGCGAAATAAACGCATCTGTTCAGTGTAAAACTGTTTTCCTGCACATTTAACATATTTTTTAGATAAAACACATTTGTTTTGCACAGACTCAATGATGTAGTATGTTGGATGCTCTTCCGTCAACGTGAAAAGTCACTGATCAGATGCATATTTACGACAGAAATGTAGTTTTCTCTATACAACAGTCCAAGGGGATAAGTACAATTGTTTAAATGGTGATATCCGGGTTTGTGATACGAGGATGGGTTTTGATGAATCCGACTGAGTCTATTATAATAACTAATAACCATACATTACAAAATTTAATTTTCATTATTGTATATATTTGTGAAATGTAAACGTATTCCAATATTTATAAAAGCAATACTTTGCAATAAATGACTATGCACTTTTTTATATTATTTTTTGTTCAAAGCTACTGTCGCTAAAAGTGACTAATTACAGTTTTAAAATCAAATTTCCTGTATCTTTTAACATTGTTCCGCGTGTTACCTGGAGCATGTAAGATTCATCTCACCAGTAAAATGATAACGAAATATATATTAAACATATATTGCAAGTGTAAATGAGACTCTAAAACTTGACGTTAATTATATTATTAAATACGCAATAACTTATTCATGATATAAACTCTCATGATTTTGAAATTAAGAAGATTATTTAAATTAATCGATGTAATCGTTCTGTGTTTAGGGAACTGAAGTTGAAGATAAATGATCTTTCATAAATGCAGCGATGAGAAAACTTAGAGGAGTCCTGAGATGTTGCAATGAACATATATCGTATTCTACACTAGGACAGCTCGTATTTTAGACTGATTTATGTTTCGCTGCATCAGAGACCCTCTTAGCAGCATTGCTCAATTTGATGGTGCAACGGCAAGGATACATTGAGGAAAACCAAGAAGATTAACGGAGTCACATATAAGGCAAGCCACGATGCATTGATAAATTTTCCGAAATATGCCTCTGAAAATTGAGTCAAATTAAAACTTCCGCCAGAGAAAGCACAGACCACAACTTTCTTTTAGACTAACTATATTTAATATACAATATTCACTCTCACATGGACGTGTTATAAATACTAATCTGATTGTACATATTAAAATTATTTATTGCAAATTCAATTGTCCGAACTGAAGAGTGGTTTGGTGACCAGAGAAATTATTCTTACATGCGTATAGGAGGTGCCCAACAACAGGTTAGCATCCACCTACAGACCCCATTTCCTTCGCTGAGATTCCGGAGCAAGTGATACGTAAGTGATTTGCAGATGCCTTTTTCAGAGTAGGCTGCTAAGGTTGTTGTTGTTATTTTATTATTATTATTATTATTATTAATAATAATAATAATTTCGCCACTGTCACAGTTGCGTGATCAACAATTGCTTGGTGGATACGTTACCCTTTTGCAATAGTCAACTTCCTCTGCGACTCCTAGCTACTTACCATGCACTGTTGTAAACTATGTCTAGACCTTTCAAGGAATTGATAGTCCTGGCCGGGAATCGACGACGGTAGTTGGGAATCGAACCCTGTTTTTTTTGGTGTGTGTGTGTGGCCGCATTCGCTTGCTGCAGCCCCAAGGCTCACATCGATATGCGGAATCTTTTTTATTAGTAAAGGAGACGGTCAGATAGCGCACACATCGCAGCCCGAAGACCCACTGAATGTGCGTCCTCCTTTCTCCGCTAGCCCTCGTATTTGCCCTCAGTCACCTTCCGTTGGGCGTCGGGGGAAAATAACGCAAATTTTAATTTCTTGGTCGATCTATGGTTGCTTGGAATAGCCCTAACTCTACCACGACACGCATCCATGCCTGCGAGTAAACATGCATACTACTGGCTGGATTCAAACCCGCGAGTCTTCGAACTGTGACTGCTAAGGAGCTTCCGCTCTCAGTAAGTCAACGATCGAAAAATTAATGTGTTTTTTTATTTGTTTATTTGTTTATTTATTTATCGTCAAAAACTGCGCGAGACGTACTTCGAGGAGATGTACATTCTGAACACGTTTTATTGAATTCTGGGATCTCCACCTTATCACATATACAAGTGCAATTATGATTATTGGTGGAATCAAGCGTTTTCCGTAAGAATTAATAAGAGAAATTCACTCCAGTTAATAAAAACTATTTGCCAAAGCAAATCAGCTACAGATTTTGGGAGTTATCCCTCATCATGCCCTTCGTAAAGGAATCGACTTACTGCGACGAGAATAGGTACAATGTTAATTTGAATAACTATACTCCTTATTAATTTTCAGAAAATATGCACAGATAGTGAAGTTACATTTGTTCCCGAAATATGTCATGGGACCATATAAGCATTCTCTCAAAGGATCACGGAAACTGGCCAAAAATCTGATCGAGATGGGGTCATTCACAAAGCTCAGGTACAATACTTCTTACAGGTTGTTTAAAATTTTACAGTCCAAATAGTAAATAATACATTAAATATCATAGTTAAAGTCAATATTACTTTCCCTTTTGATGCAAATAATTTTGACTGTTGCACAGTGGCCATACTCCCCAATATGGGTTTGCAGAAATGGGCGTCAAAAAAATTGATTACATTAATTATTTATTCTCCGTTCATGCCAGTGAGCGATTAATTTTAGTTTCAGTTTCTAAAACAGTTGAACATCGTCGAACACTGCATCGTTTCGCAAAATGTGTTTTATTTCTCATGAACCAGATGCGCTGAACGCCAGTTAATAATGCCTGAATGTGTCGGTTCGATGTAGTTGGAGGTTAGGGATAGATTTCATTGCGATTTAAGTTTTGCCGGTAGCTACGAAAATTGTAATAAGTGATAGAACTTATGTCGAAAAATGTGAAAATATTGAAATGAGTTCTCAGATAGAGAAATTAAATGTGAGGTGACGCTTGTCGAAAAGAAACCGCACAGCCGACAATCACACACAATCCAAAGAGCAACTCACTTTATCCTACTATCAATAAATTTTGATATTGATCAACTGAATAATTCTGGTAAATAATATTTCGGTAAATAGAAGTTTAGAGTGTTCCTTACTTGAATTCTAGAAGCATAATTGAAGCGAACACTGTTCGGTTGGCGGAATGACACAATAATGAATATTACCACATCCCCAGCCCAAATTAGAAACGTTTGTGAGATGAATGCGAATCATTTTTACATGTTACTGAACAACCATGGCCCAAAATG
Organism: Acheta domesticus; assembly: GCA_031308135.1. Classification (NCBI taxonomy): domain Eukaryota; kingdom Metazoa; phylum Arthropoda; class Insecta; order Orthoptera; family Gryllidae; genus Acheta; species Acheta domesticus. The sequence goes on from JAHLJT010008446.1 coordinate 33,504,778, forward strand.
ATTTGGTAGAAATATGTATCAAAATAATCATTCACGTGTCTCAATCGAATGTACCTGCATGAGACAAGAGCATGGTATAAGACACACAATTAGGATTGCAATTCATCCCGAAAAAGCGGAATATGTCCTGAATATCGACAGTGATCCGCAGTCCCACCAGATTTTCCTTTGTTTCTGCCAAATTTCCTAAATGTTTATTCTCTGTTATAACACAGTCCACATATTCCTACAAGAAAACTACGAATTGCGATTACATGTGAACTAATAACTATGCAATATATAAGAGAAATCAAGCGGGTAATTCCTTTGTTAAGCAAATTTTGTAATTTTTGTCTTTTACGATTTAAGAGCTGTACGGTTTAATCTAAGAGCTGAAATATAGATAAAGGCACTGTGTACTTGAAATCGAAGTGCATCTGTCTCTCCCACAATGTGTTAGTGCAAGAGAATCTAGAATGCAAAGGAAGAAAGGGCTCAGTCAATAACATATCATGCTTTCTTCAATATTTTATTTAAATACCTTGAAACACATAACAAAATTTTGTAACTGGAAAATAAGTAAATGACGTGGATAATTCGTAAAAATCAGAGAAATTCGTCCTAAAAAAAAATAAATTCTTGAAAGTTATTCTTGTCCTGTTATTCTTAAAAGTGTGCAATGTAATTTATCTCGATTTACTACATAGTTATGTACTTGATATACTATTTCCTTGTTAAACGATTTACTTGATGTACTGTTTAGTTGTATAAAATTAATGTTTGCTTTGAAATATATTTCAGATGTCCTGGCTTCCATTGTTATCCATATGGCAACCCTACTCACGGTGGACAAGAGAGTGAATCCCCAACTGTGGGCCAGAACGGGACGGAAGTCCCTCCAACAGGCAACGCCGCACATTCGGTACCCGAACAATAGCGAGCGGAAGCTCGCCCAATCCCGAGCAGCCGGCGGGCTCGCCGAATGTTCGCTTCCTCGGATGTGCCACAACAGATTGACTCGCTTAAGTTGGCTCCACACATTCGGCATTCGCCGAGCAGCGAGCTACTGCTCGCCCGATCCCGACCAGCTGATGTTTTCAACAAATGTTCGCTCCCTTTGATGCGTCCAAAGGACCGACACGCGGTGGGTAGGGCGAGCGCCGAATGTTCGTCACTCGGCAAATAGCAAGCGACCCATCCACACTACTCGGGATTCGGCGAGCGGTTGCTCGCTTTTCGCCAAATAGCGAATGTGTGGAGCCGCCTTTAGGGTAGGGCGAACACCGAATATTTGGCGCTCGACAAACAGCAAGCAACTCGCCCCCACTACTAGGGACACAGCGAGCACTCCCCCGGAACTCACCCAATGGCGCATGTGTGGCGCCGCCTTATGAGTCACGAGAGTCGCTTTGTTTACGAACGACGGGGCACGTAGGAGCAGGCCCCGGCCGTGCCTTCGCGAAGACAGGCTTCCTGGCCGTGTGCACTGAGCGCGACGAGCACGCCCACAACTCATTGGCGATGCGGCGGGGGCGGCGTCACCCCTGGGCACCCGCCGCGAATAGCCAATGCCATCGGAGATGGACTGTGAATTACGCTGGGATGTGCCGAGAAATTATATGCCAATATCGTTTTTATACAATGCGACGGTAGCTGGCGAGTACACAGTCCTTTGTTATTTCTCTGTGACCCGCGTTCTCAAAATAATTAATTCGTTAGCATTTGTATTGTGTAATTCTACAAGGACTAAATTTTTTATCTGTAACGAGTAATCTATTTCAGATTCAAGGGCATTGACCCTAATCTCCATCAGGTGTTTTGACACGTTTGCGTTGGTGTATTGAGCAGATGCTGAGATGGTTCCTTCCTTTGCTTCTGGATAAATTCAGCTTCATTACCTGCGCATTTTTGTTCAGCTTTCCATTTGCGAGTTGCAGGGGAGAGTATGAGGGGTATTATTTCGTCAGTAATTCCATTCAATAAAATATGTAGTTAAAATTTGTATTACCTGAGAGCGAAACTTTTAAGTTTTTAAATGTTGCCTACGTCACTCGTTGGTACTTTTATTCACGATTCAACCATGTAGAATAAAAATATTAAGGTAGGTATTCTGGAGATCAAGAAAACGTGAGTATGTATAGTTTTCTCGAAACGTGACAAAGTTTTTACTGTTTTTTAATGATAACAATCATAACAATAAAACACAACACACTCGCCAACAAAAACACTAAATTAATAATTTGTATGTATTATAGCTTATAATTTAAAATAAAATGCATTTTAAATCAGTAAAATCTAGAGTATGTAAATATTGTGCATTTTAAGTAAAGATTACCATATGAACCCATTGCAGTCCCATTTGTAAACTTGCAACCTCTGTTTGGGAACATATAAGGATTATTTTAGAAGTTTTTCAATTTTTTGAAGATGAACATTTTGAAAAAACTCAAAATCAAAATTTTAAATTCAAATTTGAAAAACGTTTTGAACGCAACCCCTATTCAGTTGTATATCATATAAAAGGCCATAAAGAAAACTGCAAAATGACACCTGTTCCAGCTCTCTATCTTAATTTGGCGAGGTTCTACATCAATTTAAAAATTTTCGGGAACCCAATTTTGTAAACTTTTACATGCCTGTATTTCACAAACGGGTGGAAATATTTTACTCAAAATTTGTAGTTTTCTTATTCTTCATTCATACTACCTATATGTCAAATTTCATCTGAATCTGAGATGGTGATGCAAAATGATTGTGTTGATTTAATATGGAATGACCCAATAGTACATTAGAGTTAATGTTCATGATTCTGCAATAAATACAAGATGTTAAACTTTCTTTTTGTTAAGAACTGGCCATGACATTTCTTCACCACATATTGCGGAGAATGTTTTCCTGGGTGATAGTGTATATTTGGAAGTACATAATTATAATTTCTTGAGTTTTCTAAACATTCTAGCGATGGATGATGAATAAGAAAGAAAAGAAACGAATTTGTTATTTATTAGTACATTTTTTTAAAAACAGTGAAACAGAAAAACATTGCTGTCAACTTCATTATTATTATTATTTATTATAAATTTTATTTGTGATCAGGGAAGTCTTGATCTTGACCTCTTAGTCGCCGATGCATTGACCCTCTCTGGACATCTTAATCATCATTGAACCCCTTTAAAATTTCATCGACCCTGAAGTGGTCGTTACCGACCCCGTTTGGAACCCGTGATCTAAATCAAAGGTTTTTATAGTGAAACCATTCACCCCTGTAAAAGATTCGCGGGTCCCTTGGACGTTAAAATTATGTCACCGCATTTAGAAAAACGCATCGCTTCATCCCTAGAAATGTCTCCTGGCAAAAAATGTGTAAATGGCTCTGAAAATAAAATCTCAAGTGAAAATTGGAAACATCGATGCGGTCATTGGCGAATTATTGGCTTTTATAAATCTGTGACAACATTAGAGTTGCCAAATGTCTTCACAATGACGTCACAGAATCTGGCACTCTAGGTGCCCGATAGAGAGAGCCAAATCAAATACGACCTTGCTTGCTTTGCAATGAAGTAATTAAAGATAAAGGGTTTTTAGACTAGCTGATGCTGTTACAAGTTTAAGTCATGTTGTCCTTCGTGAACAAATTGGATAAATTCATATATCTGGCAATCCTGCAGACCTCTTGAGCTCTCCTCCAACAGCACGTCAGGTACTTCTTACTTGGGGATCTGTACTTGATCTCTGACACCAACCTAAGGGATATATCCCAAGAAAAAGAAGAACAAGAAGAAGAAGAGAGAGAAAAGGAAGAAAGATAAAACGAAGAGTAAAAATAAAATTAAGGAGAAGAAATTGTAATCCATTTTGCTCTATTTTGTGTCACATATTATACCGTATTCCGTTGCGCTTCGGTCATATAATTTCCAAACTTAGTAATTTATTATTTCATATAATTAATCGAGACTCTTAATTTTCTAAACGAGACTAGTTTCTATTGTCTATCATCAGATTTCAGCTATTATTGTGTGTATTACTTGTATTATTTAGGGGCGGTTGTAATACGTAGGAATGAAAGGTTTATTGTGAAAAATAAATTGGAGGAAAACTACCTCCTCCAAAATATCATAAAAGAAAGGTTACAAAGAACATTTATAATATTCCGATATTTCTATTTACCCTGGGAGTTTTTGATATCATTCAACTTAATATTTTTATTAGTGTTCACAGTTAATGCAGTCTGCTAAGATTTTTCTCTAACGAAAATATTCAAACGAGTTATGAAGTCAATTGTTCGACAGGTTTTGACTTTGTAGCAAGTGAATACATCGGCAAAAATAAAAATAAGTTTTACGTTTTTCACACTGAATCAAATTATTTATTTCCCTTGCAGGAAGTGGTGCGAACTGCATTATTTCAAATTATTAAAAAATCGTCTCATTTCGTATACGTATACATTGTAATGAAGCATACTCTCGATGATATTGGAGTTTGCAAACTATTTCTTGTTCTGAAGAAAGAAAAATCGAGCAAAGATATAGTATGTGGAAAAAAATATCTGCCGTGCAATACCAAAACAATGCAAATGGAAATCATACTCGTACTTTCATTTCACTCGTAAAATTTTTTTAATTAGACTTTATTTGCTCACCTTTGCTCTCTTAAGTACAACATAATTGTATTTTATTGGTTTCTGAGTTCCTGTTTCTTATCAATACCAAACTCGTTATTTAGTAAATCATTAATCTCCATTATTTCTTCTCTTACCACCATCGTTCCTTTGTTTGGAATATTACTTCGGTTCCAATCACGTTTCTCGCCAACATTTTCCCAGGTCAACTGCAAACAGTTTGATTTTAACATTATGAAGACATCACTTCCAACGCAAAATATTTTATTTGTAAACTTCATTTATAGTTCTGTACTTCATAAAAGTACTAATTTGGTATCTGAAATAACCATTAAACCGCGAAGAACAGCTAATATGATGAAACAATTTGCGTTGGTGAGAGCTTTTTTATTCTCACTTACGTGAGGCAAGACTCTTGTAAAACACAGCAGCTCAAACAGATTGTTCTAGAAACGCTAGGAAAAACATGTTACACATCCTCCTCAAAGTTTCCAACACAAAGCCTGTGAAATCCCAAGCGCGTGCTATTCCAGCTCGTTCGCAGTGGTCACCAAGCGCTCTTGTCTATTCAAATTGGCTCCGCTAGGTTACGAAAGCTCGCGTGCCGCAGAGCGTGCTCCCCGCTCCTTCGCACGCGCCGTCGCTGCCCCGCCATTGCCCCGGCATTGCCCCCGCCCCCGCCCCCGCCCCCACCCCCTCTCGCACGGCCGCGACGCTGGCCGATGGCCCAGCGCTTCTTCCGTGGCTGGACTTCGTCACGCGAACACCATGATCGCGAAGGACAAACGAAAAGACAGAGACCTGTCTAAGGACTGCATTCATAGTGGACTCCTAAACATAGTTACTTGAATAGCTGAACATTGCATCTATATACAAAGTTCAACTATTTGAGCTTCAGCGCTTTTAGCGACATCCGGAGAAATTATTTTCAGCACAATTACAAACAGAAAATGAAATGGTTCTGTAATACACTGAGATTTGCTTACCCAGTTTCAATAACAGTACCGCGAAATCACAAACGTACATTTTCTATCCATTTTTTGTACAGGTGAAGGACGGAAAAATTACGGCGTAAAATGGATTTTACTCACAAACCATCCTTATCTCAAATGAGTGACATCTCATGCCTATGAGGCAGGTCAGCTGCTCCCGAAAATGTGCCTCATTCCTCTCAACCACTGCAAAAAATTTTTTGATGAGGCGCTCACATCTACTTCGTTAAAGGTTGAAAATGATTTCTCAGGCTATGAAATTCTATGCACAACTCATCATTCGTACCATGAAACGGTATATCAAATAGTATATAAATATTTAATTAAATGTTTATTAACATACAGAGGGTGTTATCATTTGAGTTGGAAAAAAATCGTCACACACTGATCCTCCATTGAACAAATGTTTCTAATACCGTTTTGGTGAGAAACGCTTTGGCAGGGCGTCAGGATATTATTGCAATCGCTCATAAATGACGCTAATGACCTCCTCTGCATTCTACAAGAGTGTTTCGAGTCTTTAAAGTGGCGATGATACAGAGGTGGCGACGAAATCGAAAAATTACAAAAACACTTTTTAAGAGAATTTATGGTTCTGAAGCCAAAACAGTAAAGAAATTATTTATTGCCAATATTATGAGGAAACGTTGGTACGTGGCTTTGGTGGTGTAAATCTTAGCGAATCGGTCTGTTACCTAAGTTTCCGGGTTCAAACCCGATCGAAGTGGTGAATTTTTAGGGGTGAAAAAATCCTTCGTACGCCTTCCTTCGGAAGGAAAGTAAATCCGGTCGTCCATGTTGTAAATTTACAACATGTAAAAGACACTCAAGCCAAAAACAAAAGAAATCCTCTGATCAAAATTAAAATCGCCGGTTTAGTCGCGCGAGTGATACCTCCTTTCTCTGCTTGACTTGAAAGGAGAGTAGCGGGAATTTGCGAGGTCAGGCGGAAGAGCAGGCCTAATGTCGCGAGCCTCGCCACGGAAAATAAGGAGTGAATTGAAATAAATTGCTGCCATATCCATTATAGTGAAATTTCCCCGCACTACCCTAAAGAACACGTTTGTCGTACGCTCCACATTGATTTCTGCAGTTATTTTACGCCGTGTTGCTAGTCTATAGGCACCAACAACTTATATAACGCCGATGCCTTCGGTTATTAAGTGAATGCCGTTGGCCACTGCGTTGTCAGAGGTAAGAGGTTAAGCGTGAAATTAAGTATTCTCGGCACACTCTTTGACACTGTCTATCTCGGAAAATTTAATTCCCGATAGTTAGTGAATGAAATTCTATGCACAACTCATGGACTCTATGCAAATAGTTTTCGGAAATGCAATGCCCCATGCGTTTAGCTCCAATATCCATTCCGCGTTCAAAGTCCGTTAATTACCATCGTGCTGCCATAATCACATCAGAAACGTTTTCACATGAAACACTTGAGTACGAATGAAAACTCTGCCAGGGGCCATTTTATACCTTTTGTACGCGATATTACTGCCATCTGTATATTTGCATATTGCTATCCCATGACTTTCGTCACCTCAGTGTATATCATTGTTCGTTTATTTTATGATGATAGACATAAAGTATATTTTTCTTGAAACACTGAAACGCATCACGCAGTTAAGTGTCTCAGATATTCTTTTATCAATACATTATCCAGAAGTCCCTGGTAAAATGTTCATGTGGTAAGGCGAATTTTGTGAAAAGGAGAAATTGATTGATTGATCAACGCTAAAGCCAAAGCTCCTGAAACTAAAAACATGAAGTTTAGAATACAGATTTCTATACGACCATAATCAACCACTAAAAAAGAATTGTTTTAATGTATAATCTCGAGGGTAAAATAAGTTTTTCGTTTAATGGAATCCGCAGTGTATGGAGACATTACAAATTGCGTAACTGGGATGGAGAGGAGGCATATTGGGACGGGGCGGGACGAGGCGGAGTAGACCTGGAACGGAGAGGGCCAGATCGAGATCGGGCGGCGGCAGCGGTGAAGCTATACGTACTGGCACGGCAATTGCTTACAGCAATCGTCAACAATCTTGTTCTTCTGCGCATGCGCAGATGCATGGAATGATGCGAAATTAGAACTACTAGCGTACCCGTGCGAGAACTCTCGCATGTTAAAACCCACCCTTTCCCTATCCATTTGTCTATCTTTTCAATTAAGAAGGAAAGTTGTTAATGAAACATGTTTATTTTTTTAATGTATAAATGTAACTTCTAATATACTTGCAGAATATCAAACAAAAATAACAATACAATTGATGTTGGAAACAAATTTTCAATAAAAATATATTCAGCATTATAGAGAGATGTTCTCGGAACAATTCATACTTCTTTAAAAAAAACTTTGAACAAATTATCCACTTCTTGAGAGTTTACTTTTCGCTTTCCTTGATAGTCACAAACATAATAGAAAAGGTTTTTACTCTTCAGAAAGCAAAGCAAAGTAAAGTAGTGCGTAAATACCGATCGAGCATGTACAACCCTACTCTTTGCAATATTATTTGAATTTCCTTGATTTGTTTTGAGGAATAGAGGGGTTTTTGGAGAGTTCAGGGTGCCAGCTTGCTGGGGTGCGAAAATTGAAAAATTATTTGTGTATCAAAAAGTATTGGATTATTTTCAGCGTTCTTACGTACTTCAAGAAAAGCAATTCCGAGCCAAAAAAAACTAATATTTTCACCTTCGAGTTACAATTGTTACAATACAATTTGTTACCATTGGAAACAATTTAGTAGACTTAGACTTCACTTCGGTATATGGGAATGTTACTCAAACGATGTTTGCATATTGAATATCTTAACGAACCGACACCTTGAGTTTAACATCAAACGGTGTATTATTTACAATATGAGTTTGCAGCTGGGCGTTGTACATACTTCCAGACACCAACAACATTTAAATTGTGCCTTTGGACTGCGAATGTTGGCAGTTGCGTGTGACTTCTCCTATTCTTTCTATAATTTTAAATGTACTTGCGTTTTTTAATTAATTCGTGTAGTATTGTAGGCCAGCGCGATTTGATTTTTGTTTTTCATTTATTTCAAGCTATTTTACTTTAGCTAATTTAAAACGTTTGTTCTTTGTGTTGTTCCATACACAAGTTTTCCGCAACTACCTCAACGTACCCGTGCGAGAACTCTTACATGCTAGACCCTATGTTAGATCCCTATCCTTATAATTCCATTTTGAGAGGGGAAGTAGTTAACGAAACGTGTTTATTTGTTTAAAAATATATAAAGGTAACTTGCAATGTACTAACACAATATCAAATCAAATAAAAACAATGCAATTGATGTTTAAAATAAATTTTCAATAAATATTTATTCAGTATCATGGAGAGTTTTCTTGGAACATTTCACAGCACTTCCTTAAAGACAACATTTGTAGTAATTATTCAGTATTCTTTGACAGCTAGCTTTTAGCTTCTCGTGAGTCACAAAAATATTAGAAACATTTTTTACTTTCGAGAAAGCTATGTGTCTGAACCCGCTGATTTTAAAATTTCATCGAATGATGAAAATACTGGTACAGGTAAAACACAGTCTTCACTCTTCTCTATGCACCCACATCCTTCCTCAATTAGGTACACAGCACCTACAGACACCGGTAAAACTTTAATTGATTGGTTTCACTACACGCAAAGAAACAGTCTTCATATGTATCAAGCAACTATAATAGTACTTCCAGTTGTTGCTGGAGAGCAAACCTTGAATTAATGATTATGCAAATAAATCTCGTCAGACTGCACAAACTACGGTATTAACATAAAGCGTAAATAAAGATTATCGAATCTAAACCTTCTAAGCGTGTCGACACAAAAATTGCTACCAGCAGGAAGGGCTGAAATATTGAGGTGGCCTTGACAGTATTGAAGCGTGGAACCGAAAAGTTAATTGAATGGATCAGGAAATGTCTCATCTTGTAGATTATAATGTGAAAAAGTTTCTTTGAGGCCTTTGGCATCAAAAGTTTACTTTTTAAGTCTCTAAAACGCTTTGTTTATGAGTTATTTGCCGATATAGATTGGCATGTGATGCGGGTTGCATTTTACATGACTATTTCGATGCTTTTTTTTTTTAAAAGAAATCATCCATATTTTTAAAGTCAAGGTGGAATTCGTCAAGTCTCCGTGAAATTATCTTTCTTTAGAGCCCTCATTTATAAAGACTGGTTGCGTGTGAGAGCCGGAACCCAAAGGTATACTACTGAAATAATACAGGAGACGATACGCGAACAGAAGAACGATATTGCTTCGATTGCAGTTTTCCGTGCAAAAACCCTTAGGACGGATCGTGTCGTAGATGGTGGAACGAGAGGTTGGAATGGAAGAGGGCAAGGTTCAGAGATCCGAGGGTATGGGGGGTCAGAGGTCAGAGGGCAGGGAACGGTAAGGCGGACAGCGCGTTGAGACACTAAACGGAGAGCAGCTGGGAGCAGAGGGGCGGAGTATAGCGGGGCTAGGGACGGGAATTACCTAGATTATCGGTTATATTACCTATATTACCGGGTATATACGATTACAGTTTTTTTTGTTTTCATTCAGTTGTTTCGTGTCGCTTTTTAATGTGGTTAAACAATTAATTTCCCCACGTAACAACAGTCCAGTAAGTTGTTTTTTATTGTGTATTCATACTATACCTACATGTAATAATCCTTATACACATTGTTTGATACAATGTGAAAAATTGAAATTCATTTCTCTAGTGTGATTTTTTTCCTTAGGTTTTTTCCAGTCAAAGCCGATTATCCTCACCTCCCGACGGGACGCATATTCGACCATACACCAAACATCTATACAATACACTGGAGGGCTCCTTTGATCTGGGCTCAGAAAAATGCGAGGCCTCCACGACAACACGTACATGAGAGACAAGAGATAAACAACCATGCCCAAGGCAGGACTGCAACCCGCGGCCCTTCTCTTGTGGGATACAAGGATGTAAAAATTATTTATATTGCTTCAATAACAATATAAATAAAAATTATTGTGCACAAGCACCTTAAAATCTGTTTTTAATTACCATGCCACTTTAAGAGTTTATAATCGCGAGGTTAAAGCAAATGCAATTGGATAGTTTAAAATCGATTATTTGGTAACAACCGCCATCGGTGAGTGGGATGAACGGGATCGGACGAGACGTGAGGGAGTGCGGGGGGATGCCAATAATGTTACATCCATTTTACACCATTGAAAAAATTCATTTCTTTTCTTGGATAATCGACGATTGTGATAAATGAATGATGGTGACAAAAACCCGAGCAATGCCGAATTACTTCAGTTAGTCTGCGTATAAGAAAAATTCTACTCTGTTTTTGCCTGCACGTTATCGTTATCACATTTGCCTGCACATTATCAAATACAAATGTTTAGTTATGTGCATTAATGTATTGACGTTCATGTTTTCGTGTAATACAATTTATCTTTGGAAATGCCCATTTCTTTCAAGGCTTTAGTCAATTTATGCATTACAACTTTCGTAGTAATTAAGTCAAAAATAATTCTGATAAAACGTTTTTGGGATACAAATTGTAAAGATGTTATAATAGCTGTCCGAAAACAAAGACGAATTTTGTTAGCAGATTTTCTCTCTTTTTCCTAGAAATATAGTTTCCTTAAACGCGATTTTTGTAAGCATAACCACCTTCATATGCAGATTGTTTAGATCAGAGAAATGAAAACGAGGACACACAGAAGGACTGCGCTAAGTATGGTATTTGAGTTTAAAACGGTCGACTTTTAATTAAAGGAACTTCATTCGCTGGGAATTCCAGGAATAGCGTACCATTTACGATTTACCATTTACCATTCCGTATTCAAAAGCAAAAAAGATCGAATAAATGTATGTTGTTTGCAGGTAATCCACGTAGTTTGTAAACGTGTAACCTAGAGGCATAATCTACGATCGAGTCATCAGAATTAAAAATTGTAATTAATGATACAGGTAAAGATTGGTGCTGAATCGCCTTGACATACTATCGTTCACATATTCATTGTCATTACTTCATAAAAATGGGTTCGGGAATTTGTTCCGAGAACATTCGTCTGTTATTAAGTGGTGCGGAATTTTTTACGTTCATTCTATTAATTGATGAAGACTGGCTTACACCATGCTTTTTTATTTGTATACAATACCTATTTGGCAGAGTGATGATAAGTTTCATTCCTTGGATGTTGCGGCTGATATCTAGGTTACCAATGTAATCACAGAACGATTTCTTAAATGTTTTTGATATCACATTTAGCGCCGAAACTTCTCAAGGCGCAATCAGGTTAAACAGTCAATTACAAAACAAACATTCTGCGGGCTTAGATGAATATATGGAGTTTGCTAAAGACATGTGCATTCATCACTCTTCAACCGGCTAAGCCACATTTTCAACGCTTTGTAGGAACTGGCATTTCTGGGGACATTTTCAAAATCTCAAAGATTAAACTACTTTTCAAAAAATCTAAATATCCGATTTGTATTCCCAGGCTCTCGAATTCGGCCAGATCGATTGATAATTGTCAATTGTGAAGACAATTGTCTCAACGGGTTAGGCACAATTATTAACCACAGGCGAGCGGGTGGGCAAACGGACGGACAGAAAGATGTTTTGAAGTAAATATTTTTTTCGGTATCAAGGACCCACAAAATGTGGATTCTGATTATTAGAGGAAGTAATTGACTACATATAAGAGCAATATTTATTCACGTCTTTTATATCAGGGATCCACAACCTTTTTTCCTGTCGAAAAAATCGCCACTTTCCGCTGCAGCATTACAATTACCTTTATTTTCCACGTACGTTCGTATCTTTCGCAACTTTCTCTTCCTCATCCTATTCTCTCCCCTTACACCAATTACACTTAGCTGCATACACTACCACATATGTCGAGAGACCTGTCGGAGGCTCCCAAATTGTCCCGCTTTGCGGTGCCCCGCTCGAGGAGATACCTGGAGAGGGAATCTCCAGCACACCGACGTGTAGGTCGGCATCAGATCTCACTATCTAAAGGGGAAGGAATACCGCCGCATCCAGCGAAAAACACATTACACTAACGGGACTAATGGCAGTTGACTTACACGGAAAAATCAATCGATCGCTTTCCAAAACAAAATGTTATCAGTGAAAAACATTTCCAGTGAAATTCAAAAACCAACAGTAGTCATACTGACGAAACTAAAACGTTCAAGAACGTAACCAGGCTTCTGAATGGTGCACAAGCCACCCCTGTCCTATCGCAATTATTCATTAGTGGCACGGTTCCCAGTATACCAAACGTCCCTTAATTGAGCTATTAATAATGCCCGCCCACATTAGGACAGATCGTTCAGCTTTCTTCTCGACAGAGCAACCTTGGGTAATGCTGTTTAAATGGACGCCAATTGATGGCACAACGAAGACTAATACAATTGTTTCACGCACAATGAAATCTAACTATACAAGTAAATAAGGATGACAGTGCTTCTAGTGACAAATTAAGAAAGGACGTTCTGAGTTCTACGGAAAGTATTAATGTATTAGTATCGTAAAACGTTTTTGCTGGATTTGCAATCACACGAAACCGTACTATTTAGAGGGAATAATAAACACGTTTCAGATAGAATGTTAAAACGTAATAATACAGTTCTAATTTGTAACCAGTAATATGTAAGGTAATAATCATGTGCTTTCATTTAATTGCAAAGAAAACTTTGTCTTCCATCTGAAATATAATGATATTTTGGCAAGTGGAAAACTAGGTGACAATAAATATTGTGATTCAGCAGACAATAAATACAGAGCAAAGTTTACATTACAGAACAAAATTTCCTTATACTCACGTGTCAAAGGCTGTAAATATGCTGATAAAATATAGATGAAATAAGATTTTACAGTACCTTTAAATCTAAAACGTCATTTTCAAATCTAAAACGTCATTCTATGGAATTGATTCCATAGAATCCTTTATTCTTTCTCGTTCTCTTACGTTTCCTTTTATTAATCATACGTCGAAACAAAACTCAGTTAAACAATTGGCTTTTGTATATAAATGTATACATTATACATAATGAATTATTCTACTGAATATCAATTACCAATAATGAAAATGTATTATAGCAAATTCGAAAGGAAATGAGTAATATAATATACTGAATGTCAATGTTTTGAGGATATTTCCCTTATTAATATTTCCTATTATGGTATTCCTAGTACCGTTGAATTTCTTCATTTAATTTTTCAGTAATTGACAATTAAATTATCAAATGAGACAATGCAAATTTCAGCCTCTTTATTAGTTGAGATTTCTCGCAGATCAATAGAGCAAATATGGACTTCGAAAAATTATTGTCATTGTTATTTTCCTTGCAAGAATATTTCCATTAAAATTATCAGTGTCCTGAGAAGGGTACTTAATTAGCTGGACTTATACGAACTATTCTCAATTTCTTTTGAATTGGTATTGGCGTTCACTGAGAAATAAACAAACTGGTTTATAAAATAAATTTCACGGTTCCCCAGAGCCGAAAATATTTTCATAATTGACAATGAGAAAGAAGGGGATTTAAATAATGATGTCATCTCGAGCAATTTTCTTCAGCTGGTTCCTCTTGAAAGGGACTTATGAGAAAATTAAGAATAATAAACATTAAGATTTGGAGAATCAAACATGGTAAGCCAGAATGACACACAGTGGCAAAGCACACGAGTGAACACGAACGACACCCACGCACGATGGCTGTATATTTAAAGATTCTGAGAGGGGAAGCCAGCCAGTTCTACGAAATAAACTCGTTTCACCCACATACGGCGATACGAAAATACCGGTCCCTCTCTCGACGCCAACCGGAGTATGATGTCGCTGCTCTCTTGGAGAACGCGCCTTTCAGCTTCACGTAGTCGCCACAATCGCTCACAGATGGCGACTCCAGCGCCTGTAGGACGCCAGCCTGCTCCCGCCCCGTTGAGTGCACGTCGCGGTGCGACGCGGCGGCGTGGTTGAAACACTTCGGGATATTTTGGTAAGAAGATTTAGCTGCTGCTCTCACGCTTAGAAAAACGAGTGCGATGTACCGAGAAGGCTAAACAGATCTCACAGAAGTGGCGGGGAATGGGGTAGGGAGTGCGGGGAGAAGAGGAGTTGGGCGGAGGGGCAACGCAGCGACCACGCGTGGCTTCAAGGCATGCGGCTGTGATGTGCGCGGCAGCTTGCATCGCGGTCTTCAAAACAGTAAACAAGCGCCAGCCAACACGGACACATCTTGGAAGATTGTTGCGCAAATTCACATCTCTGGCTGGAATAGCCTCGCGACTGAAAACACTGATGAGGTAGTACGCCTTGCGTGTATAGATTACGAAATTACTGAATTGCAAGCAAGAATAGGATAAGTAAACTAATTCACATAGAAGAAAATTAAAGATTTAATCTTTATTTGTTCTTCACTTCATGCCCGTGCATTCTGGTTAATGAAGATGCTTTTTAATTTACATTTACAGCCCATAGAAAAAGACAAATCTGTAGAATGACCTGCTTCCAAAGTACAAAGAAGAGAAAATAAGTTTATTCATGCCCTCAGGCCTTCACGAATACATGAGCTTTCAAGTTAGATATATACATTATCGTTTAACTTTTCCCTTTTTTCTTTTTCATTATATATCACCATTTCTTCTCTGAAAACGAGTCTCTGGCTGTTCTTCAATACACACTGATTTTAAAATGGTTACACATTGTGAGTGTAGTGCAAAGTCACAACATTCAAGTGCATTTTATCAGCATAATTCCATCAATATTTCAAATCATGTTAGAAGTGTCTTTTTGCTCCAACTAATCGAACAAAATATTACATAAACTATCGGGGGGAAATTGGGAAAACATAATTGAACAAAATATTATTGTCGTTTGAATGTTGGATTATTAAGCAACTGTTAGAAACAGAGTAATTTGTTGTATTAGGTATTTATCTATGAATACAAAATAATTTATATTTAAGCAATGCTAAATATAATTGTCCTTCTTTCATTAATTATGCTGAATTATCAACTGAATTCTGTACTTATAGCTACGCTAACGCTTATAGCTTAAGCTAACGATGATTAAATATTGTAAGATTTAAACATTTTCAGCGAAAAAGGATTTTCAGCAGCAAAACTCGTGATAATGATATTAAACGTTTTTCACGTAATATTCAGTACCGTGCAATTTTAGCCTGTTGTATATTTTAAGTACGTTGTTGCGACATTACAATTTTTACGGAAAACAGATCCAAGATGAACGACATTCACAAGTGCAAATTTTACCTTTCTTTTAATTTCCTTTTAAAATACTTCTCACACTCATAAGCGAGATTTATTTCTGGGCGGTAACCGTCTCATTCCGACTATTTCTTACTTACAGGGAGACTTTTATGCTAACGTAAGTCGTAAGTGGAACATAACATAATTTATGCCCGCGAGGTTGCGGTCGTTTTTCAAAGCACGTTTTCGGAAATTATACTTGGTTCTGTCAAGCACCTTGACGTTGACAAAACAGACTTTCACGAAACTTCATATTAACTCCGTTTCAGTTTAATGCATTATACTAAAATATTAAGATTCACTTCGTTACGTTTCCGAAAACGTATATCAAGTAATTTTCGAATATTAGAAACTAAATAATAAAATAGTTCTTGCTGAAATAGATTGTTCCATTATCTTATTTTCTATGCAATACAAGAAGATTATAGTCGCGGTATACATGAGTGTCAGTAACAAATTAAAGATTCGATAATATGTACGTAACACATTGTTTTATCAAAGAAGTGTTGGTTGTAATATCAAGGCATATGAATAAAATGTCATAAAATGTTGATAGCATAGTTACGATACGTGAAACGACTGAAATTAAAATATAATCTGCATTCATTGATAAACTGACAACGATTGATTGCAGCCTGTGAATATAAATCACAACATGCACGTGTAATATAACGTCATAATCTGTAATAAATTAGAAATTTACATAACGAGTCATTTCGTTAATTCTGTATATGAATTTTGTTCGCGAAGAATTCAAAATGTTTGTCTCCAAACTTGCCAGTAGTCTAACCACTGTTTCGAAGCTGGTACACCAGTACTTCTGGTGATGTTGATTCTAAAAGTTAATGAAGCATTAAAAATTGCATTTATCCTTTAAAACTAACATACAGATCACAATTGGTTGTGTGAAATTAATATGGTAACTATTATCAGTTCGTGTACAATTTCCAAACATTAAATGGAAGTATTATAGAAAAATGTATGTCATCATTTCGAATAATTCAAAGAAACCTTCAGTTGTAGGAATAAATAAATATTAGTCGCACTTTCCTTCAATCTTTAGAGGAACAAGTCAAAACTGTTTCCGGGAAAGTGCTGAAAGACGTTCATCTAACATTCTTTCCTTTTCCTGATGTTCGAAGATCCGCAAAATTACATTCATTATTTTTATTTTTATTACATTCGGGAGCAAAAAGTTCTAGTTTTTAAATTTCGCTTTGTTGGTACTTTTATTCGTATTTCCATTACGGTAAGTATCACGGAGTGGTTGGGATTCTGAAGCTTCAGAAACCGTATGCAGATTGTTTCCCCGTTCCTCATATACAGTTTTTACTCTTTTTGATAAAAACAAATCAAATTAAGTTTCACTTGAACTTCTTTAGTGATATCGGTACATTTTTCACATCTGGACACATTTTGATATTCGATGTCTCAAAATCCCATACAGAACTAGTGAATACGCCCAGTCATAGCAATAAAAGAAAGTGATTACAAACACCTTCATAGATATGAAATGTATGCTCAAAAACCGGCCATGTATTCCATTGGATTGCGAAAAGCACACGCAAAACAGAATGTAACTGCTTCGTGTAAATGCGGAATGCAATTAGTAGTACTAAAATAGCACATATTTTCTCGTGTCGTTGGTAATGGGTATTAATAAGATACAAGTTTTAAATTGTTTGTCACAGTTCTAATTCTTTTTAAATGTTTTTCAGTCCCTTTTTTTCAATTCACGACAACCACAATGAATACTTCCAAAATTTTTTATCACATACATACATTTTTTATCACATACATTTTCACTTTCTCGCTACCGCTTACGCAGTAGAGAGAAATTTATGTAATGTTGCGCGAAAAAAAAACCAGCGGATTTTCGTCAGAAAAACGCTTATTACAGGACACTGGTAACTAAAAGTGGATAAATCCAGTTGCTAAATTTAGAAAAAAAATCCTTTGACACGTGGTGAATCCAGAATCTATATTTTGTAGGTCATTGATAGAGAAAAATGGAATGATGGTAAAACGTCCGTCCGTCCGTCCGTCGGCGAACAATGCTAGCAGCTAAACCGTTCAACAATTGTCTCCAAAATTGCAAATTCCCAAATCGATTTGGCTGATGTCGCTGCCTTTTGAATTGAAACTGGTATTTCAATTTTGAGGGGTACTTTGCATGAAATCCCTGTGACATTTTCAAAATTTTCCAAAAAATATGTCCATCTTTTTTGATTAAATGTTGTTGTTGGATAGTGGGAAGGATGTTTAAGAAAATGGTGCAGGTCTCATGTGCGTTGAAAATCCTAGTTTTTCGAAAATTGCAAAAATTCAAAATTTATTTTGAGTCTTCCTAAAACGAAAATATTAAAGGTAGGGATTTTTCCCTTATTTGAATCTTTCCATAAAGATAAATTTTGAAAGACTGTCATGTAAAAGTTTTCGAAAATTTGAGTACTTTTCGCGTACTTTTGCGTGAAATTACGGGCGAGAAAGTACGTGCTGTGGTACGTGAAGGTTGTTGGTCCCTGACGCCGCAAAATCGGATGACGGCGAAACGTCTGTCCGTCTGTCCTGTGAACAACGAGACTAAACCTTTCAGCCGATTTTCTCCAAAATTGATATTCCCCAATAGATCTGGCTGATGTCGCGGCCCTTCGAATTTGAAACATATTTTACGTTTCGGGGGTACTTTACATGAAGCCTCTGGGACATTTTCATCATTTTCAAAAAAATGACTCCATCGTTTTTTATTAAATTTTGTTGTTGGATAGTGTGAAACGCGTTTAAAAGAATGGTGCTGGTCTTATGTTCGTTAAGAACCTTGATTTTTCGAAAATTGAAAATTGCAAATGTTCACATTTTTCGGAGTCTTTTTACAACTAAAATTTTAACGCTAGAGATTTTTCCCTTAATGAAACCTGTTCCTTAAAGATAGATTTTGAAATAAGGTCATGTACAATTTTTGGAAACTTTGAGTATTTTTCTTGAAAGTTTGCGAGAAAATACGGGCGAGAAGTTACGTGCTGTTTTAGCATCTCTAGTTATATTCTTCCTTTAATAAATATTGTGAAAATCATTGTTGGCTTCGTCATTTTGAACTAATTTTATAAATACATTTCCAGTATGCCTAATGAGGGAGACAGAACAGTCTCCGGAACGTCGACGAATTTCATAAAATTACTATTGGTGCTAAAACAGCACGTACTTTCTCGCCCGTATTTTTACGCAAAATAACGCAGAACGTACTCTAATTTCGAAAAATCATACATGACTTTATTTCAAAACCTATCTTTGAGGAACAGATTTCATTAGGGAAAAAAATCTGTCTTTAATATTTTAGTTGTAGGATGACTTCGAAAACATTTTGAACATCTGCAATTTTCAACAAACATGAGACCTGCACCATTCTCTTAAACGGTCTTTACACTATCCAACAACAAAATTTAATTAAAAACGAGGGAGCCATTATTTTCAAAGTTTGGAAAATGTCTCAGGAGCTTCATGTAAGTACCCTCCAGAGTTAAAATATGTTTCAAATTCAAAGGGCCACGACATCAGCCAGATCAATTGGGAAATATCAATTTTGGAGAAAATCGGCTGAACAGTTTAGCCGCTAACGTTGTTCACAAAGGGTCAGACGGACAAACAGACGTTTTCCCGTCATTCGATTTTTCGGTATTAAGGTCCCATAAAACTGGATTCTGGCTACACCTTGTGCTAGATGATTATTTTCTAAATTTAGCGACTAGAATTATCCACTTTTTCTTTACCAGGGCCTTATAATAAGAGTTTTTCTGCTGAAAATTCGTCGCTTTTTCGCGCAGCATCACATAACTTTGTCGCTACTGCGTAAGTGGTAGCGAGAAAGTAAAAATATGAGATACAATTTTGGAAGTATTTATTGCGGTTGTTCTAAATTGAAGAAAGGTAGTAAAAAACATTTAAAAAACAATGGTTATATTTTATTGTACTTCTAACGTAACCCATCAATCATCTCATGAAAAACTCTCATTCAAACCTAGCACCAGAAGATCCAAAACATTACACTTTTTAAATGAAATTTCAAAGCTTAAATGAATATGACTTTCTCCCATTGAATTGAGTGATTGTTACAAAAACATTTTATGAAAAAGGAACAAAAATATGTACTCGGGCTGGAATTCGAACGTGAGGGCTTCTGGTGACAAGTGCACGGACTATCAGTTTCTCTTCTGTCAGGGAGAATGTTTCTCTTAAAGAATTCGTAATGTTTCCAAATAAAATTCAAAGGTGCGAGAAAATACTGATGGTAAAAAAATGTACATGAAATGATTTAAAATTTAAGACTGAGAAATAGATTACATAAAGAAAGAACATATCTTCAATTATATCAAGAAAGAATATTCTTTCAACGTTTAAAACATTCGAAAAACTGAACTGCAGCAATGTTCAAAATATCAGAGGTGTTAATGTAAAATGTTACCTACACTCCCGAAGTATTTACTAAATACCCACAATCGCCCATTAAAAAGCCATTTCCTGCCGATGGGCAGAATTCACGATGCTCTTCCTCTCCTTCACATGTGCGTACTCTTCATCGGTTGCTAATTACGCGGCAATGTGATTTGAAATGATTTAAAGGCCATGTGGGGCTAGTCTCGCAATTGCAGAGCAAACATCCTCGGCCAATGCATTTGAAATTTTGATGTGGACAAAGTGAACTCACGGTAGGTTTTATCGCGATTCTGGCGTTTCTCCTGCCTCTCATTTCATCATTTCTACATCATTATTGTCACAACTATCGCTATCGCCTGCTTAATATTACTACATCATCACTTCTAAGACTTCATTAGCATCAACGACCTCAACAGATTAACCCTTTCCAGCCCAATGGGGCCAATTGGACCCATTACTAATTTTTTATATTTTCTCGGCATCCGTGATTGTCCATTGTTCCAATATGGCACCATGACTTTGTTGTGTGTGTATAGAGTCAGTAAATGGCAACTTAGACTTGACTGTTGGAACACGTGACATTCTGCAGCATTGTAAAGAACTGAGTGCGTTCCGCCATTGCATCAGCTGTGCTTCATAAGAAAATAATAATAATTTCGAGGGAAAATATTGTTTACTGCAGTTTAAAAAAATATATTATCAATGTACATGTAATAAGGATAATAATATAAATTTGGCAGTTAAATAATGTTCAAAGTTATTATGCTGTGACGTCATTAGTTTCGGGTTCCATATGGACCCAGTGGGAAGTAAGAGTAATGTCTTTACAAAATGAAGTTATGTGCGAGAAATCACAACTTGAAAATTATTTATATTATATGTGTACAATTACTTTTGTATAATTATATTATGTGTATACATAAATATTAATACACATATATACATAGATATATATACATATACACACATATATAAATAGATATGTGCACATATACACATACAACACGTATACACGTACATATACGTACAACACGTATATACAGAGATATGTAAACATACTTATACATATACATATATATGTACTCAGATAAACATGTTTATGTAAACATTTACACATATATATATGTTTATATATACATATACAGGGATATATGACCATATATACAATTATACGTATATATGTTTACATATACATATACATGTATATATGTTTACATATACATATACACATATATATGTTGGTATATACATATATGCATCTACATATGTTCATGTATACACATACAAACATATATATGTGAGTAATTCCACGTATATAAGATGTATATATATAAACATGTTCTACCCCATCTTCCCACTGGGTCCATATGGACCCACTAAAAAATTTCAACTATGTGACAAAAATAACTTAAGAAACTCATTTGTCTGTGTTGTTGAGGGTATTTAGAAGCGATAAATGTGGAAATTAATTTTTTTTGTTAATTACCCATAATTTGGGCTGGAAAGGGTTAAAGGCTCCTACACCACAATAAATGAATAAATTTAAGCGACGTGCTTCTCTGTGTGGGGTCCTTGCATACGGTTAATCTTCAAACGTATAAGACAAATACCGTAGGTAAAACCAATGGACCTGAGAGATCCATTCACCATCTACAATCCCCGTCTCATGGTTCTAGCATCTCACGTCATCGCGTGATTGCTGGATTGAGCGGCAACATATTTCGGACGTTCCTGCAGAGTATCCGTGGCTCAATTTGTTAAGCGACAGGAAAGCATCGCGCATTAGTTTCCAATATTCGATTTCTTTAAGAACAAACTCAGAAAATTTGATTTCTTTGAGCAGATGTAATTTATTTATTATAGTTATTAATTAATTTGCTTAGGAGTATGCATATTTCATTCATTAATTCTAACCAGACATATTGAATACATTTTGAACGGTGGTCGCTTCTTTGCGCCTGTGATGGGAGATGGATAAGCTGAGGAAGGAATGACAAGGAAAGGAAGCCCGGAGTCTGTGATTCATTGTTTAGTCTTTGACCTACCGGCATTCTACTCAGAAGTGATCAGGGAAACCACAAAAATCACCGATTAGTGCAGTCGACCTACGAACTCGATACTGGCAGGGATCGCATCCCCTCTGATCTTCGTAAAGCAGTATGCAAATTTCGGGACCCCCCCCGGGATCAAATTCGCGATCTACCAGTCACTGGAGCTCTCCAATGTCACGTAATCTCAACTATCGCAGCTACCGGGGCAGACAAACTTTCATATTATATATTCAATTACTCGTTCAAAATAATTAAAGTAGCATCGACTGTTTTTTTCTTATACATCAAATTGTCCCAAGCAATAGTCACTTCGATTGGGAATCGAAATCCTTTGTTTTAGTTTCCACTCAGGTGTTTTAAACAGATGTCCAATTCTCCACAAATTTTCATGGACATGTGTATTCAAATGTATTTTATGATAATGCCGACAATAATGACGAGAGGTTTCTAAATTTTCTTCTTATACATAATATACTTGGAAGAGTGATCATTAAAAGCAATAATTATTACGATAGCCCGTATCAACAATATTGTAAGAGGAGAGTACTAGAAACCATGACAATCAATGTTACTGCTGCGTAAACAACATATGCGCTCCTGGAGAGCAGGAAAAACAAAATGAGCTGCTTTAGCACCTGAATCTCAGTCAAACTCCGACATGTACCAGTTTCGCCACAGAGGTCAAGTCAAAAACCGCGTAGGCTGGCGTGGAGATTCACCCTCCAACAGGCGCACCATCGCCACTTGCTCCAACAAGCGCGTGCAGCACTCAGTGCGGCACCTTTCAAATCCGGATTTTTAGTTCCAAATCGAAAATCGTATATTCAAATCGTAAAATAGTTTGTTAAAATCGTGTTTCAAATTGCGTGAAATTGACGCAATGAGCTGCTTTTAAAGTACACATACATTTTCGGTATAAGTGACTTTATCCCGTCCCTGTTTGCGCATCAGGTGTTTAAGAGTATCCTGAATGAGCACCGGCTGAATTTACCTCAGAGCCAGCATTGCCGCTGTCTCTGCAGCCTTTCTGAACGGCAGGTCCCAGGGTTCGAGTCCCGACAGTGGCGGATTTTCGATAGAAGCCAGATAGCTATGTGGAATTCTGCCGCTGTCTGACGGAGAATTCTAGCGGTCAACCGTTGCCCACATGTCAGTGAGTAAAGGTGCTTCGGATCCTCAACTGTAACGGACCGTTCTGGAAAACGTCGCCTTCACAGTGTGATCAATCCCGAACAAGAGTCTCTAAAGAAAATCAGTATCTGACGAGGTCGTATCCGACAGTTTTACAATGTTTTGGCCAGAGTCGCTCATGTAGACCCGGAAGGATAAATTTCCAAAATATTCCGACCTTCTCTGGGTCCCTTAATACAAAGATATACATACAGTTTTACGCGTCCGTGTTCGGACATCCCGCGTTTAACTGAATTCTGACGTGCGTGCGCCTACCTCAGCACCAACTCGCAGCTCTCTCCCTCTCCCCCGACCCATTCCGACCCATTCGTTTCCCTTCTTGAAGAGGGAAATGGCATTCTCCCTGCACAGCAGCGCCGCTCAAATGCACAGTCCGCGGTGGCTCCCTGCAGTGACCCGTGTGCCACTCGCCTTACACGACACGAGTCGATCGCGCCCGAGTGCTTCGCGTCCACTCCCCAATTATTGAGTCAGGCTGACTCATCGAGAATCGGGCCACTAATCTGGCCTGCAGTTAGGCTACTTACTTGAGCAACTACTAAAGAGAACTGAACTGGACAGAAGAATGGCTCACACAGATCTCCATGCCATTTCGGATCTAGGGCGGGCTGTAACCGTCTGAGGTGGCACATGACATCAACTGACGTCACTGCAGTGCCGCTGACCAGGATGCCCTAGGTTTCGATTCCCACGGTGACACGATTATCGATATTAGCTATATACCTAGGACGAATCCAGCTGAGGAGAATGTCTGGAGGAGAATTCTAGCGGCCGGCTGTTCTGATCAGTAGTTGTTCGTGGTTTCTCCGATCCACCAGGTCAATAACGGAGCAGTACCTTAACAAACGGGCCACGGATGCGATTTTTCCTTCCTCTTCCTTTCTTACACACACTTACATGTACTACATTAGCCCACATGAATGGAGATCCATCGGGAACTTACAGCTTGACCGACTAGGTGGTGCCCCACTTGTAGAATATACCTGGGTGGGGACGACACTGGAGTCGTCGTGTAGGAGGGCACCGGATCTGACCATCCAGCGGGGGAAGATCTCCGCCACCTCCCGTTGTAAAAGCACGGAGTGTACTTGCGAGACTAATGACCATAGTTGAGAGCTCAGAAAGAAGAAATAATCATTAATATTGTATTATATAATATATAATTAGTATAGTAGGTTGTGTATTAAGATCATTAATTGAAAATACGTACTATCACAGAATAAAATTAGAATCCCTTCATATACACAACTTGCAAAACCAGAACATGTCTTTCTTAACCAGGAAATCCCTGAACTCTCGTCATCTCTACTAAAATTAGACCAATCTGTACACCTCTAGCTCCACCCTCCTTCGCCCGCCCGCCCCCTCCTCGCGACTCCACCAGCATCCTGCCTGACGCGACCCACCGGCGCGCCGCCCCCAAACCTCTTCTTTCCGACGGGCCTTCTGTCCCCTTAAATGAGTTGCACTCCAAATTATCCGCAGAACTTCGTTTTCCGCCCAGACGCTGCAATGTAGAAACGATCCAGTTTGCTTCTGGCATACTCTTACTACGTTAATATTTTGTTTATAATTATTGTAAATAATTTGTATAATTTATATTTAATGTATTCATGTAATTTTTCAGATAGTTCTAATGATGATAGCTTTGCTATTGAAAAGATCTGAAGCTTAAATATACTGTATTTCGTACCGGACAACAACTTTTAGTTATTTATTTAAAAAATTATCAAATTTATTTAAAAAATTATCAAATTTATTTAAAAAATTATCAAATTTATTTAAAAAATAATCTCGTTGTACTGTCCCAGCACAACAAGAGGGTGTTGGAGGGATAGAACGACCTCACGAATTGTGACGTTCAAGCAAGATGAGAGGCAGACAGCATGTCGAGCGAGGAGATCTAAGAGGCACGCGAGGAAAGCACTCTCAGATCTTGTTTGCGCTTCGATATGGTATATGCTAGTATTGTTTGGTTTTTCTTCTGAACACGGTATTCTGTCTCCTGCTTGAACAATGACCTAATGCTTTGATTGTGGAGTTTATTTCTTGATAACTGAATACTGGTTCGTTCCTGTTCATTCACATTGAACATTATTGAGGACTTCGCCTTTTTACGTTGCTATCGGATAAAAAACTTCACTCAATGATTGATCTCAAATTTCGTTCGATGGGTTCGCGACAGTTTTTTTATGCGTGATGCTTCTTTTTTGGTTTTGGTTTTGTTTTTGCGATGTGCTAAAAAGAGTTAATGTATGACAAATCGAGAGCGTATAAGGCCCGTTAATGAAGGTGTCAACAGTGGGTGTTTACACCTGGGCATACTTCAATCAATGCAACCTCCTACTGGAGAATGCTGTGGTTGGCCCCTTGCGGCTAAGATGGCCGCGGTCGTATAAGGCCTTTGTACTTTCTCGTATACGTACTGCGTATAGAGAAAGAATTTTATTGCTACAGGGGAAAATGCCGAATTTTGTAAGCAAAACAGCTTTTATGAGTCCCTGATCAAGAATAGTGGATTTTCCTAGCCTCCACACGTTGTATATTATGTTAACGTACACGTAGTATCACCAAATTCCGTAATATGGGGCTTCGTGATATCAAAAATGTGAGGAAGTCTGACTTTGGAAAACACCAGCAACGAAACCGTACACAGGATTTTCACCAAAATAAACATTCCCTATAGATCTGACTGATCTCGCGGACGATCAATTTCAGACGGATCCTTTGATATTTGTGTGTAAATTAATTGAAGTCCTTAGAACCTTTTAGAAAGTGGCTCAAAAATGTTTCCTTAAATGTTTTCCTGAAGAGGAGAAAAAATACCAATTACAACATTGAATGAGGAAGCCGATCTGGATACGGGACATGCCTAAACATTTAAGCATTGCAGCTCATGTTGATGTTGATAAAGGTAAAAATGTTGTAGAAAGCAATATTTTTAAAAAAATGACTGGTTTGGTGCGGTGGTGGCTTGGAACAGTGCATTCACGGGCACGAAGTCGCAGCTGCAAGTTTGGACCCCCGCGTAATACATGGGTGATTTGACCGCGCTGTCTTGGTTTGGCGTGGTTGGCTTCTTATATCACTGGCCTCATCCCATCCACAATCATTCATTATCACCATTCATCCCTGACGATCATCTTGTACCATCGATAATCTACTGGCTAGCAATGGCAAACCATTGCTGTATTGCGCCCCGAAGAGGAGTGATGTAAGTAAAGTGGTGTACTGGTGTAAGTTTTTTCGAACGCTCAGATTGTTTCTGTACAATTATATGGTGTACTGACCATCAAACAGAAAAAATAATATTTATTTCCACAATGATTTTAATGCATTAGTTAACACTTATACTGTATAATTCCAAGACTATCTACGCCTGCAACTAGTGTTGCTGGCATTTGGATCGGCGTCTGAGGCTCAATCAAGTTTTCAATCCAATTTTCCTTAATTCATTGGGCCAATGTAAAAACAAGGGGTCATATTAGCTCGGGGAGCTTCAGTATGAACACGTTTTGTCAAGCTGTTCTTTTTTATTCAAACATTTTTGAGCTGTCCTATAAATCATCGACTGTCAAAAAAAAGTCGGAATCAAAGAATTATTGTAATCTGAATAATCACAAGATAGTCACGTGCTCTTACGTGATAGAAGTGAGGAATCGAAGAATTATTATCTTGTATTATAAATATTTCCCCTTGAATTAACGACAATTAAAATGTTATATATTCTATCTAACCCAATTTCAAAATATAAACACAAAGTTTTAAAATCTGTTTCTTTTCTTTATCAGGCGACCTGCAATTTTTATAAACATTTTCCCCACTATATATCTAAACAATACTTATACATTTATAAATACATCTACTTTTTCTATGCTGGCGAGGAAGTATGTAGAAAGGCAAAATCGCAATGTCGAATATAATTTGTGGAATTATGAATACTAGATAAACAACTTTATGGATATGGATAAACAATGCTATACTTCACGATTACAAAATCCGTGTTATAAGAAAACTCATCTAGTAAATTGAAGGAATGAAGTGAAAATTCAAAATCAGAGTCAGCTGTACATACAGATGTCAAGCAACACCTAAATATGTTGTTACAGATTCTGGCAGATATGATAAAAAGATATTATATATACGAGGGTTATTCCAAAAGTAAGGTCCGTTGTTTTTTAAAAAGTATCAAATGTTTTTTCAAAACAATTATTATATTTACATTCCTTACATCTTCATCTATTTTTTTACGTAACTTCCATACTTATTTAAACATTTCTCACATCGTTCAACAAGCTTTTGATTGCCACTGTCATAGAAATCGGCCGCCTAATCCGCCGAAATCCATAAATTCGACTAACAAAACTCCATGTCTATCCCAAAACACTGTCGCCATAATCTTGCGTGTTGAGATGGTCTGCTTTACCTTGATCTTGAATGGTAATGTCGTGTGACGCCATTCTAATGCCTGATGTTTAGACTCGGGGGTTAGGCGAGAAACCCAGTCGAGTCCGAGCAGCCGTGCCGTGCACATCGGGCGTCTCTCACTAGTGAACTCGGTGAATAGTGTTGTGACTCAGTGTGCAAACATTCTCTAGTGTCTGAATACACCAGGGAAAAGGAAATGGCTTACGCCATTAACCCATCCACAGGGCAGACTATAACCGAAGCCCTGCTCACCCTAAATAGCGGCGACCACTGTGTCGTTCCCCCCAGTGTCGCCATTTCCAACAAGCAGCGAGGCCATGGACACGAGCCTCGCAGCAACGCCAGCCCCGACCAGCATGGAGGGCAACATCAACCCAGCCTTGTTAAACGCCAGCCAGAACTACTCGTCGTCACCACCTCTTCAGGTATTATTGAAAAGTCAGCAGAATCAACAGACGGGCTCGCATCAACATTTGGAAACATCCAGCTCAGCAGACCAGGTACCAGTGTCGCAAAACAAACGCGCATGCGACGACGAAGCAGAATCGAGCGAAAGTAAACGTTCAAATGGTGTATCGATGCGTGAAAGTGAAAAATCAGGTGCGACGCATTTCTCATCAGGGACGTCACAAAGTAGTGCAACATCAAGTGGGGAGATAAACTCTACAGGTTCTTTGCAAAATTTATATCGCGTTACAATTGCTAACAGATTTGGAGATTTAAACAACGAACAAAGTCTCGATGATTCGCCGGTTGAAACTTCAAAAATTCCTCCTATTTATCTGTACACCGACGAAAAATCCACGTTCAGTGACTTAGTGATAACCCTAAAATTTATAGCGAAAAGTATCTTTTCTACTGAATTAAAATCAAACAAATTGAAAATCCAAATGACCACGATTGAAGATTATCGTGCGGTTGTTCGAAACTTTTTTGAAAACCAAAGGCAATTCCATACTTACGCCGACCCTAGCAACAAACAATTCTCTGTGGTTATAAAAAATGTAGTTACTGAAATTTCAGAAAAAGAAATTCACTCGGAATTAAAATCAATGTTTGACTCTGTGAAAAAAGTGACAAGACTTCATAAAAATGGTCAACCAATTCCTGTAGTTGCTGTAGAATTTACTGGCGCTCATCCAATCGAAAATATCCTTCAAATAGATACTTTATGTCATTTAAAAGTGAAGGTAGAAAAAAAGAAAAAGACATGTTGGACCCCTACAGTGTGTGCGATGTCTAGATTTCGGTCATAGCAAAAACAGCTGTAATAGAAAAGTAACTTGTGCACATTGTGCTGGAAACCACATTTCGGCTAGCTGCAATAGCACAAACTCTGTTCCTTTTTGTGCTAATTGCAAAGGGAACCATCGAGCGGACGTCAGAACATCGCTTTGTACATATTACTCAAAAGTTCTAGAATCTAAAACAAAAACTTGGAATAAATATAAAGAAAGATCAGTTGACAATAATTCGTCTCAGGCTCCTCCCAACAATGCAAGAAATTTTCCTCACTTACCAAAAGCTAACCATATACCGAACTTTCGTCCCCCACCCTCACCTTCATCTTCAACCTCTTACGCACATTTCAGTAACCAACAACCTCGCCCATCCCAACCACTCATCCCTGAACCAAATAGTCCATTAATTAACAATATCATCCAATCAGTTAACACCCACATCACTAATTTTCTGCATTCACTAATCCCTATACTCTTAAGTAAAATTCAGAATTTCATAGTTTCGCTTTTCGCAAATGTAAGTAATGTCACTCCTTAAAACATTAAGATTTCTCAATTGGAACAGCCATGGAGTCTATAAAAAACGCTTCGAACTCATTGATTTTATAAATTCCCACTCCATAGACATAGCGTGTATCACCGAAACTCATTTGACATCAGATGTTGTTCTTAGAATTCAAGGATACAATTGTATACGTAACGACAGACCTGGACTAACAACAGGAGGTGGTGTCTTAATTCTGGTAAAAAAAAACAATAAATTATTTTGAAATAGACCTGCCCCTCACCCCGGCCTAGAAACGGTTGCTATACGCATTCTTTTTCCGGATAACAATAGTATCACGGTAATCGCGGCATACAAACCTCCAAACAAAAAAATCTCGATGACCCGAATCGATTCTCTTTTTAACGCTACTCCATCAACGATCGTAATGGGTGACCTCAACGCCAAGCATATATCATGGGGCTGCCGCGTCAGTAACTCCGCGGGTTCAATTCTCTCAAACATCATAAACCAATTACATCTCAAAATACACTCTCCCACTGAACCAACTTACTACCCTTTCAATAACAATATCATTCCAGATATTTTAGACATCGCCATCTCAAATTTCCCATTATCATTAACCTCGTATGTTTTTCATGAACTTGACTCCGATCACAATCCAGTATTACTGACTTCTCAAGTTTTCTGTCCCCCTCCTTCTCCTCCTCCAACACTTTCTGTCTCCTCTATAAACTGGGCTACTTACCAATCCAAACTAGAAAATATGTTACCTCCCATTAAGATTCTTCAATCCGCACATGAAATAGATAACGCCGTATCACTTATTACAAACTCCATAACTACAGCGGTACTAGAGTCTACCCCCAAGCGCCCTTTGCTTACCCAAAAAATTTCAAAACCTCCTTTACCCAAGTACATACAAAACTTAATCAAGGAAAAGAATAGAATCAGAAGACTTTGGAATGAACATAGGCTACCATATCTAAAGAGTGAGCTCAATCGCCTTATTCGAGTCTGTAGACAAACTCTACAAGACTACAATTTCGAACAGTATAAAAACTATGTATCTTCCCTATCGTCCCACAACAGCTCAGTTTGGCTGGCTACGAGAAAACTTCTACGTAAAAAGACAACCATTCCCCCTCTATTGTCAAACGGGCAGAAAGTGTTTTCTCAGAACGATACAGCAGAACTTCTGGCTGATTTCTACGCTACAACCTTCCAACCACATAATGTTGAAGATCCTCCACACTCCAATGAAGTAAACGCATTTGTCTCCTTGCCCAACTTTGATGTCCCTAACCGTGTTAAACTTGCGTCCCCTACCGAAGTATATAACATTATTAAAAATCTACCAAGAAGAAAATCCCCCGGGCACGAAAATATTTCACCTATTATGTTAAAAAACCTTCCACGTAATGCAGTTGCCTTTATAACTAATATAATAAACTCAATGTTCAGATTAGGCTACTTCCCCAAATTATGGAAACATTCAATAGTAGTCCCAATCCCAAAACCCGAGAAAAACCAAACCTTACCTTCTAGCTACCGCCCTATAAGCCTTCTCCCTATTCTAGCGAAAACAGCAGAAAAAGTAATTCTAAAAAGGCTAAATTCATTTCTAAAAAAATCCAAGATCATTCCTTATCACCAATTTGGTTTTGTATCTAAACATTCTTCTTGTCATCAACTTCTCAGACTAACAGAATTCATTCATTCCGGATTCCAAAAACAGCACCACACCATAGCAACCTTTCTGGATGTGAGTCAAGCATTCGACCGAATTTGGCATAATGGCCTAATCTATAAGCTACGGAAGTTCGGTATCCCTCTCTACCTCCTTTCAACCATCCAAAGTTTCTTGTCAGACCGTTCATTCTCAGTAAAAATTCAGACACACCTCTCAAACCCTCGTCCCATTTTAGCAGGAGTTCCTCAAGGCTCCCCTCTTTCCCCAACTCTCTTCAATATTTTCACCGCAGACATACCCACATCCCGTTTCATAAACACAGCCCAATTTGCAGACGACACTTCCTTATTTCTTTCTGGTCCCGAACTAAACACACTGACTGACCGACTCCAGAGACATCTGCACCTAATCGAACAATGGACTACTAAATGGAGAATCATGCTCAATCCCTCAAAATCGCTCGCAAAAATTTTCACTCTCCGACATTCTTACCATCCTCGTCCACTGATGTTAAACAACTCTCCCATTCCTTGGTCTCCATTAAATTCACCCGTCAAATATCTAGGCCTCTATTTAGACTCAAAATTAACCTGGAAACATCATATAGAAACCAAATTGAAACAAGCCCATCAGAAACTTCATCAACTTAAACCGATTATAAACCGTAAAAGCAGCCTCAGCCCTGAAAATACAGTTCTCCTATACAAATCCATTCTGCGACCACTCCTTCTTTATGCATGCCCGATCTGGTGTCATTCAGCAGCTTCCCACATAAACAAGATCCAAGTCTTCCAAAACAGAATCCTCCGCATTGCAACCAAAGCTCCATGGTTTGTTAGAAACTCAACTCTACATTCAGATTTCAACCTAAAATCAATAAAAGAGCAAATCATTCACACATCTCACAATTTCTTCCTCCACCTACCTAACATATCCGGACCATCCTTTTACAACCTCGGCATAGATAACCCTCCCTTTCTGAGAATAAAAAACAGATACCCCCTGCACTCATTCTTAAACTGCTTTTGCACGTTTGAATAGAAGTAATTAACTTCAGTATTTAAATTCATCTCAAGTGATGTTCTGGCGGTGCTCATTGAGTTTCCCCACTCGTAATTTTTAAAATTAGTATAAGTCACCAATCATCTGTAGAGCCGAAAGGCTGAACGATGTAAATTCAGACTAATAAATAAATAAATAAATGAAAAAAAAAAGGCGAGAAACCCATATCTCATCCCCTGTGACAATGTGGTCTAAAAGTTTGTCACCTTCCTTATGATATTGCTCCAAGAAAGCCAGAGAGGGACGACAGTCTTTCCATTTTCTGGGACTCAGTAAGCAGTCTGGGAACCCAATGGGCGCACAATTTGCGAAATTGCAAATTTGCAGACACAATTCTGTACAAAGTTGTTCTACTCACGTTCGTAAATTCCAAGTCTAAGCTGGAAATAGTGAATCGTCGATCTTCACGAATTTGTTCAACGGCATTGACCAAATCGTCTGTGATCACTGATGGCCGGCCAGAGCGTGGTTCATCATGCACATTTTCCCGTCTTTCATTAAAAGCTCGCACCCACTTACGTACTTTACTGTCATTCATTACGTTAAGACCCCAAAACTTAACTTAACTGCCGGTGAATTTCTGCCGCTGAAACGTTTCTTGCTGACAAAAACCGAATCACTGACCTTACTTCAAGTCGGCGGGCCAATCGGTAGTCTTCAACATTACGAACTGACACTGTAAACAGCAACAGCAGCAAAACAACGGTAATGGCGGCGTTTGATGGGCAAAACATGCCGGTAGTTGGCGCGCATGCAAGTTTTAATATTCGCGCGAAATTCACATAGTTACGTTGAATCGGACCTTACTTTTGGAATAACCTACGTAAATGAAGTCTTAGGCTTCCGCGGCCAGAGTTGAGATCTCGGCGGCCCGGGTGACGCCGCGTACCAGGCTGTGTAGCCGACGTTTCGATCATCATTTCGCGGTCATCTGAGCAGCCCTGAAGAAGGTACTCGGCGTCACCCGGACAGCCGAGATCTGATATTATACAGAGTGAGTCACGTAACTTTATCACGTCCTGTAACTTTTGAACGGTTGAAGATATTGCAATGCAGTTTTCACGGAAGTGAATGAGGGAATGGGGCTAATTGATATCTGTATTGATTTCTCTTATATCACTTTTATTTTACGAGATATTTGAGGTAACTTTGTTTTTTCAAATGGGACTATATATATTTTTCAGTCTATCATGACAAACGTAAAAAGACGAATCCAAATATATAAATATTGTCATATGTTAGATAAGCATTTTTTGAGTAATTGTGATTTTTTTGCGACTAGTGTTTAACGGATATTTTCATTGTAACTGTCAGCCCCACAAGGTCACGTAGCGCTCCCCCAGCAAACGCGGGGTCGGGGAAGGGAAGGGATTTAAGTACTTGAGGATACGAAAAATATTCACAAAACTGTTGCATTTTTTCCTGAACTCTCCTTTTCATCTTAATCCATTTTCAGTAATTTGGGTTTCTTAGGGATTGAAAATACGGATTTGTCTTAAGTAGCATTTATTGAAATAAGATTATTTCTATCCCTAAGTTATTATTATATTCGTATTAACATTGAAATTGTTTGCTCAAAATATACAATATATTTTTGTAGAGTTTTAATTATTAATTCTTATTGTGCTTTGTTTCAAGATCCCATTACTACGTATCTAATGAAATCCCATTAAATGGAGTTGAAGTTGTAAACAATTTTATTACAATACAAACCTATGACAAATCTTTATTTTCCATCCTTTAATTCTTTCAATCAAAGAAAGACGAAAATCTGAAAATGCGGAAGGATGGAAAGCACAGTTCAGGAAAAAACTGCAATGGTTTTGTGAATATTTGGAATACTATGTTTCGTATTTCAAATAAGATACCTCCCCTTCCCTTCCCTTCCCTTCGCCGGGCGCACGTGTGCTGGTGGAGCGCTACGTGACCTTGTGTGGTGGACTATTCAAAACGTCCGTTAAACCCCGGTCGCAAAAATCAAAATTAATAAAAAAAATGCTTATCTAATATATGACAATATGTACATCATTGGATTCGTCTTTTTACGCTCGTCATGGTGGACTGAAAAAATATGTATACTTCCATTTGAAAAAACAAAGTTACCTAAAAAATCTCGTAAAATACAAGTGATAAAATAGAAATTAATGCACGTATCAATTAGCCCCTTTCCCTCATGCACTTCCGTGAAAACTGCATTGCAATAACTTCAACCGTTCAAAAGTTACGGGAGGTGCTAAAGTTACGTGACTCATCCTGTATATAAGCAAATAAATTGAATCGGGGACAGTAGAACCATAGTGATTCAAGCGACATTTCGTCCATTTTTGAGCTTCTGAGATGGATACATGTGAGAAACTATAAATTTTAATGCCACAGTAATCCAAGCGCAAAAACCATCATCTTCTGAAGGAACTTCTCAATCTTCCACTTCCCTTCTCCGTTCCCTTGTACCAAATACACCCGCGTTTCCCTCGTTTTCTCTCAATGATGAGAACGCTACTTGGATCAGCATGCTTCTCTTCTCACCATTATTTATAACAAAGAAAGTTTAAAACTTAATTGTTTCCAATTGTATGCTTTTTTCTGTATACTAATCTAATATTTATTCATTTCTAGTTTTTAAACACTTCATTTACATTACGTCAATTTCTTATTTCTTCATTCATCCAAGCTGACTCCATATCACATCCTACTATCAGAAGGATACTTCAAACTGAATTAAATTACTTTGGTTGGGTGCGTCAGCGTATGAACAAACAGTTGCAAAAGGAAAATTCGGATTCCGCCAGAGTCCAAGTTCAAGTTCTAGAGGGGGCAGATATTCGGCACTATCATTAGAACTAGGTCTAACGATGTTGCCGCCTGAATATGAATTCTAGAATTCGGCTACTCTAATCAGTCGATTCCGGGGTTTCGTCAGATCATTTCCAAGGATGATGGAGTAGTGCCAGAAACAACGGGGCACCCTTGAGTTAATACATCTACATCTATTTAAGTTTTAAATTGCGAATAGAATACTAATATGAAATACCGGCGTCGCAAGACGAATTACTTAATTACGCTCCGTGAAGTCCCGGAAATTAAATAGTTCGAGACTCCTCGGATTTCTAGTCGGATGACCATCAGGGAACCCCGGTTACTAATAGCGCCGAGCCCCCGGCCGAAGCGATACAAGGCACTGACTGACCACGATGTGATGAGACTTGAAAAAACTTAATTGAGGATTGCTCTTACTCCAAACGCTTAATGCCCAAAAGGAATTTGGAGACGCGTTACGTCGAAAAAGGCAAATTTTAAAACAATTGAATTCGTGTAAAGTAAGTTATTATAGTTTACATCAAACTATTATATGAAAATACAGAGAAGAGTAATAAGTATTTAGTAATTATGAAACAAATAAAAATACTCGAATGCGTTGTGATGAGAAAAAAAATATACAAAAGTATAACATATGACGTAATGTGAGGGAACATGTACAAGAGGAGACAGTTGCACACACCTGCACCTGTACACACATACACTCATACACACACATCTACATCTACATCTACACACACGCGCGCGCACTCACACACACACACACACACACACACACACACACACACACACACACCTACATCCACAGACATATGCACCTAAATCTACACACAAATGCACCTAAATCTACACACACACCTCTATCTGCACACGCACACACACATGTACATCTACACCCCCAACACACAAATTGGTCATTTTGTGCCAACAAATATTCGAGAAAAATAAGCCGGCCGCCATAACGCTTTTCAGGAAGTTTGCAGATTGAAGTTACATTCAGGAATAATATCTCCCTTGGCGAGAGCTGAAGGCAGACTTGTCTTGTTTTTCATGGCTGTAACCTCCTTGAGCCTTTTGGTGCATCACCTTGGCGACTTTCCTTGTGAAATGAGGAGCTGGTTGTTTTACTTTCTTACCCAACGGGCGCTTAACGGTCCAGATGCAGCAACAATTCAGGCGTTCAACGTTCTCCATCATTGCCATTATCGTTGTGACTGTGTCGGACTTAGTAACCATGCCGCAAATATTCACGGTTGATTAAAGATGGCGATGGATTTTTTACCTCTGAATTTTCATAAAACAGTTAAATGAATAAAATGCGTGCTGACAACTCTGAAACCATGCATTTTTTACTGATTTTTTGACGATAAATAAAATGGAATAAAGCGCAAATTACCCAACACGTGGTGGCTAAGCTCGGAGAAGTAATAGGTTACACACAGAGTGACAGGGTACAGCATATTTTTCATTCATATTTGATAAGACCAAAAGAAACCTTTCTAATGCCAGTGAGACACAAGATGTGTAGTTTCGATTCTCACTGTATCAGTCGTAAATTACTATTTACACAATAATACCTAACTTAAACCCTCTCTACATACTTCAATTGACTTCTTTCCTAGTTTGTGGTAACGACGCTCTGTACTGCAGACTTAGTGATTTACATAAAACAATCTTCAGTCTACGCAATGCAAAACTTTCAACCCATTTCTAGATCGAAATACTTTCCGCGAACACACAAGACGTCTCGCAATAAATCACCTTACTTTAGCCATCGGTCAGTGGCTAATATCAACATTAATCGTATCATGCCCGAAATGCTTAATTTATAGAGCATTATCCACACCTTCTGGGTACTGTTGTAAAATAACTGGTTAATTTGCAAACTCCCCATATTTGTAGCTAACCTCAACATGGTATGTTATAAAATACCTACGATATTGTCAACTGTAATAAAAACCGAGCGGGTACATATTGTCTTAAAAAAAATATTCACAAAATAATATACCCACAGAATTGACAACATTAAACATAGTCGTTTATAATAATTGGAATTCCGAAAAGATGTGAGACTTTATCTTCATTATGATGCTAGTTTCTAAGGTTGCAGTGGATGAATGATTTTGCAGGATTGATGATGATATGTTATAATATGATGGAGCAATTGTGAAACGAGATTCGGGGAATTGAGAACTGTCGCCAACCAACTGTCTCCATCTCGAATCCACAAACATTGACTGGGATTGAACGACGGTACCCTTTGTGGAAGACGAAAGACGACGGGACTGGCTACCACGAGTGGAAGACGTACTTGGCAGAAATGTTACACATTTACATTGAATTCGGTGCGAAAAATGCCATATGAATCAACAAATGTCATCCATGTTAGCGTTCTCCTGTTGAACAGTGTGAGGTGGTAGTTGCTGTAAACTGCATTGATTCATGAAACATTCAAATTTGGTAATGGTTACAAAATGAATGTGAAATATACAGTTACTGTTTCTTGGGAAATCGAAAGAAGGTCCAACGACCCCGCATTTGAAGAATTAACTTCTCGTACAATATTATTCAAATGTTGACAATGTCGAGCAGCACTTTTTCGACAGTGATCAAAGATTCACTTTTGAACACTTCTTATTTGTGTTCCAAATTAAATATATACATTAATTTGAACCCGTGTGTCATAAAGGAATTGCATTTTTAAAATATAAGAATACACCAATATGTGATTACTACACATTTCATATCACTACAATATGAACACGATCATCATTGCATAATGGTCAGTGGATAATAAAACACAAACGAACAATAAAGAAACGTGAACGAACCATTAAATTTCCCTAATTACACCGATGACGAAATCAGAATTAATATTCATTAGAGGCTCTTTCAGCAGTGTTGGCAGGCTAGAGTCCTTTTGTGAAGCAGAGACATCCTTCGTGTACGTTTGTCTGCTGCTTCACTAATTACCTTCACAACCGGAGGAAATGACTATAAGCACTTGCACAGGGATCAGTGTACTCACATCACCTGGCCTCCTAATTGAACAGACCCGGCTTCTAATGCCCTGCCTTTCGTAGATTAAGCAGGAGAGCGCGCAGTCCTCAATTAACATGACGTGTTGTTGTGTGATCATTACTGGAACTATTTGGCAACGCACGCATTACGGGTAAGGAAATTCCTAGTTCTTCTTAGCCTTGATCTTGTGTTCCTCCTAACCGCCTGTACTAGTGCACGTTTTCTCGGAATCGCCGACAATTCTATGAAGGCATTACATAGTGAACAGTAGACGCTCGAAGAAGTCAAGGTTTTTTCCAAGAAGCGTTCAAGGAGGAAAACGAGCGAGTTTCTTCTTTTTGTGTATGTAAATAATACTATGAATTTCTCTCCATAATAAAAGAAACATCATTTTATCGATAATTTGATAAATCGATATCCATGTAATTATTAGTTACGAAATTTCCTAAACTTGTCCTAATGTTTCCAAAATGTACGAGTACATGCAGCCATGGAAATGCTAATTTTTAAGATTACGTATGCGTAATTTAAAGGTTTCTTCATATCCTCGCACATCTTTAATTTTACAATTTGCCAATAAAAACCTTTAAAAAGCCTTAGATAACACACAAACAAAAATGAAAGAAAAACGTTGTTGCTTATCTTTGTATGGATTATATTTGGTGACTCCGCTACATATTTCCCTTCATTGTCAATCGCGGATGCGTGTGGCGGAATCTTATGCCTTTTCATTTGAAAATTCATAGCAATTACGCAAATATTCTCTCAACGTCTTCATCATATGCTCTTTTTTGCAGAAGAGTGAAAAGGAAAATAATTTTTGGAAGGTGGAAATATAACGTACATCTTAACGTATAACGTGCGCCACAATTAGTTCTGTGGGTGATTACTGTATTTAACCAACAAAACAATACTTCAGAATTGTAATATTTACAGTCGCCTGATAAAAGAGGAACAACAGATCGTATTTATTCACTTCTACTTCCTACTGTCTACTTCCTAATTTCATTCAACCTTCTTCCTAACAGATCTAACAAATTTTTAGGTTAAATTGTGAAAAAACAGTAATAGTTGTTTAAGCAATTAGTTAACAATGTTAAGCTCCATTGCATGAGTATGTTTTAAAAACGAGCGACGTTAGGAAGGAGTTTTGAAATTAGCACGAATGCAATAAAACATTATAAACGAACTGTATAAGCTATTTTTAAGATAACACCATTATACAATTTTAAGAGAATCAAACTTAATTTTGCGCAACAATTTTCTTATGTCATCTTGGGTATTTCACATCTGTGCGAGAAAACGGTTGTCGTCTGTCCTGTTTGCCGCTATCTCCCCACGATTCATTGAATGTGTGATGACGCAATCATTCGTGCCGTAAAATGCTAATACGTCATCATTCGTGCCGTAAAATGCTAATACGTCATCATTCGTGCCGTAAAATGCTAATACGTCATCTTTTGTGCCGTAAAATGCTAATACGTCATCATTTGTGCCGTAAAATGCCTATTTATGAACAATGTAGCAGAAAACGTCGTTTATAATTATGGTATATAAAAACATCTTTAAATGCTTTTGGGGGAAGGGGAGAAAGACATATTTAGTCCTAACAAATATAGGAACGGCACATTTCGGTAATTATACAATGGATAAAAAATGAACTAAAAACCGGTTCGAGATGAAGGTATTATGAAGTTGCTATCATCGTAATATCTCTAAACAAGGACGCGTTGGCAAATTAGCTTGATCCAACCAACAAACCACAATTTGTTCTGAACTGAATCATGAAGAACATTCCGATTATTTCTATTCTATTTCTATTTATTTCTATTCTGTTCCATTTCAGGAATAACATGATGAGGGTTAAGGGCAAAAATGTATAGCTAATTTACCTCTGAAAAAAGATTTTATTATATAGCAGCGAATATTTTGTCAACAAAACTTGAAAAAAAAAGACATTCTTTTTTCTGTATTCAAAATTCGATTAGAATATGGCTTAGGATAGAGATCACAGAATTATAAAATCGTGCACAGAAATCACTTCTATTCATAGCTCGTCACACACAGTTTTTAACTTTTTTGACGTAAATATATCAATAAATAAACTGCAGAATGGTCACTATAGTATGTTGCTTTAGGAACTGCCCATACTGTTGCTGTAGGAACAGGGCCAATCGCGTGGGAATGGGATGTCCGCATGCCAGTGCAATGACAAGCGCACGTGGGGAAACCCAGAGGCAACGGACTCTGCGCAAATGCCGCGACCGGAAGAAGTACAATGAATACAAGTTAAGAAGTAAAACAAAACACACTTTTTTACACTGCTCGGTAAAAGTAGCTCTTTTAAAGGCACGTAACGGGTTAACAGCGACGTATTATTGTTAAACGTACACTGACGTATGATTCGAATACATAAGAAAACCTGCTAAATTAAAACAAAGTCGATTCACTACTTAAATAACAAACCAAATCCCTACATGATAATAACGGACATGAAAAGAGAGAAAAGGGAAGAAAATACTGTTGGCCGGTAGCAGCAAAAGTTCTGCTGAACAAAACAACATAAAATGATTTGCAAAGAAGTAGCACGCACGTGGGCCAAGGAAAACAAAAAAAAACACACTCGTAAAAGTTGAAATAAATTAACTATAAGAAAACAGTCTCCAGAAATAATATGAATGTATGTATGTATATATGTATGATCGCCCGCACTGCTCGATACAGTCGCGATCATGCAACTCCTAGCTGCAAACCGAGAAAGACGCGAAATAACGTGAGATATTCCATTTTGATGACACCCCCCACGCGCCAAGAAAGAAAAACCGAAGAATAATGTCAAATATCCACCCCCGTAAGGTGGAGTGGTCTCGAACCTTACTGAGAGAACCTAACGCATCGTTCACTGGGAGAACTTATGGTCTCGAACCTTAGGTTCTCCCAGTGAACGATGCTACAAAGGCAACACTGCTGCCAATGAGCTATCGCAACCGGTTTGGGCACGGAAAAGGAGAACCATAGCATCGAGCCATCAGAGGGATTGCCTTAGCTTTTTTAAATTTTTTAAAAAAAATTTCCTCTCCCGTTACCTTGGGCAGGCAGGAATTTATTCAAATAATTAGGACATAAGTTTTCGCTGCAGTCGGTAAGGCTTTTGCCGCGGGGACGGGTCTATTTCAAATAAACTAATTAGTAACTATTCTTAAAACTAATACAATGAACTCTTAGGGCCCCGGGGAGACCCGGGAAACGTTAAGTGTTCAGGGAAGGAGGAGAGGAGCGGAGGCAGGCGTGGGCGGCGGGTAGACCATTGGGCCGCGGTGTGGGACGAAGTCGTGCGCCTATGGCACACTTCCTGCCGAAAACTGCCGTGTTCGCCGCCACCGACTCCGCCCCCGCCACTGCCACTGCCACTGTAGGCAGTGACGGAGGCGCAAGTCGGAGAAAGTACGCCAAGGGTAACATCAAGCCCAACTCTCGTAATGTTTTCTCCCAAGGAACTGGGCCAACGATGTGCATGGCACGTTATCTAACCTATGATGCGCTATGAATTAATGTTTATCGACGTTGATCGGCAGAGAAGTAAAATGTTCCTGAATGATTGTACAATTCT
Source organism: Acheta domesticus (assembly GCA_031308135.1). Classification (NCBI taxonomy): domain Eukaryota; kingdom Metazoa; phylum Arthropoda; class Insecta; order Orthoptera; family Gryllidae; genus Acheta; species Acheta domesticus. The sequence continues at coordinate 33,546,692 of JAHLJT010008446.1, forward strand.
CTACGCACTTCCAATTCATTTAGAACTGACATTTTTCAAGCAGAAAGAAAGTGATGCATCTAAAAATTGACATTTTGCAGAAGAATTTTGGTCGAAGAAGAGCATTTTATGTCTTGTGAATTAATAGTTTTGAAATATTTACTGGTAAAAACATACTATTGTAAACGGATTTCGTCGCTTAAAGAAAAATGATGAATTTTGAGATGAGTCCCATTTCTTGGGCACTGGCGATATTACTGATTACTATATTAAAAAAATAAAAATATGGTATAATATATTGAAGAAGAATTTAAGAAACGTAAATATCTTTCGCAGAAAAGAAATGGTAAATTACTTACACTATAGATAAAATATTATTACTAGCTCTAAATGCAATTTATTCTATCTTGCTTACCTATGATTTTTATTGAGTTATGAGAAATAATTCTATATTATTCTACTCGTCGTTTTTATTTTATTTGATAAAAACCACTTGTTCCAGCGACGTCATGGAAATATTAAGATCGCTATAATCAGTAAAGTAAGTCTTTGTTGTGTTAATTACCAATCTATAGTATATTCATACAAAATGGATTAACATTGTCAGTTTTTAGACATCAAACAATAATAAGTTTCAGTACCACTATCCACTTCTCTCAAATATACAAACAGATTTAAAATGTAGTACTTCATTCAACACTCAACAACTATGTCTTAAGTTGTGTCATCTCGCTTACGCTACCGATTACTTTTGATAGAAAACCGACGATTAACGTACGATTAGCCATCGGTTTACACATCTGAACAAGGAACCGATCTGTTGTAGAGTTGAAAGAAATATTTGCAGGTCACTAGTTTCATTCACGAGCGGTCACAAATCCTCTTCGCGTGACAAGTGGAAACGTGTTCACTTTGCGCATAAGAGGAGTATTTACGGACTGAATTACAGCGAGTGCCAGCAGCTGGAAGCCAAAGCGAGCGCGACGGCGAGGGGGCGCGAGGGACGAGGGCGGGGCGAGGAAGGGGCGTGGAGGCGGCGGGGAGAGGGCGGGGAGGGAAGGTGGCCCCGTGCCCCATTTCCTTCCGCGCTCGACGCACAGTGGGAGACGACTGCAAAATGAGGAGGAAATGGTAATAATGGAATGGTATTAAAACAAAACTAATATAAAAATAATATGTAATAATAGAAGTACAACGCCGGCTCCGTGGCGCGGGCGGTTGCGGCAGCCGTCGTCTACACCGAGGAGGCTGCAGGTTCGAGTCCTGCGTAGGCATGGTTGTATTTGTGATGTCCATTAACCCCTCATCTCATCATCATATCATCACATTATTCAAGGCTTAACAACCTTGTCTGACCATAGATATTTTTTATGTGACCTAAAATAAAGAAATTAAAAAACTCGTTCAACCAAGGGATACAGGTAAGTCAGAAGTGGACGATACTCTAAAATAATAGTAAGAAATATAATAGTAAGAAAATAAGGGGAAGAAGACAAAGGGGATGAAGTTGAATATTTTTTTCATGTAATTTTCTCAGGTGGCAGGCAACAACAAAACACTCTTCTTATAATTCACTCATTACAATAGAGTGAATTGTAAAATAAAACTTCCAATGACAAATCCTAAAAACAACACCACTAATTAATATAATTATTGCACAATTCTATGTACAATCCTTTATAGTGTGCGATTCTTTTGAATTAGATAGAAAATGCTGAAATGACCCCCTCTTTCTTCCAAATGTAAATTTTCTTCCGCACTGACGTCACATACATATTTCGTTTTTTTACATCATATAAATTAAGTTAGTATTATATGCATGGCTGATAAATAAATACTCTTCTACTGTTTGCTATGTACCTAGTTTACTGTAATATTGTTATTTTCGACTATAAGTGTTTTTGCTAAATAATAAGAAAAAACAAATAATAAAGAAATAAATAGATAAATAAATAAATTTAAATTAGTGCCAAGTGTTGGCATTTTGTGCCCACTGTGCAATTCTGGCAGAGCGCTTGACGGACTTTCTCTGAGCTTCTGGGTGAGGGCGATGATACGAGAACAGTCGTGTGACCGTAATAGTCTTACGAACTTTCTCAAATTATTCTGTCGTAACTCCTCCGTGTGCCGAGAGCGGGACGTGCAGTGGATTTTAGGAACAAATTGAATGATGAAGGGCTTTTCATAACGCTCGCTTCCCACTCGGCCCTAATAAAGGAGGAACGCGGCAGGAAGCCCAGATATTACTTTCAGTGACATCAACGTACCCACAAATGAATTGAAGCATACAATGTTTCACAAATTCTGATCAATCACAGGATGCGTTTCCGCGAAATTGGAACGCAAAATATTGTGTAAAATATTTTCTTCCCATGCATTCCAGTGTAATATTCTCACTTTCATGATTTTTATAAAGATTTTTCTTAGGGTTGTGTATAGTTTCTTACGGTTGTCTTAGCCTCACGATTTTCCGGGAGGAAACCTGAAGTTAAGAGTCTAAGAAGTGTATTTTCAAAGACATATTACGTCCCATAGCTTTATAAGAATGCACAAGATCAGCTATGTCCGATAGTTTTCTGCTTAATGGTTTCCAAGCAATTTTCAATACAAATTTTTGAAAGACTGTCCGACTGCTTTTTCCAGTGGATTTAATAGTTCTTTAAAATATTCATCAGTTATTAATGACCGCATCCGTGGTCCTAAAAATCTCTCTTTACAATTTAGAATGACCAACTTCAGGAAATTTCGATTCAAGTACAAAAATCCATCGGAAAATTTTTTCATAGCTTTTACGAAATTTTTTATTTCTCCTGATTTTATATGTAATGGAGGTAAATATATTTTTCCGGATTCAATAAATGGACATGTGACATATTTCTCTGGTCAGGAAATCGTTGTTCCTTAATTTTTGTCAAATAGAAGTAACAATTACTTCGATTCCCTCCAAATCATAGGAATTACAAATGCCATATGATGGGGACCATTTTTCTATTAAGACAATAGTCTTAAGACACAAAACATATATTTGGGGCCTAGCTCTTTTCAAAATCACCAACATGACAGCCACAGTAATGTTGATAACACTTTTTCGGAAGTGGCGATAAATTTCGCCTCTTGAATCTTTCTTGTCGGCTCACTACAAATCCAGCAGCCATTATCTGCATAATTTATACACGTTCTTGGCACGATAAAAATACAAAACACTAAAACATAGCTTACACTGTACACTTCTAAACACAAAGAAAGGAAATATATCACCAGTGATATTCGTACTAACAAGCTCATAGACACCTACATACTGACACATCACAATGTCAGTAACTGGTCTGAGCATGTCAAAACATGAATGAACTTGCACAATATTGCCTGTTGGTGTTTCAGCATGATATACAAAATTACCTTAAATAATTGAATAATATCGCTACATTAAGGTAAAGTTTACTATGACAGGTCAAAGAGAATGTTAAAATCAGATTTTAAAAAGTAGCTGCCGGAAAAAAACTGCCTGATGGAAAAAATCTGAATTCATCATGAAAAAAACGCATTAGATTCACTAATAAGATTTCTTGTGACGAAAATCTTGTCGACTAGTGCAATTATTAGAAAAAGAATTTATTTAAATCGTAGCATCAACCTGTTTTTTTTTAAATATTTAAATTATATCAGTATTAGCTTAATATGTCATAGACCATCTTTTCTCTGTTTATGTTTTCCTTCCTCTTTGAAATGAATAACGTCTCATACCAGGAATGAACATAAGTACTCGGGAGCTAGCGACACCTGGTGGCAGGTATCTGAAACTGCTGCAAGGCGCACTGAATCTGTGGTCACGCCGAGATCATGTTTGAAGAAGAAAAGTTCAATTATTATCGTGTGTGATAATCTTCAAAATACATGAGCAGCGAAAACAATATAGCAATTAATCCTCACGCAGATAATTAATTCTACTACACTGAAAAAAAGGAATGCTGGCCGCACATTAAAATTCAGTTCTCCCTAGCAAAACCAATAGTAAAATATGGCCCAGCTATTTTTCTGGTTGATGCATCGTAGGCGCCGTGTGTGGACCGCCGTGGGATCCTGAACCACCGCCGTGTTTGGTGATTCCCTTGTCCACGTAAGATCCTGCACCACAAAATATTTGTTGTTCGTGGTTTGCTGTCTTGGAACTTCGGCGAGTGATTCTACAACCCACAATTTGGAGCTAGAGTTTCTACATAAATGTTTATACCAAATGTGAAACATTTCCCATCAAACCTTGTTTGCACGTATGCTTATATTGTTACCCGTACCTGTGGTTTTAAATAGTTGGTTATGTAGTTAAGAATTTATACAATTTTGCAGAATTGCATAAATTCGTGCGTGTGCAAGACAATTCAAAACCACAAGTTCAAATTCAAAATTCAAATTTTCAATTAAATTGAGTGTACATTAATTGTATAAATAAATTAAATTTTATATTATTACGTAACAACTTTTGGATTCCAATTTTGTATAAATTTTATTCCAGAAATTATTACATTTTAAAAATTGAACTGAAAAACAACTAGGAAGTCAATATGTAATAGCACTTCAATTAAAGAAATTTTTGAAAACTTGACACTAAAAGCACTTGCTGAATAGAATTAGATATACAAAAAACAAATCTGAAATAATTTCATTCACAATATTTTGCCAAATATTTTCAGTCCTAACATTTAATAGCAGCAAGTAAACCCTCCTAAGACCCCTACCCAACATAAAACAAACAAAATTAAGCAAAACTCAACAATATAGAGTATTTTTAAATACGATTGTTGTTAGTTCATTTCTTTGTATTGATTTCTTTGGTTCCTTTGATCACCAAGTCATTTACAACAACCAGTGGTGCACAACCATCATTATATGAAAGTTTAAATTTTTTACATTTCATGAAACTAATTTATTAGTTTTAACCTTCACATAAAGTCTCATAAGACTCAAATGAGACCCAGTTGCAAATGACTCCAGTGAAACAGGGCTCTTAATAAATTAATACCCTGAACCTCAATCAGTTTCATAACTGATAACAGTTTTGCAGGTATGAAAATTACAAACAGGAATACGAGCAAATGTGATGGCAATTGAAATAGATTAATTTGGTAAATCAATATGACAAAAACACTTGATGGGTACTTTTATAAATGCTACATTATATTTTAAATAATTATTTACATTATCATTTTATACATTTTTGATTAACATCTCACAGCAACAAGTATTAGCTAGTAAGTGCCCTAGGCCACAAAAAATAAAACATTACAACGAAGCCAAATTTAATTAGGTTATCTCAGTTCCAAGAGATACTGAAAAGTAAGATACCAGTTTTGCACCTGAGAATACTGCAAGTTTTCGTACGTAGTAAAAACCAGAAATGTGTGCACATTAACATTTTGGAAGCAACCCATAGACTCGTTTAAGAAAAGCATGCAGTGCTTACTCCTTTAAAATATGAAATATGATAAAGCGATTAAAATCCATTGTATTTATGCACATTATTCATGTTATTTTATTGAACGTCTAATTATTACTTGCAGGTCTCTTAGTATTCAGTGAGGTTCAAATTAGTCCAATTAAATAAGTTTCTTTGTCCAAAAAAAAAAAAAGTGAGTCCGGAACAATGTAAGCATTTTTAAAGAAATAATAATTACAAAAGGAAATACTAGCTTTTATAAATGCATTAACGGACCAGTTTTTAGTGTCAATCTCAAATAAGCGTCCCAAATTATAAAGTTTTATTAAAAAAGCACAGTGTAATTAAATTTTTACAGGAGAGGGCTAGTTACAATTTCCATTTCTTCTTTCAAAAAATGTATTTATTGTCTAATAGATCAACGTTGGCACTGGGACATTAATATCGCATGTTCCCAGAAACTGGACAAAAATGTTTATGATTTTTTAAAACATAAATAGACGGCAAAATGAAAGCCAGCAGTCTTCAAAAATTGATTGTCTCCAATTGTCTATAATACCTAATTGTAGAGACAAAAATTCTCACTTCCCAGAATGAAGTTTGCATTGTTACATAGGACACCAATTATATACACATAAGACAGTTTGCCAATATAAAAATTGTTAATCCCTAGTAATTTTTTTATATATGTAATTTCGTATTACATAAATCTGTTTTATAATCAGAGTATTATAATATTACATACTACATCAGATTTTACATATTTATTGCACATTCTTACTGTTTTCATGATATAGTTATGTACTTATTTTGACGTTTCATTCCACATATTTTTCGGTCTCTACTAATAACAGCGAACTGATGGTCACCTAGAGAGTTGCGGTCAGCGTCGCGCGTTGGAGTAATAATAATAATAACAATAATAATAATACTAACAACAATAATACTAACAATTATTATTATTACAATAATAATAATAATAATAATAATAATAATAATAATAATCAATCTGAAGTTGATGCTGCCGATGAACTTGTAGAAACAGTGGAAGATGTTCACCAATTCTCGGAAGAGGACCTCTTCCAAGCAATTAAGAACATGGGAAACTGGAAGTCCCCCGGGATTGATAAGATCCAGATTTATTGGATTAAGAAATTAACAGCAATACATTCTCATCTAGCAAAGGCTGTTAATAAAATTTTTGAAAACCCAAAGGAAATCCCGGAATGGCTCACACGCGGCATCACGTATTTGGTACCCAAAGCGGGAGACAGCTCTTTGGCGAAGAACTACAGGCCAATTACTTGTCTGCCAGTACTGTACAAAGTTATAACTTCAGCTATAGCTGACAAAATGTATAGACATCTAGATAAGAATCATCTAATGCCAGCTGAACAAAAAGGATGCCGTAAAGGCTCTTATGGGTGTAAGGAAATCTTGCTACTGAATAAAGTCATCTTGAATGATGTAAAGAAACGCAAACGTAATTTGAGCATGGCTTGGATTGACTACCAAAAGGCCTTTGATAGTGTACCACACGATTGGATTTTGAAGACCCTGGAGATCTATCGATTTCATCCTAGACTTGTTGAGTTTTGCAAGGCTAGTATGAAGTCGTGGAGTACCAGGTTACTAATCCACAGCGGAAAGGAAGCAGTAGAAACCAGAAGTATTCAGATTAACAGGGGTATTTTTCAAGGAGATTCACTATCCCCTCTGCTGTTTTGCATTAGTTTGATCCCACTATCGAGACAGTTGTCGCAAGCTGACTTTGGTTTTAAGCTCCATGGTGATGAAAGGCCAGTATCACATTTGTTTTACATGGATGATCTGAAAGTGTTTGCCAAGAATGAAGCGATTCTCTCCCAAATGCTGTCTGTCGTGAATGACTTTAGCAATGACATCTGCATGAAGTTTGGTCTTGACAAGTGTGCAAAAATCAATTTAAAAAGAGGGAAACTCACAACGTCTGAGAACATTGAAATTGATACGCACACTGTGATTCAAGATCTTGAGCCAGGTAAAACTTACAAATATCTGGGCATTGAAGAATGTGAAACCATCTCGAATGACAGAATGAAAGAGAGAATTCGTAGGGAGTATTATAGGAGAGTGAGACTGGTCCTGCAGTCCGCTCTGAATTCCCAGGAATAAAATATCTGCAATAGGTAGTTGGCGGTACCTGTAGCCGAATACAGTTTTGGACTAGTGGACTGGACTGAGCAAGAAATTCGCACCATGGATCGAAAAACCAGAAAACTGCTGAGAATGCATCATGTTTCCCACCCTCGAGCTGATATACATAGACTTTATGTGTCACGTAAGGAAGGAGGAAGAGGCCTCAGACAAATTGAGGCCTCCTGGCACAACGCAATAGTCGGGTTGGGTAAGTATGTAGTCAGCCATCAAGACGACCCTCTAATGAGGCAGGTCATGAAATCTGACCGAAGAATGGGAAACAGAGGCATTGTTAGTGTAGCAAGAAACATTGCGAAGAAAACTAGGCAAGACACGTCGAATAACACAGACACTGAACTTCTGATGCTGCTAAACATGAAGTGTGAGACACAAAAAATGTTAAAGAAATCGTGGAGAGACAAACCACTCCACGGTCAATACCTAAAAAGAATGGACAAGGTGCAGATCAATAAAGATCAATCATTTATGTGGCTTAAAAGGGGAAGGATGAAGCCAGAATCGGAAGCACTTGTAATAGCTGCCCAAGATCAGGCCTTGAGAACACGACATTATGATAAAGCGGTTCTCAAAATTTCCCAAGATGACAAATGCCGCATTTGCCTGGAGCAAGTAGAAACCATTGATCATATTGTCTCAGCTTGTCCAATCCTAGCAAAGACCGAATACCTTAAAAGACATGACAGGGTGTGTAGCTACCTCCACTGGCAGATCTGTACCGCCCTCGAAGTTCCAAACACATGCCCCAAGTGGTACAAACACTCACCGAGACCGGTGACGTCTGTTGGATTGTGTACGATATTGTACGACCAACAAATTCAAACTGATCGCACGATAGCGGCAAACAAACCGGATATAGTTATCCGGGATTTGGTGAAAAAATCGTGTTTACTTATCGATGTTGCTGTACCTTGCGATCAAAACGTCGTTACCAAGGAGGCAGAGAAACGTCTTAAATACAAGAGTTTGGAAATCGAGATCAGCCGAATGTGGGGCGTAAAAGCACAGGTCGTCCCGATAGTTATCGGAGCTCTGGGATTTGTTCCGCAAAATTTGAGTAAGAACTTGTCTAAACTCCCAGGTAATTCAAAAGACTGGGAAGTGCAAGAAATTGCTTTATTTGGAACAGCCCACATTTTGCGTAAAGTATTGTAGAGGCACTGATAGTCACCGAATCTGCTCCTTAGGTAGCTGGTTGCAACCTGGAGTAGATTTTATATTCAGCCGACTCATAAGATCTTAGTCGTGATGTAATGGAATAATAATAATAATGGAAAAATAATAATAATATTAATGGAAAAATAATAATAATAATTTAAGGGCCTCCTGCAATATTTACTAACAGATAAAGCAATCCGTCTCAGGAACCTCCTTTGTTCTGTTTTGTTTTTAAGAGGATGCAAATATTACTCAACTTCTCATTAATCGAATATACGTAGTATTTTACGACATGCTTTTGCACTGTTGTCACTGTTTCTGTCAGTCACTGTCTCATTTTTGCGCCCATTGTGAGCAACACCAGCGGTTTGGAATAGCGCACAAGTCAATGGAGCTCTCCGGAGGTGTTTCCCGGGGAAGCCCAACGGCTGGCGGCCGGTGCGGCGTCACGCGCGGAGTGGAGCGCCCTGGCGCACAGGCTGGCGGCTGCGGGCCGCCTTCCCTGGTCGCCGTTCTGCCTCCATCGTTCGCACTTCCCCGTTCAACGCCCCGTGCGCGAGAGTCCCTAGTCGAATCCCGGGCCGAGGAATTGATTTATTTGCGGTAAGAAAGTAAAAACTGTCACGAAGCGAGCAGAAGTGCATTATGCCCAGGTTTTTTTCCATCTTCAGAATCACTCCCACACACTTTTAATATACACAGTTGGAATATTATTATTATTATGGTTATTGTCAGGTTATTATTGTCTATTTTAGCTGGAATATTTGTAGGGTTCCTTTTATTATTGACAATCAATTATATGTAATGCCTCATTTGTTTTATTATACAAAGTACGAACATTTTATACTCGTACGAATAACTTTCGTATAATAAATTTAATTTTATTAATTTCAATTTATTGTAATGTTTTTGAAAATATCATTCCGAATTTCAGTGTTTTATGCTAATAATATACTTATGCTCTATAGTATGGAAGTGATATTTCCCGCTGAATGGCGAGATGCGGCACCAACCTACCCGTCGGCGGATTTTCTCAAAACCAGGTATTTCGGGATTTTCACCAACCAATTATCTCACATCAACATGACACCGCCCCAACCGGCTCAAGGTCTAAGCTCCCGACTGGTCCCCTGACATGTGTAGTAGCATAGTGTATGTGGGTATGTGTTTGTAACTGTAAAGGTTAGGAAACGACAAGGAAGTGGAAGGGAATATTGCACAGCGACCGTGGCCCGTTTGTTAGGGTACTGCTCCGGCACTTGTCTCATGTTGTTCATAGAAATCACGGAAAACTACCGGTCAGAGCACCCAGCCATTAGAATTCTCCTCCAGGCAGCGGCTGAACTCGACCTAGCTCTGAAGATTATGGAGGTTCCCAAGTGCCAATGGACATTTTAAAGCATGCGTAGTAGAATATATTTTTGTACGCGTTTCATGTAAAGAAGACACGGAAATGAAGCCTGCCACAGTTGATGAGTTTTGAGAGGGATGATAAACGTGTGCACAGCATAGCGGAAAACGGAGGAATGTGAAAGCTATGGCTCACAAATCGTTCAGGTTATTGGCCAAACAAGAGTGAGACAGTCTGACAGAGGAAAGAGAGAGGAAAGAAGTGAAAGGGATAAGAAAGAGTGAGTAAGAAATCAAGGAGAAAGTGAAAAACCGATAACCCCAAATAAAAACAAGAATGCTGTGATCATTTTACCAGAAATTTTATCTGAAAATGACATAAACTTTTATTGACACCTATTCCAAGTTCCAACGTCAAATTATAATTTGAATTTTGGGGTTGGTGTTAGTTTTCTTGTAGTATAGATTTAAGAACACATCGATTTAGAAAGTCCAGTACAAGATTCATTGTTCTTGCAATTAGAGTACAGTGTTCTGATTACCATGAAATCAAGTTGTTCATATTTAGTTTAAAGAGTATCTAAAGGTATTTATTTCAGAGACAATTTATCTTAAACAAAGAGTTCCTAACGGGTTCGGTATCAATCCCTTAGTGGGCAATTAAGCTTAAAAGAGAATCTATCTGTTTAAGTGAATTTGTACAATTATGTATGACACGTCTTACAGAGAAAAATGGAAGGGGTCGACGAAGCAAACTCTTCTTTTAAAAGATGTCTATGGAAGAAAAATGTTGGGTATCCTATTCATTTCCTCATTTTTCGAACAATCATACATTGAACCACGGATGACCAGAAAATACTATAGAGCATTTCACCGGTCGATTTATTTTACAAGGACAAGCCAAGAAACCTCAGAATGATGAATAGAAACAGACAGTATTTAGGAGAAAAAATACATTTTTGAAATAATAAAACTCCTATGAACTGAGCTAAGAAGATGGAAACAAAATTTATTCACTTTTTACTTAGGTAATAGCAGTTTTTCTCCAAAAAAATCGCCGTTTTCTGGCGCACGATTTCAACACTCTTTTCTTGCTACATAAGACTAACATATCCACATTTTAAATGAAAATAGATGACTCCATCCTACAATGCTAATTTATTTTCACCGAAAGATATTGTAATATTTTTTACAACGGAGACGTAATTCGTTAGTATAGAACAGGCTGAACGGAGATATTATCAAACAATAGCAAAATCCAGAAAGTTATACAAGCATTTAATTGGATAATACCATAAAACATTATACTTACTTAAAGCGTCTACTTAAAGCGTTTCAACAACTGATTGCAATAATCAATTGTATCTCCGTTTTTAATCATACTCAAAACCTTGATAACCATCGTCAATGGAAAAATTATTAAACATATTATTCATCGACCTAACTTTAATTAATCCTGCAGAGCTTTTGGGTTATGATTGCACCTTTATCAGTTTTTTCGTCCAGTTTTCCTCATCTTTGATCAAATGCTGAGATTGATGATTGATTTGCTTCTGAACATAAATGTAGTTTCACTAGCTGTGCACATTTTCATTAGCTCTGTAGGGAATGTAGATAGTCAAGTTCATTAGTTCATTTTCTGGCAGCAGTTAGTCGATTCCTTTATACAGCGAAAATCTGTAGCTGATTGCCTTGACAGAGATCCCAGAACTGATGAAACCGCGTTTGGATTACACTTGCTCCCAAACACATAGTTTTAAACTGTTTTTGACGTTCAATGAATAATACATAAATAAATAAACATGAATACATCAATAAATATATAGATAAATAAATATATAAATACATAAATAAATATATAAATACATAAATAAATATATAAATACATAAATAAATATAAAAATACATAAATAAATATATAAATATGTAAATAAATAAACGCATTAATTTATTAAAACCTCTCAATCGTTCCCAGATGACTCGGCTCTGCGGTCAAGGGGAGACCGATTCCCCCCACGTGAACGTGGGTGCAGAATGCGAAACTCAAGGAAGACGTCCAATTACATTTCTCCGATTTTTGCCTGGAAGTGGACAGGAATGTGAATGCCTTACTGCGTCCACTCGTTTTAGTACAAAAGTTTCGAAACCAAAAACGTGTCTTGTGTATGGCTTCTCAAAGAGGGAGTGGACGATTTACTGAACTCGTGTGATCGAGAAATATGCTACCTTACGTAGTACAATGTCCTATTTTAGCAATGGGTTCCTTGAACGATTGGCTGTGGAACAAGTCGATGTAAGAAGGTGCAATCACTGGAACTTGCCGCTCGAAAATTTTGGTATGATTTGTTTTCTTAGATTTTCAAATGTTAATTGAGATAATCGAGTGGCTCATGGACAGAAAACTTTCCTTGGGGAGAAGGTGGGGGTAAAAATTCAACTGAATGTTTCCAACGCAATCGTCTCAGTTTTAGTGACGATTGAAAATGAAAATTAGATTAGGCCCTGACATGAGAATAGTCGCAATCGTACAAAAAAGGCCAAATTGCCAAATAAAGAAAAAAATGTTGACGTATACATACATTACTGAAATTATTTGAAATAATACGTAGGAACACATTTATTTTATTTAACAAATTATTATTTAATATAGCACTACAATTATATGCTTGTATACATGAATGTATGTAGTTTATTTATTGGGGTGGAGGCTCTTGATACGCAAAGGTCGTTGAGAGCTCTAAATGATTTTTCATGATTAGATAATGCTGATAAGGGTGATGAGGTGGATGATGAAATGGTGAAATGAAAGGCATGAGAACCCAGCGAAAACATGCCGAGAATTCGCTTTGTCCTACATAAATTCCACCTGGATGGCCTTGTATATATGAATGTATATATAGTGACGGCCATCAACATTTGATAAAGTTCAAGTTTCTCGATTTCTCCCTTTCATTAAATGTACATGTAACTTGTGTGCTACAACAGCAAATACTATTTCGCATTATTGAGAACTGTCACGTAATAATATTACAATTTCTGCACTGCTATCACTTTAGTCATAACTTAAAAAAACTTCATATCAATTCAAAAGAAGAACCTGTGGTGCATTTGCAATTATTTCGACAGCCATGAAGAGTAACCATTTCGTATTTGGAGCTCGGGGTTTCGCCAGGTTTATTGCAAAGTCGGCATCGGTCCTCTACACTGAACTCGCCAGTCACATACCTTTGGTAATTGCAAGTGGAGGTTACTTCGTCCTAAATAGAAATGACGAAACCTTCTGTCTCAGCAAAGAGGCCAGATTTTGTTAGCCAGGCGACTGACGATCCCATGTTCACAGCGTTCCCTTTGAGCTCAGCAGGAAACCTGCCGAACAAACGCTTCTGGGTATACACACTAACTCATATAATGGCACATGGTGTCTCAGAGTCCGCTTGATTCAGGTTCAATGTGGTAAAATTCTTGTCCGTGGCACAAATTGCTTCATGCACAACCTTCGTTTTTGAAGGAAGCATTTGCGAAGATTGTTGATTTGTTTCGCACACAATAACTCAGAATCCAGAAGACCTACCTCCTTCGTCCCGAGGTGAGTACGAGTATAGTCTTGCCACTGAACTGCTGGGATGGTGCATGCGGTACATGGTAAGAGTGGTCCTAACTTTTCGATTAAGCCCCTGCAATGTATTTTTTGTCTAGTGAAGAACACCAAATATATAGACAGCCCCAGGTACTGCCCAAGTGTTGATGGCTGATGAGGTTCTTTCCATTTAAAAGAGTTTTACAGATTTTTGCAACTTTTTGCAAGACTTTATTTTTCTTATCAAGCCTTATCTTTCCTTCACTTGTGCTCAAAAGTAGATGCATTCGTAAATATTTATAGATATCCTCTTGCCCAAGTTCTTGGATAATTGTGCCACATATCAGGATCACTTTATCAGGGTAAAAGATTTTTTGCCTTTTCACGTGCACTGAAGCGCATTTATCAATGCCAAACTCCATACAAATAAAGTCTCTGAAGGACTTTATAAGTTCAGGTAACGACGAAAGCTGATTCTTTTGTCTGGCGTACAACTTGAGATAGTCCATGTAGAACTTATGATTAATGAGGATGTGGGTATTTCTGATGATTTCATATCCCATCCCCGAATCTCTTAACGTTCTGCTGAGAGGGTTTATAGCTAGGGAGAACCATAAGGGACTAAAACTATCGCCCTGAAAAAATCCTCGTTTGATCCTCAGTTCCTTGGTGGTATATCTGCCTCCAGCAAATGAGACTTCTATCTTTGTATGCCAAATTGCCATGCAGTGTTGGATTATGTTCACATACAGAGGATTTACTTTGTAGAGGCGGATGACATACAAAAGCCACGAATGAGGTTCGAGTCGATGGCTTTGGATTCATACTACAGAAATGTTGCTGTGTTTTTTGGCTTAATTGACTACAACACTGTCTACTATTAATAAGTCTTTGCATCCTTTAGTACCCTTTTTGCAACCAATTTGCTCAGGTGCCAGAAGATTGTTAGCCTTTAGACGGGTATTCACGGATGTAAAAATCATGTATACTGTGAGGATACATGTGATAGGTCGACAGTTATTCGGAGACTTAGGATAGCTAGACTTGCTTATCGTAAATGTAACTTCTTCAGAAAAAGACGCTGGAATGATAGACGAATCGTTGCATGCGGTTTGAAACCACCTGACTACAACCGCATGAGTACACGGGAAACACGTCCACCAAGTTTTGTATCCCATTAGTAACTGAAGCTTTCCAATTCTGCGCTTCCCTGAATGAATTCAAGATATCTCTCTGTGTAAAATTAAGCTAGCATATTTGAGGTATATCACAACACTTTCCTTCCTCTTCTTCTATCCAGTAAGCGCCATCATCATGGGTCTTGCGAATGCTCCATATATTACTCCAATCTTCTTCCATCTCGGAGCTTTTAAGAGCTGTTTCTAGCAACTTTCTTTGATCGTTGAGTCGCCTGAAAAACTTCTTCTGGTCGCATGAATACATATTATCTGTTGTCTTCGTTTCATTGTTTATGCTATTTTTTTATACGGTACCCAACGGCCGCGATGCGCTTTTTCAGATACTGAAGTCTGTCTCGAGCCTCTCCTTCAAATTCGGCTAGGTTCTTCGAATTATTATTATTATTTCCACTACATCACGACTAATGATGTTATGACTCGGCTGAATATAAAATCTACTCTATGTTGCAACCTGCTACCTAAGGAGTAGATCCGATGACTGTCAGTGCCTCTACAATACTTTGCGCAAAATGTGGGCTGTTCCAAATAAAGCAATTTCTTGCACTTCCCGGTCCTTTGAATGACCTGGAAGTTTAACCAAGTTCTTACACAAATTTTGCGTTACAAATCCCAGAGCTCCGATAACTATCGGTACGACCTGTGCTTTTACGCCCCACATTCGGCTGATCTCGATTTCCAAACTCTTGTATTTAAGACGTTTCTCTGCCTCCTTGGTAACGACGTTTTGATCGCAAGGTATAGCAACATCGACAAGTAAACACGATTTTTTCGCCAAATCCCGGATAACTATATCCGGTTTGTTTGCCGCTATCGTGCGATCAGTTTGAATTTGTTGGTCGTACAATATCGTACACAATCCAACAGACGTCACCGGTTTTGGTGAGTGTTCGCACCATTTGGGGCATGTGTAGGAACTTCGCGGGCGATACAGATCTGCCAGTGGAGGTAGCTACACACCCTGTCATGTCTTTTCAGGTATTCGGTCTTTCCAGGATTTGACAAGCTGAGACAATATGATCAATAGTTTCTACTTGCTCCTGGCAAATGCGGCATTTATCATCTTGGGAAATTTTGAGAACCGCTTTATCATAATGTCGTGTTCTCAACGCCTTATCTTGAGCAGCTACTAGAATTGCTTCCGATTCTGGCTCCATTCTTCCCCTTTTAAGCCACATAAATGATTGATCTTTATTGATCTGCACCTGGTCCATTCTTTTTAGGTATTGTCCGTGGAGTGGTTTGTCTCTCCACGTTTTCTTTAACATTTTTTGTGTCTCACACTTCATGTTTATCAGCATCAGAAGTTCAGTGTCTGTGTTATTCGACGTGTCTTGCCTAGTTTTCTTCGCAATGCTTCTTGCTACACTAACAATGCCTCTGTTTCCCATTCTTCGGTCAGATTTCATGACGTGACTCATTAGAGGGTCATCTTGATGGCTGAGTACATATTATTATATTTATTCTTATATAATTATTATTTTACTTTTTATTATATCTATGGTGACTACATAAATTGTACAGATTGTCATAATCACAATACAAATTATGGTTATAATTTTGAATCTAATTATTCACGTTGATTTCCTACAAATTTTCTGACGATTCTGACCGTTCAGATGATGGTAACCTTCTGCATTAGCTTCCATAGGTTTTCAGGAAGATCTAATTCCTTGACACTTTGATGCATGGTCTTCGGAATGGCTCCGGTACTTGATACTATAATTGGAATGATTCTCACTTTGCAAGCATTCCATTGTTCGAGGATAGACTTTGAGAGATCCACATTCTTAATCTTCGTTTCTGTGTATTTCAACTGAAGATTGGATGTGTTTGGAATTGAGACATCGATAATGTCATCTTGACTGCTTTCTTTATTGAACAGAACAATGTCAGGTCGATTGCAGATGACAGTTCTGTCTGTGAGAATCGTTCTGTCCCAGTACAGTCGATAAGAATGATTTTCCAACACATTCTCCGGGTTATACACATAGTGCGGAACTCGTGCTTCTCATGATAACTGGTACTTCTGGGCGAATTCTTGGTGGATTAATTTTGCTAGTGCGTCATGCCTGTACCTGTATTCTGATCCAGCTATATGTGAGCAACCTGGTGTAATGTGCTGTATTGATTCAACTTGTCCACAACGGAATCGGCAGCGGTCATCGTTCACACTTGGGTCTTTCAGTATATATTTCTGTAATTGCATGTTGGAATTAATTGATCTTGTATGGCAACCATAAATCCTTCAGTTTCAGGGAAGATCTGCTTTGAGATCAACCAGTAGTTCGACGACTGTGTATCGACATGTGCTTGGCTGATCTCGTTTGGATGTCTTCCGTGAATAGGCTTTGCCATCCACGCATCAAGTTCTTGCTATATACTGAGTACCGTAAGGTTTACGTCTGAGACTGGCATAATTTTAATGGTGTTCATTCGTCCACTGCACAAACTGCTGCGTGTAGCTTGGATGCGGCAGATTTCTCATGGAAGAACTTTCTGAGGCTCTCAACCTGCTTGCAAATCATGGTGTTAATGTCAGAGAGAGGCCTCTACTGCCAAGACGTTCTGGGATGGTCACACGTTCAACTGAGGCTCTAGGGTGATGCTTAAGGGTTTTTTGACAGTAGCACCCTTTACCTCCGTTGAATATTCTCTGTGTCTGTGATGCTCCATGACACTATTCCCGGTGAGTATCCTAAGACGGGTACAGCATAACTGTTAACAGCTTTTGAAGTGTTCTCTCCGTAAGTCCAGTTTTTAATATTCTTCTTATTCTTCGGACAAATTCGGTGGTTAGTTGATTCTTTATTCTGGTGTGATCAATGCTCCTAACTTGTTCAACTCCCAGATATCGGTATGTTTCTTCAGCTTCTATACCGCATATTCTACCACAGGTCTCAAGGTGGTATGCAGTATTTTGCAACCTTCCTTTAACCAAACTCACTGCTCAGCATTTGTCCAGTCCAAAGTGCACCCTTATGTCGTTCGAAAATCCTTATGTTGTTGTTGTTATTATCATTAATTATTATTACTATTATTATCATTTATTATTATTATTACTATTATTATTATTATCATTTATTATTATTATTATCATTTATTATTATTATTATTATCATTTATTATTATTATTATTATTATTATTATTATTATCATCATCAATTATTCGTGGATTTTAGTTTTAACATCGTAGAGATCTAATTTCGATTGAATTCCCATTTGTACAATGTATGCTAAAATAGTACATTGTAGTAGAAAGCGCGTTCCTTCAATACAGATAAACATATAGTCTATTTCCATGTCAAAAAAAGTATACAAAAGAACTCTAAAAAATCTGTTTTTCCAAACATTTGTTAGATACATTGATTTTTTTAAAATATGGAATATGTGGAGAGTTTGAAAGAGTTACGAAATAATGATCATTCCAGTTTACATAGGAGACTCTAATAACACTCACATGATTGTCGCTTGCATATTCATTCTTAAATCAATAATAAACATACATTGAAATTTAAAAACTATTATTACATTTTTAAACTAATAATATTAGCAACGGAACTTTTCTTAATCGTACAACGTCATGGTATATATTTTTTAATAAAAAGCCTTATTTATTTATTATTCGCTTAAGACCAAAAAATAAATGCTGGCCATATTGTGAGGGTAAAGTAAGATACCATAGAATTATCCCTGCATTTTCTCAATAAATCACGGAGAACTGCTCTTAAAACACAATCAAATATGTTGGCAATGCGGCTTTGTATGGTAGTATGGACCTACAGAAGCCACATTTGAAAACTTTATGTCAATATTTGGATATGCACCCTACTAAAGATATTTGTTAGGTCTGATTTCTTACTTTCTGCAAGTTTTTTTTCGTTTCCCTAAAACTCGAAAGTTTCATGGTGTTCTTTACTTTATACTGAATTATATTACAATGAAAAGGTATAAAACTGACAGAAACTGAAACTTATTGTATATTTAATCCATTAAAATAAAATTTCCATGTTATCCATCCCAGTCCGATGATTTGAATAGCATAATATTATAAAAGTCTGTCGGAAGCAAATGAGATAACTCAAACGTATTATTTAAAAACGACTCTTTACGTTGCACAAACAACTTTATTTAGAATACTGGTTTAGAGGTCGCTCAACAAGAATACCACAGCAAGACACTTGTTGCAAGATGTTACGTATTTCCTATTTAATGTAAAATGTTATCGTATAATCAGCTTATCAACAAGCTTTGCTGTGAACCTGGTAGCACGCAACTCACACACGTGAGTCGAAGTCTCGTGTTTACTACTACACATGCCTTCAACCAGAAATTTCGAAGACATTCATCCCCACAGTAATTTTCCATGTTATGCCACTATGACGTCGTCCAAAACGTGTTTCTCTGAACATTTACTCTACTTGTTATTACCAAGCAATGGAACGTCTTGCGAGCCGGTTAGACGGCGCAAGAGCATTATGAGAACATTCATTAGCTCTTTTTTCTTTCTATGTGGTGAACTTGCGTGCGAATCTGCAATCAGAAACACTGATATCGCTCTGGTCTCTACTTGCGTTACTGGTTTTTATACTGCTTCCACAAGTAAACTTTTTTCACGGACTTTCATATTTTTGTGCGCGTAATATGGATTTATTTAATTTACGATAGTATCATGAGCACTCAAGAGACGACAGAGAGATCATTGCTCTTTGGTGAGATGTGGAAGAGGACCCAGGTATTTCCTCGCGCTATGCAAATTAAGGGAAATGTAATCGAGGAAGTAGAGGTCTTTGACCGAATCTCTTTTTTTTAATAATGCCAGTGCACAGGGAAACAAAAATATATGATTTTGCAGGAGAACAGTTTTAGTCTTAAAGGAGGCGTTCATTTCGTGGCCAAACAGAAGTGTTTTACTCAGTATACCGACAATCTTTTGAAATTGTTTGTTGAATTTATATTTTGCCAAAAATACAATAGTTTCTACAAATTATGTTCCCTTAATTTACAAACCATGATTTTTTAGATTATATATTTAAATTAATCAAACTAAAATATACCCTAAGGACAATTCATAGCATAACACCGGGTCCAAAAATATAAATTTATAAACTTAATTATTATATATATTTTTTCGTTACTGATGTCGGAATTGGAGATTTAAGATTTTTTCAGTTTAATTAAAGTCGAGAAGCATCTTAGTACTGTATAATTTAAAAAAAACACATTATACGAGTACAAGGTTTTTATTACTTTATGTAAATAAAATGTAATGATAGTAAAATGCTGTCAATTCATTTAATATTGATTTGACTGTGCATTAACATAAATTTAAAAACGGAAAAGAGACTTCATTACTGACGTCCGTTCACAGTGAGTTACTTTCTTAATTATGCGGGATGGAGAGTGCGATATCAAAATCCAAAAAAAAACGACGTCCTTTATAAACCGGACACCATTATCATTTATAATTTTATATTATAATTAATTTTTGTTATACAATTTTAAGATAGT
Source organism: Acheta domesticus (assembly GCA_031308135.1). Classification (NCBI taxonomy): domain Eukaryota; kingdom Metazoa; phylum Arthropoda; class Insecta; order Orthoptera; family Gryllidae; genus Acheta; species Acheta domesticus. The sequence continues at coordinate 33,567,090 of JAHLJT010008446.1, forward strand.
TATTTCAATGTATCTTGTGGGATTATTTGAATGTTCATTACTTGAAAGTAAGTTTTATTACAGAATAAAAGACTTTCTAAAGTAGGCCAAGCACAATTATTTCTATGACTGCGTCAGATCATGACGTCATATTCTGTGATGTCTAAAAATGATTCTCTGATCTCAGGTGTCAAAGTCGTTGACAGCAATCTATTGAAGAGAATTGCTTCAAGTACACATCAAGCCATTGCTCCATGAGGTACACGACTTTGTCGATCGAGGGACGTCATTTTCCGGAACGGAATCTACAGAGATCAATCATGAAGAAGGGATTCAACTGCTGGTAACCTCTTATTTAGAAATACATCGCAATTTATAACTAAAACGTTTTTATTATGCCCATAACCTCAAAAAGTTTCTCAAAATATATTGAAAATAAATAGATTATTTGTCTCAAAATGTGTTGGGTAGTATTAATAAATAGTAGTAAATCTAAAAAATGTATTTAAATTCTAATTTTTAGTTCAAAAACTGATGTACAATAGCAGAGACAATATGGAAGTATTTTTAATTTCGAACCTCTTCATGCATAATATAGTTGTCAAACGAAATTACATCAGATCCCGACATATGCATGAGAATCGTAGTCACGAGATCATCTTGAGAACGTAATCAATTTATCAATAGCCATCGTTCTCAACGTGACGTCTTTTTTTTTTCGAATCATACCAATCGTTGAATAGGAATAAATTACAAATTTTTATAAAGACGTTAAAGGAGACAATAAAAATGGAGAAATGCGAAGTTAATTGATTAACTAACTTTTCGTTTCCACTTAAAGACATGTTGATGGTTCAATTCATGTTAAATAAAATTGAGTTTACGTTTTATTATATCAATTACAAACAATTTATGAGTACATCCGTAGGTGGTTTGTTGAGTTCTTTATTATCTGATATTGTAACAAGAAATGGGAAGAATCCATTCTATCAAAAATAAATCTTGTCTTTTACAAAAGATAGTTAGATGAAATTTTAATTATTGCACGTAGGGATGAAATCGCACAACTTCTAACTGATTTTAATTAGTGCATTTATGCAGTTATTTTAGTGCATTTTTATTACAATAGAATATTTCTGTTCTAAAAGTGAGTGTTTTCATTGTCTTTAAATATCGTTTGGATACTACTGTCCTTCGAAATATTTTGACCAAAGATTTGGTAGTTGCGTACTCTAGTACGCGTACTCTAGTACGCAACGTACTCTAGTACGTGAGTTAGATATTTTACCTAGGAAGTTGTTGCTGAAAGAAAGGTGCTAAGAAAGGAAAAAAGATATTAATGAATCGTGGAAATGGTAATAAATTATTAAAATGAAGAATTTAGGGTTAGTAGCGCAGCTAGACCATCCCTGCTACCGAACTCAGGATACAATTGCTCTATCCTCTTGGACCCAGGTAGAATATGAGGTGGATATTTTCTTAAGGTAAAGTTCTTTCGTTTCCCCCGCTAATTAATTTATCTTTTCACCAATGCTTTGTCAGCACTCTTATAGTAATCATAATCTCGTATCCATTTAATTACTCGTTCATTCCACATATTGCCATAAGCTTAGGAACGGGAAACTTATCATAGTGAAGGAAAATATTTTACTTATTTAAGAATGACCAAGGAATATTTGTGTTCAATATAATTTCTAGCCAGGAATATTCACATACATGGTATAAGTACTGATGAATCGTAATAAGTCTTCAAATTATATTTTGAACGAATTTCAAATTATATTATGGAACGTAAATCCCAGTTCCACACCATCTACCTAAACTCATCCACGATATTTAATTTAGTTCAATAAGAAACTAATCGATCTTCGAAACGATTCTCTTTCGTGTTTTCGTAAAAAAAGCAATAGCTTTTTTTTTACCGATATGGGCATAGATTCTTGGAGAAAGAGAGCAATATTTCAATTTTGTCGCAGCGTGTATGACGCTGAAACTTTGTGACCATTTCTAAGATTGATGAACTTTTGTTGGCTTGGAATGTCATTAACGACATTTGCAAATAGCTAGTGCACTGCAATAATGACGCCTGGCTGACAGTCAAAGGTTCTGATGGCCTAAATTCGGGTGCGATCGTAATTCCGCTCGTCAGATAGAACTAAAAAAACGTCATACAACATGAACCCAATTTTCGTTTTTCGTCGCCAGTAACCAAAAAGTATAATTCTCAACGGTAACACTTGGAAATAGTTCAGCGCTTCCACTCACTTTCAGCACAAATTCCTGACCGTTTAAAATTAGAGAAATCGTCAAGAACCTTCTATGCAATAACGAGGCATTTCTCAGCAAACTGATATAAGAAACATTTGTTTAATTGATCTGATGAGGGCGATTTGCTTTTATTCCCATGAAATCACTCATTCTGTATCCCCAGTAGTTTATTCACAGCAACAAAGCCGAGAGACCATTGGCTTTTCACTGCTTGTATGGAACAAAAATTATTCTAATTCTTCGTTCGTAAAATATCTTACTATAGTAAACATATATATTCTACAAAAAAACCGCGGTACGCTCGTGAGCATTCTAGAATAAATGTTCTGAGCATACTATAATAAATTTTGCACCCCCTTGCTAAAATTTATCAATAAGTCATTACTTACATTGAAGGTCAGTTGCTACAGTTTTGGTAAAAAAATACGTTAAAAGATAGTATAGTAAAATAATTTCTTCAGTAATGGCCGGACACACGTAATTTAACGGATTACAGAAGTGGATACAACAAAAATAAATTATTAAAATGTTTATAACTCTGATTTCGGCTTTGCACTGCTTATTGGGTCACATTTTTAAAGGAGAAAATTGGCGCAGGCCAAACAATTAAGTGAAGGAAAGTTAGTTGCTTTGATAGCATTTTAAGTGGTTTTCTCTGGTTCACCACAGAATGTTTAATTCCCTATTCAGATCGTCAATATCGATTGAAGGATGGTGATTGTCGACTGTGGATCTCGTAGAATAAAAATTCAGTTGATAGCCCATAACATTGAATGTACTTGCCATTATTAATTAACGTAACGAGGGTGACGAGTCCTTAACGGCATACTTTATGTCACGTAATTTTACTCCTAATGGGTAAATATGCATTGTCTTGCTAAATGTCTTGAAAATGTCATGAATTTTAATTAGAAATGAAGATAATTAGAAAAGCGTTCATTTCAGAAACGACGCTAACGTTTTAACCCAGCTCAATTGAATAACTTGCTCCTGCAAAATGTTCTTAGGGTTAGGTACTTTGGAGACTAATGTATATTTTTTGTTCACATTATTCTGCTCTCAAATATATTGATATACACGTAGTTACCTAAATATTTTAATAAGTAACTTCAGGACGGTGATGAATCTTAAGATGTCGATTTTGAATTCATTTTTTTAAAATCTAGTGCAAGATGTCGTTTATTGATATGTGAATTGGCATATTCAAACACCACTAAATGTTTTGAACGAATAGAGCGTCGGCACAAAAGGTTCTTACTGTAAAACTAATGGAATTATTGATAACAATCTCTATTTGGATGATTGATAATAACTGAATTATTTCGCAACCGAGTAAGATACGCGGTGGAATAAGCTGTTCGTTTTATTCTTCAAGGCCTCCAAAGCAACTTGCAATCCCAACTTACGCCGATTGTCAATCTGTTCCCCGAAACGACGCTTCAATGTGTGAAGGCCTCTCCGCTAAGACCATATCGAGAAAACACGGATTCCACGATGTCGTCTGTTGCATAATTGCCGAGAATCTGACAAATATCTGATCAGTGCACTCGAGTAGCGGATTTGAAGATCAGACTACGTGCCTGCATTTGCTCATTGATGCACATCCACATTTATAAACTTACACACGTTAACCCCGGGCGTTAAATACAACAAGGCAACAGAGACCACGTAAGAAAAAACCGAGCAGGCAGCCGGTGACTACATAACGGTACGAGGGGGGATGAGATAAAACGGGGAATAACAAAAGACGCCGCTCAGACAATGGGCTGCCTGACAGCTCGAAAAGCGGACGGGGTGGGATAAATGGGAAGAGGCGACCGTCGGCCGCTTAGGAAAGGGCAGCGAAAACGAGTGGCAGCCGTCGTCGCGTGAAGAGGCTCCAAAAGACCCATTCACGCTCAGGATACGGGACAGTTTCACGAGTACCGTTTCAGCCGTCCAGGTAAACACGAGCGGTTGTAGCGAAAATTTTACGAGTGAAATAGCGAAATTTCCTGAAGATGTGTACTAGCTGAGTTTAGCTCAGAGCCACCATTACCGCTGTTCCTGCAGAGACTCTGACTGCGAGGTCCTAGGTTTTCGGGACTCGACGGTGGCGAATTTTCAAGACTGGCTTTGTAGCTGGATCGATTTGAGCTGGTGTCTGGAGCATTCTAGAGGTCAGCTGCTCTGAGTACACAGATTGCACCTCTCCCCATAGGACATAACATAGTTTTTAACTGTTTTTATGTTAAATAAAACATTAAAATGATGTAGTAAATTTTAGCGTGGAATGACGGGCAGGAAAATGAGAGAAGCATCCATAAACCCTCTTGTTCAACCACAAATCCTACAAGGATTGACAGGATTTCGAGCGCGAATCCTAGCATTGAAAAATGTCAAGTTAATGCTCCGACTGCTACGCTCCTGATTTCCTATAGGATAAAGGTTAGCAGTCATCCTGAACGCCAACCTTCGTTAGTCTAAGAGTCAAACTTCTGTGGGAACAACTAAAGTGTAATATGGATCAATGGAACACTGGTGAGATACGTTGTGTAATAGGTGGTGATTCATAATATTCTTTGTACGTGTTGAGGTGGGTTAAGTTAGCTAAGGAAAAAACCAACAATCTGAATTTGAGGCGATCAATTTGAGTCCCTTCGCTTGGGCATTTCCAAGACGACTGCAAGGATCTTTTTATTGATTGATTTGTTTCCGGGTGCGTCAACTGCTAGGGTCATTAGGCCTGTAAGTGCATTGCATGATTTTATCTCGGGCGGTGACAGTCATCTTCCTCAGGTGGATGGCGAGATCTGTCACCCACCTACACTTCGATTTGCGAGATTTTTCCCAACAATGTGTTTCCCACTAGAGGGGCACTTTCCAGCCGGGACAAGCTATAACCTTCCAATTGGTCTTCTGATATGTGTGTATGTGCAGTGCATGTATGTGTGTAAGTAAGGGGTGAGGAAAGGACAAGGAAAAGGATGGAAAGATCGCGCGCGGTCCGTGGACCATTTCTTAAGGTACTGCTCCGGTATTTGCCTGGCATATAGGAGAAGCCAATGAAAACTACCAACCAGAAGAACCGGCCGCTAGAATTCTCTTGCAGACAGCGACTGAAGTCGACCTAGTTGTCTAGTTAGAGTAGAAAAATGATGTCACCGTCATCACTCGAATCCTGGGCCTTCCGGTTAAATGCACGGTAGTAATATCAATTGATTCCATGAGGCACATAACCCGGTACAAACCAATTTAAAAAATGCCAACACTTAAACTAAATTCTGGCTAAGTACTAGTAATTTTTTATCCCTCCCTCCAATCTTCCGTTCCGGAGACGTCAAGGGATGTCACACCTCTCCCCGGCACCAAGCCAACGAGAGAGAAAGTGTGTCCGGCGAGATCCGCGCGGCACCCACTGCGCGGCGTGCGGCGACGGAGGAAGGTCGCGCGCTGTGTCGTAACTCGCCACCGCCGCCGCCCTGCGCGGTACGAGCCGGATGCCCAGATGGGCTCCGTCCAACGCCCTGCCCTCAGCGCGCGCCCCGAGCGAGCAGGGGACCACGCCACGCCACGCCACGCCACGCCGCGCGTTACGCAGCCGCGACCCGTCACACAAAAGAGACCCGCTTTTTAATGACTTTTATCATTACTGTATGTCCCATTACAGGAATTGCGAGGAATTACTATGCTCGAGTTTAATTTAAGTATTTTACAGAACAGATTTTTTAACGAGTAGTATTAAAATATCAAAAATATATTTTCTCGTATTATCTGTAACAGTTACGTAACATAATTATGGAACGGATGCCCCTGTAAATCCATATATTTAGAGGTACCTGCATTTAATACTTTTTAGACTTTGCAGACCTCCCGAGTTATTTAAACAATTTATTTGTCGGGTCTCGTAGAATAGTTATTTTGGCGATAGGGGCGAGCTGCGGGGTAAACGCGTAGGAATCCCGCCTTTGGCATGGAAGTTTAGTATAATGTGGTGTGATGATGTCATCGACAACAACCACCCCATTCAAGACTCCACTCCCCTTTCCAGGCTTCTCCCTGTACGAATGTCGTAAAAAAGGGAGTCGATGAAAGTGACTGCCTGCGTGCCAGGGGAAGAAAGATGGGATGGGCTTAACCCTTTGCACTCGTAAGCAACGAGCATAATACACGTCCTACAGCTCTTACGGGATGTCGGAGATGCCACGAGAATATTGGCTACGAGCTCGTATCAGTATGTAATGGAACATGTCCTACAACTCGTGGGGCAAGTCTCAGCTGCCACACAAAAATCAATAATTAACTCGTAGGGGGTGTCACGGATGCCCACGTATTTTCCTGGTATATAAGATAAAGTTTTCATCGCTGAATCGACCCGGGCTACTATTCTATTTTAAACAATTTGACGCAATAATGTGAGAACGAGCTAGGAAGGGGAAGGCCGAGTATCGGCATCGAGCTGTGCGGCCTTTCTCTATTGTCGTCTTAGACATGCCTTACGAGTTTTAGGACCTCGCAGTGCTTAGAAACCTCCGACCGCAGAATTCATTCATAGGTGGCCTCACTATAAGCGCCGCCTGGCCGCCACTAAACTTCCCTGCTTGTAAAAGAGTTCAAGCGTCGTCATGGGCTTATGAGCCACAAGCGGCAGGAGTAAGTGCTCAGCCGCAATGAGCTACGACCCACTCCAGGGTGTGGAGGCTAGAGTCAAAGGAATCAGTTATAGAAAGGCAATGGTATTAACTGAGGGAAAGGAGTGGCAAAGAATAACAGAAAGGTTAAGATGACGTAAAACACAGGATGAAACAATTTTTACGCTAAAGATTGTTTACGCATGTTAAAATTCCATATTTTGCAATTACAAGTGTATTCTTACATATCTGTTAATATTTTAACAGATTTTCATTCCGAAAAGAGACACCTCAGATTTCCAATATACAGATATCTTGGAATAAATATTAAATTCGTCTAGGGCATGTAGACATGTAGAGACGGTATGTCCGAGACATCAACTGATGTCACTGCAGTGCCTCTGACCGGGAGGTCCTAGGTTGAAGTCCCGATGATGGCAGGATTATCAACACTAGCTTGTCAGCTAGATCGAATTCAGTAGCTGTCTGGAGGAGAATTCTAGCGGCCAGCTGTTCTCTACGGTAGATTTCCGTGATTTCTGCAATCAACACCAGCCGAAAACCGGATCAGTACCCTAACAAACGAGCCACGGACCACGCGCGATCTTTGCTTCCTCTTCCTTGTCCTATCCTCACCTCTTACACACACACACACACTTACACTAACATGCATTATACTACCACACATTCCGAGAGACCGGTCGGAGATTTAGAGCTTGTCCCGACTGGAGCGGTGCCCCGCTGGTAGGAGATTCCTGGTTGAGGAAAACGCAGCTAGTGAGTAGGTCGGCGCCGGATCTCGCCATCCAACTGGGGAAGATCACTGCCACATCCCGAGGAGAATCATACACTACACTTACGGGACTAATGACCTCATAGCTGAGGCACCCGTAATCATTATCAATCAATCGATATATAGACAGAGTCGAAAAAGATACATTTTTGCCAATGAACATATAGTGGAACATTCCTATTATGGAGTTACAAATCATATGTTTTCTCTGAAAGTCACGAAATTTGTATGCACAGGTGTTCGGCAGGTACGTGAAATCGCCTTGACTGCGCCATAACGTGACCTGCAGAACACCTGTGCAAAAAGAGATGCCTAAACACCAGGGGCAAATACCAAACGTTAACTCTTTCATATTAAATTTCCCATGTCATGTTTCCTGGCAAAAAGTTATTATTTTGAACTGTCTACAACCCAAAAATTGTAACACTTATTCTGATAGTATAATTCTGAAATAGTCCTTGTGATAAACAAAGCAATGTAATACTAGATTTCTATGATCACCGGATCTTCACGGTTAATTTTCAAACTTACCCCTCGCTTTGCGGAAATATCATTCTCGGAATCTAGCATGAAAGGGTGTTGTCGAAGCAGACATAAATTGTAACCACGTGCTTCCTCGCGTTTCATAGACCCCCGTGCGTAACTGATGTGAAATCTGATAGCCCTTCTCCATAAGTAACATAGTTTTTAAAGTTTTTTACAAAAAATAAATCTAAATAATCTAAAAATTACGGGTTAGCAAAGGTCTCTCCCAATTAAAAAAAACTTTTGCATAACTCATACATTCGCGTAGGCAAACTAACTCCAGGTTTGATTTTACAGAATTTCTTGTAAAATAGCAGCCCACACTCCCGGCCCTACTCTTACCAACTAGCAAAAGGAGGGGTCAGCAAAACATGCAGTTTTTCTGCAACACTTGCACCTTTCTTTATACTACATTTAGTAATATAAATGTGAAAGGAGGAGAGTTAGGTCAATAAGAAGATTTAAGAAATCACTTTAGGAAACGTCGAAACTGTGCTATCAATGACCTTAAATTTGCCCTTAAATCATTGATGCACAAGAAAGATTTATATTTAAATGTCATGTTGCAGAATAACGGTTTAATGCCGAGCAATTTCATTTGTTTTCTAGCCAGAGACAATGTATTTTATTCTATATAAGTGTTTCAGATTAACAATTACATCCGACGGTGTTTGTCTTAACACAATGCAATTAGACAGTGCAACAAATTTGAACTTGTGTCTTGCTGCGCGATGAAAGTATGTTCGCTTTACTAAATCACATATTCTGACTGCGAAAATGAAATCAGAAATGCTCTATCACTTATCAATTTATCTGGAAAAGATACGCCACATATACCACATTCCAGAAAATTGGAAACAACTCGGTAACAATCCATGTGGAGTCTATAGTTAATTAACAAGTAGATCAATCAATAAAAATTGTATAATTCATTGAAATGCACTTTCCAGGAAAAGTTAGAAACTTTTCCTGGGAACTTTCAGTTTGTGGATGGATGGTGAAACTTCTTGTGTGTCCAGCAGTAATTCGCCAAAAGGTTTGGTGACCATCTTCCCTTATATCGTCTTTCCATGGCAGCGACATGTTAGTGAAATAGCTCACCATGTTCGTCCCTCACATTTCGAAGATTAGGTGGAAGATAACCAAAAAGGAATAAAGAAAAGTAATTTCAGAGACATATTGTACCCCATAGCCTTTTCACAGTTCAGCAGTGTTCTGATAGTTCCCTGTAATTCTCCGACATTATGTTTTCCAAGAAATTGTCGCATAGATCGTTCAAAGCAAACCAAGCCACCTCTTCAGTATCTGTCAGCAACTGTTCTTTCATAAGTCATGGATCTGAAGTCCAATGAAAATTCCTTCTTTTATTTTAAAATATCTAAACGCAGGAAATTCAGATAGTAAAAATTGAAAATCCTGACCAGCTTTGTCCAGTGATTTCACAAAATTCTTGGTAAAGCCCAATTTCAGATGAAGTGGTTTCTTCGGCGCACACTGTCTTTTCTAACAAGGGGATCATGCGACACATTTTTCCACCAGATTTAAAAATTTATCTCAAAGGACACTCTTCGACTACAAAACGGTCTTTTCATCCGGCCCCACTATTCCAGTGACACAAGAAATAGCAACATTTTGAGTAGCATAATATTATGGACCGATTATTGTGTGTAGGTCATTAAAAACACCATTTTAAACTCCAAAGTTTCGGCTTTTATTAAGCCTTCATCAGGGCTACAAACAAACGGATTTTTTAATGCACATTCAGAACCAAAATTGCTTAAACTAACACCTACTAGCCTATTTCAATCGTCAATCGTCCCAAATTTTCTAAGAAGCCCATTTATGTGATTACAATATACCAAACACTGTCATTGAAAAAAAAAGTGGAAAGATCAAGCTTTCGTTTACGGAATGTAATGCTAGAGTTTGGTTGTAAGAGCTTTTCTGGAAGACGAGACCCAAGTAGTTCTGCTGCCTTTTTGAAAGTTTTAGATATGTAACAAGATCGTTCTCTCCCTGCGACAATGGCTGCGCCATTCTGCCGTGCTTCAGATTGGAGTAATCAAATCTTCATGATCTTCGTGATCTGTTGGTTTGCCACTACCATCGCCTGTTCATCTTGCAGGGGGATCTTGAATGCGAAATTGGGTGAAATGCAATTCCACATTTTGATAAGAAACTGTGTGTTTTGATTAACGTGAGATTCTTGCTACTTTCGTTAAAAATGTAGCAATCTGAAATGTAGATTCCCTCCACAACTGTGGCACAGCAAATGTCATAGATAAGTTGATTCCATGCAATCATCTTTATAAACAGCGGGAGCAACGTGAGCAACAATTTTGTTGATTGATTGGTTGATTTGTGTTTCCGGGCGCGTCAACTACTCAGGTCATTAGTCCAGTAAGTATAGTGCGTGTTTTTCTCGGGAGGTGGCGGTGATCTTTTTCTCCGCTGGATGGCGAGATCTGGCGCCGACCTACCGTCGACTAGCGGGGTTTTCCCCTCAACCAGGTATCTCCCACCAGTGGGGCACCGCCCCAGCCGGGACAAGCTGTAAGTTCCCGACCGGTCTCCCGGCATGTATGGTAGTGTAGTGTATGTTAGTATAAGTGTATGTGTAAGAGGAGAGGAGAGGACAAGGAAGAAGAAGAAAAGATCGTGCGCGGTCCGTGGCCCGTTTGTTAGGGTACTGCTCCGGCATTCGCCTGGTGTTAATCGGAGAAACCACGGAAAACTACCGATCAGAGCAGCCAGCCGAAGTCTCCTCCAGACAGCAACTGAATTCGACCTAGCTGACAAGCTAGTGTCGAAAATCCTTCCGCCGTCGGGACTCGAACCTAGGACCTCCCGGTCAGAGGGACTACAGTGACATCAGGTTGATGCACTGAGCCATCTCTCCCGGTAACAATTTTGTGATGCCCAACAGGTACCGTCATCTATCTTTGTTTCAAAATACAACTCGTACGCATTTTCGACGATAAGAGACACGGAATGACTTTGAAACTTACTCAAAAACTCTCCACACACATAACAGAAAAGATTTGGTGAATTAGCACACTTCCTTGATATAGCTGAGGATAAGAAACACCCGAACAAACACACAATATTCTTCACGGTAGAAGGATTTACGCACTTCAAGAATAGATACTCTGTGACCTCACTATCGATTGATTGATGCAAGTGCAACTTCCTTTCACCTACCCTAAGAGCTTATCTCCCCTCTCTCTACTCCCAACACTAGGCAATAAAATTCACAAAATAACAGAATGACATAAGCGCCGCGAAAACATAAATAACGCCGCCGAGCGCAAATAAAATTGCTTTTCCTGAAGAAAGTTTAGGTAACAGCGGACCATCGTTTTCAGCATGGTCATCAGGGTACTCAACTACATAACAATCACATATTTTTGTTCTGCGGTAAATTTCATTGTCCAGGGGGCTTGGATGAGATGTTTAGAGAAATTTGTCTGGATAACAGAAGGTCCTGATCTCGGACTCCCGTAGGATAAAATATTGCAATTCTCGGCTATTCGTTTTCAAAACGTTTCTCGGGTGTCTTTGTTGCAGTGAGCAATGCTGCGCGGCCCGTGCCGCTACGCGCGTCGCCATAAACGGGCAACGGCAGGACGCAGGCGCGAGCGCGTCGACCTTGCGATGCTCCCGGCAAGGCCGCGGGTTCCAGCACGCATTACGGCTATCGGTGGATGCGGCGCCTTTGTTAGGGTTGCACATACTACACAATGCGACATTTTGTAAGTCGCTGGCCGCCGCACAAATCTCTCAGACGTCGAGCCTCTGCCGCCTGCCAGCGACCGGATTTCAAATAATCTTCCTAAATGTGTACATTACTATTGTTATTGCAGTATAACCAAACCACCTTCTAACTTCTACAGTTTATCGAGCGGTATAGTTATTCAAATGAGCTTTCTCTATGTTATCGCGGCAGTATGTATATTCCTTTACGAAGGGCACGCGGAGAGATAATATGCTGATTTTTATTTAGTCAAAAACAGTAATAACTGGTGTGATGTGTAAGGGAGAAGATCATCTGCTCACGTTTTCATGAGTTCCAGAATCCCTTCCCAACATTTTAACTATAAATAGTTGAAAGATGAATAAAAGTTAAAAAATAAAACAGACAAAATTAATAATAATACAATAATAATAATAAAATAATGTAATAAAATAATATAATAAAATAATAATAAAATTTTAAAAAGCGCGAGAGTTTCCAAATCTGCCTTTACCTTTGGAAAGAGTTTTACTACACGAGAACGAATATATTCTTTTCAATTCTTGCCAAAACTGCTCATTTCCATCTGTACTCAGAATTCACTTTGTATATGAGTTACGGTAGAGATATTACAATTTAAGAGAATGTGCACAGAATACATTTTCCTCATACTTCGTTACACACACACTTTTTCCTGTTTTTTTACGATGAATAAATCACGTTTAAAATAGACCCCGTAACAACTGCAACGCGTCATATGGTCTCAGGCTGATTAGTGGCTGTCCAGAGACAACAATTTAGAAGTCGGCAGCCGCCGCACAAATCCCTCAGCTGTGGAGCCTGCTGCCCGACAACAATGCTCCTGCGATCCACATTTCGAATATGGTTCTTAAAGTGTGTATTTCTATTGGAAATGAAGCTGTTAGAACACGAGTGAGCCAACGCATTTTGTATGAGGCTATGCCAAGCCGTGCCACCAATAGCAATCAGAAAGAAGCACCCAATAGGCTCGAGGCACGTGCGATACTAGCCCATTAGCTGTCGACAGAGAGGGGAATCCCAGATTATCTCAGGATTAGCAAGTGGGAACGGTCCATTCTGGTTCAAACCGCCTAACTGATTAGAATACATAAAAATTCTCTGTATCAACATTTTTAAAATTCATCTTCTTCGGTGTTCACATTGCGTCATATGTTTTGTAATTGATTATTGTCTGAACTGCTAGCAGATAAGGAACATCTGCTCTTATACATTGCGAACATGTTATCACTCACCGTCCGCAGCACGAATCTTTCGGCCGTCAATACTTTCTGCCTGACAGTGGCCGAATTTCAAAAAGTGTTCCTGAATGTGTACATTACTATTGGAATTTCAGAATAATCAAACGCTTTCTAGCATCGCTTTTCATGCACACCAACCTCCGCGTCCATAATAAGTTACTAAGTTCGTGATTTGTTATTGCGTGTATAGTCAGGGAGGTTAGAATTCGCTGGCCTCTTCACAAATATATCTCGGTGCTTAAGCCTTCGCTGTCTGCGAAGACAGATCACGCGGCCAGGATTTAAAATAATGTAAGTTAATGTGGCTGCTGATTGATCCAAAAATTAATGCACGAGAGACATGAACCGATGCAAGTATGTAACAGATTTTTAAAAATTTAATATATTCAAATATTAAATCCGTTTCCTATATGAGCAAGTTCGTCTTTTGGTTATACTACGTTTTCTTAAAGCTTCAAGAATTAAAGTTGGAATTAAAAAAAATAAAAATAAAAGTTGGAATGTCAATTCACATTAACAGAATAAAACAATTGTAAAATAATTAAATTCAGTTGCATGAAATTGGTGATAAGGGTTTTGGTCACACGAACAGCAAAGCCGTTCTGGATCTGTGCAACTCTCATTACAATGACCTCACTTTAGGGGAGCTTCGAAAAGTTAGAGAACGAAATCTCAAACGTAATGATGAAGAAACTATTGAAACTGCGTTCTAGAGCAACTTCGAAGCAATGTCAAAACTGTTAATGGCGTACTAAAACGTCAACAAGTTATAGTCGAAAAAGCATTCAATGTGATCCGAACATGGAAATAAGTACGAAATTTAAGAGAGAAACAGAAGCAGCATCTCTTTCATATTTGGATATTACGTAGATCGAGGAGGGTGATGGAAGAAAATCCTATATCAAATAACTTTCAACTTTCAAATAAGTTTACAACGTTGATTTATTTCTTCTCTTTGGGATATTAATTGTGAATTCTGTTTGTAGAAGCTACTGTAGTTCTACTTTAATTGATTGTCAGATTTTTGTTCTTTTTTAAACAGTTTTTGGATACCCATGACACTAACCTCCGTTTCTTCATTAAAAGATACACTCACCATTCGCGGATTTGACATTCGTGATGTTTTCTGGGAACCTAACTCTCACGAATGTTGAGAGATTACTGTATTGGACCTCAGCTTCTGAGTCAATGACCTCCCATCTCGATCAAGTTTTTCGCCCACTTTCCCTGGTCCTTGAGCAAATGCTGAGATGGCCCCTTGGTTTCCTTCTGGACATAACTTCACTATCTGTACACGTCTTCTAGAATTCAGTGGCGAAATATAGTTATTCAAATTATCGTTCTCCATGTTGTCGTGGCAGAAGTATTATTCCTTCACAAAGGATATGAGGGATAAGAGCACAAATGTATAGCTGATTTACCCTTGAAAATATTTTTTTTTTACATGGGAGCGAATATATTGCTAAAAGTCTTTGAAAAAAAACGCTAATTTCTTTCTGTACTCAGAATTCAACTAGTATATGGCTTAGGGTAGGGATCATAGAATTATGAAAACCTGCACAGAATTCTCTTCTCCCTGTAGTATGTACACACAGTTTTTGACTGTTTTTGACTTTAAATAAATAAATAAATAAATAAATAAATAAATAAATAAATAAATAAATAAATAAATAAAATAAATAAATAAATAAAATAAATAAATAAATAAATAAAACATTCCGTCATTCGAATTTTCGCTATGAAGAACCCACAAAACAAGTATTCTGGATTCACCACGTAATAGAGTTTTTTTCTAAATTGAGCAACTGGATTTATCTATTTTTTCGTTACTAGGGCCCTGTAATAAGAGTTTTCTGCCATAAATTCGCCGTTTTTTTGTGCAGCATTACATAACTTTATCTCTACTCCGGAGGGATAAAGTAAAAGTGGCGAATTTGGGGAAGAAAAACTCTTATTATCGAGCCCTGGTAACGAAAATGTGGATAAATCCAATTGCTAAATTTTAAAAACATCCGCTAACACGTGATGTAACCAGAATCCATGTTTTGTGGGTCCTCGATTCCGTAAAATCGATTGACGGCGAAAGGTCTGTCTGTGCGTGCGTCTGTGAACACGCTAGCAGCTAAACCGTCCAGTCGATTTTCTTCAAAATTGAAATTTCTTAATCGATATGGCTGATGTCGCATTCCCTTGAATTTGAAATCGATATTTTAATTTCGGGAAATACTTTACATAAAGTTGCTGGGACATTTTCAAAATTTTAAAATATATTCTCCAACGTTTTTGATTAAATTTTGTTGTTGGATAGTGTGAAGGTCGTTTAAGAGAATGGCGCAGGTCTCGTGTTCGTTGAAAATCCTGCGTTTTCGAAAACTGCAAGAATTCAAAATTTATTCGGATCCTTCTTACAACTAAAATATTAAAAATAGAGTTTTTTCATTAAAGAAATCTACTCTTTAAAGACAGATTTTGAAATGAGGTCATGTATAATTTTTCGAAAAATTGAGTACTTTTCGCATAATTTGCATAGTATTACATAACCATTAACCATACCGCAAGAAAGTACGTGTTCAGCACTAGTTTGAGCTGCACAGAATCAAGGATATTATGTAAATCGTTAAGGCCGGAGCATAAGGCTGCAACTCGGAAACTCATAGCGAATTGTAAGCTGAGGTATAAAGAGTTTAGGTTTAGTGCTATCTTGTACAGAGGAATGTACGACTGACACAGTGGACCTCGAAATACACATTCCTTTCCCTCTATAGAAAATTCCCCCAGCATTCGCATTCCTATTTATCACGTATTTTATATTTATCTTCATACTTCACTTACTTCCCTAACTACCTCGTACTGGCCAGTGCCAGCTCGCGTTATAGTACTTAGCTTATTCCACATGATTTGGCAGAATGTGTTTTCGTCACATTTGGAAAGGATGCAAAGGGCAGCTGATTCAGCAAGAGCCATGTGCATTTGTTTGTTAATTTGCCATTTACAATTATCTTTGAGTTTCTTATCCCGAGAGAGCGAATGAATTGAAACTCAATTCGAAAACAACAATATTAATGTAGTTTCAATATACGCACGGCTTGTAGAGCACGATTTTCTAGTTGTGTCATGGGAGCAGAGCTGGCGGTGTGAGTTGCTATTTTGTTAGCAATATACTAGAAAGCTGTAGTTGTTTAGCGAAAGTAAATCAATTTCCTGTAACTCAAGAGTGAAAATTTCTGAATTTTCAAATCTTTCTAAGCTTACTTTGTTGGTTCTTTTATTCATCATGCACCTATTTATAGTAAGAATGGGAAATGGATTCTGGAACGCAATAAACGTGCGCAAATTATACTTCTTCACTATACGTTACATAGTTTTTATGAATTAAAGTTTTCAAATATTAATGAAATTAAAATACATACACCTGATTTCTGTGTCTCCCACACTTGCAAAATTGGAGTTGAGTTATAAACCACAGGCACTAAAACCAATGAACATTAAAGATAGGAAAGAACGTTAAAATTGGAAATTCGATCCGAGATAATAGTACTTTTACGTCCAATTAAAGCACTGAATACACAATATAGAAGCAAAAACAAAAACAAGCTGTATATTGTCTTCTATCTTCTTATTTTCTCTTGTTTCTGAGCAACTTCAACACATATTTTTGATATGCTCTACAACCTTCTGCTCTTCTTTGTCTTCGTTGTTCGTACAAGACATGACAATTTCAACAATTTTCAGTTCTATAGGTTTCGTCGTATTTTTTTCGTTTTGTAAAATTGTCGCTGCTTTTTCCAATTGTCCTAGTTCCACCTCGTTGGCTGACTTTTCATAATATTTTTCTCAGAACTTTTCCCGCGATGTTCAATAATGTTTTGATGAATGATTGCTTGTAGATCCACGTTTCACCACTGTATCTCACAAGTTTTCAGCACATTTCAGCATCATCAAGAGGCACCATCCCCTGCCATTCCAACCAGACCTTCGACATCTCGTAACGCCCCGACTCACGATGCAACGAAGGAAACAGTACGGGCAACATTAGTTTTTCCGATCGTTCTTACCTAATAGCGAGCAACCGGCCTCTCGCACTCAGGAGGCAGCCAGGCAACTCACCGTCACGGCCGCTGTACCTCACGCGGCAAGACCATAATCGGTCGCGTCGGTTACACTGGAGCTCGACCACGCATACGCCACCTGTGCCTGGAATGCGGCGTGACTCTGCGAGTGTTGTAATTCTCTGTCTGTTTTTAAAAGGTGCTGCATTCCGGCGTCTCTTCTTTGCCGCTTGCAACGAGGCGGAAGCGTAGCACTCCATTGCCCGGATTCGGACTTCATCGTTTACGGTAAAATTATCCGTTCAGGTCATTCTTTGTGCGGACGTCCATGCTATTTTGCGTTTACAAATCGTCACACGTCTGTGCAGGGGTGGATCCAGCCGGTCATTTTGGAGGGGGCCACATATCATTTTGTTAAATAATAAACATTTGTTATTATATAGTGTATTATTTTTATAGTGTATATATACAAATATTTTTTAAATAATTACATAATTCTAACATAAATATTTAAATCAATTTTGCCAAAAAAAGAAGGTACCAAACGAAAACTCTAGGCCCTGGATCCGCCACTGCGTGCATGTAACTATGGGTGTGTGACTGCATCTCAAGGTTTGTCCTGAGTGTCCATGTTGTTGGCGAATTTCGACATCGGTAGACAATTCGGACAATGCAAATACTCTATAAGCGTTTTATTGGTCGATTGTTTTGAACAATCGTTTCCGTGGTTTCATAGATCCAGTTCCGGACAGCCTGAAAATCTGACCAGTACCTTAAAGTCAGGGTGGCTCAGGTATTTGATCAGGTATCTGTGTACCGTTCGTGAGGTCCAAAATCACCTTTTTTACTGTACTTAGTTAAAGGATGAATAAAATACCAACAAAGTGAGATTACGAACATTAGGAAACTTCGAAGTTTTGCTCCTGAATTGAAGAATATTTATTTCCTTCGGTGAACAAACTACAGATTTGATTTTTCAGTATTTCTTACAAAGCAACAACCCACACCGCCAGCTCAACTCCTGCCACAACTAACAAAAGAAGAATTCGACAAAACGTGCGCATAGTGAAGCTACATTCTATATCCACAAGCAAAACAAGGGGGCATCTCAGCATTTGTTCAATGGATCACGGAAACTGGACAAAAACAGTGATCCAGATGGGGGTCACTGTTTTTCAGATGTCACAGAAGCTGAAGTTTATTACTTGCTAGAGGCAGATGACTTCTAGAAAAATAGATATGAATGTTTCGTATTGTATTAAATAAAACTGCTAAAATAAATATCTTTTTTAATTTTTACTATCAGTAAAATATTTAATTAAAGAGAAACAATTATGGATCAGAAAATATTTTACTTGATACTTAAACCTGTGAACGATTTTGATTTTTTGAGGTCATTTGGGAATGTGTTACATAGTAACATACATGCATATATGGGTGTAATGCAGTGCGCTGATACACCTGACGAAGGTAGGTGTGCCTTGACACATCGCTTACCCACCGCTGATGAGCAACTAGCGTGACCCCCTGCTTGTTGAATCAGCCTGATAGTGAGGGAAAGGTAGGGGAAGAGCGCGGGTGAAACAGCTCCAGTTCAGTCAACAGCGTGTGACAACACGCAGGAAACTGCAATAGGTCACCGTAGGCAGGTTACCCGATTTCTTGTATTTGAGCAACCTTTCCCGAAACACTTCCTCACCTCGTTCAGGATTTTCGTCCAATTTCCCTTATTTCAATTCGCATATCTTGAGATAGCCACCTGCTTTGCTTCTGGAAAGTAAATGTAAATTCGCTTTTTTTGGCACGTTTTCCCAGGGTTTCAATTTTGTAGCAGTGAAAGGAGTGGCAGATTAGTTATTTCGTCAGTGGTACCATCAGATAAAATATGTAGCCAGTTGGCAGACGTAAATACTTTCTATTACACTGGCGCGACCTTTGCTATTATAAATATTACCAACAACGCCAGTTGCTACGATTATTCATAGTGAAACATTGTATCGTAAAAGAGGGAGGATAGAGTTTTGAGCGCCCAAGGAAACGTGCGGACTTTATACTTCTCCCTATTATCATATAATACGAGTATTAACCGTTTGAGACGATTAATTAAATGAACAAATAAATACATTTCTTTTCTCGCTTTGGTAACAATTGTTTCCGGGACTCCCCTTGCCAATATGTCGTGTTGTTTTAATAGATATTTAATTCATTTATATGTGACAATTATTATTGCTCTCCTGCAATTACTTTTATTCGTGAGTAGTTTATGTTTCTAGTACAAATAAATTGACCTGATCATCCCATCGTGGAGAGGAGGTAAGTGACACCTTAGGTCCTTGATCACAGAGCCTCTGGCAAGAGTAAATGTCTCCGATCAAGTGCTCAGCAAGTTTGGGGGAAAGCTTCGATATTACGTGAAAAATGCAAATTTTCACATATAACATAACTTATTGTTAGTCACAAATCAACCAACACATCAGCTCAGATCATCCTGAAGAAGACTACCTCCCAAAATGAAGAGATTTTCATGCACAGATTCATATCATCAGCAAAAACTAAATTGCTGCGGCGAAGGTTGGAAACATTAATATAAGCTAAATAATATTGGGGCATGCTGAGAATCCTATGGCCCTCCGAATGATGTAATAAATCTTTCGGATAGAACCGACTTCTTCAATAACGAGTATTGAACTTCAGGATCTGGGTCAATGACACCAATCTCGATCACGATTTTCGTCCAGTTTCCCTTGAATCATTGGTCAGATGCTGAGATGGCCCCTTGCTTTAGTTCTCGACCTAAAAATGAAGCTTCACTACACCCACGATTTTGTGAGCTATATTTTTGCTGGTTGAAGGAGTAGTGCTCCTAGAGGAATGTTATTTTGTCAACAACACTATAAAATCAAATCTGCAAATTTTTTTGCCGATATAAATACATGTACTCTTAAGCGCAACTGCCTAGTTTTCAAATATTGGTGACAACATTTATTGACATCTCTATCAATAATTCAATTATAAATAATAAAATAAATATTCAGGGATTACAGAGTACGAAAAAACGTGCACATATTATTCTACTACTCATACATCATAAAAAGTTACTCTTTTTTACAATAATAAACAGGACATTCAATTGAATATATAAATTAACTGTATCTCACCTTGAAAAGTTAGCACTGCAACAAGCTTGTGTTCGGCCGTGCAATTGTTTCTAGATTCTACAGCGAGTTGGCGGGTTGGACATTCCGCTTCATCAGTAGTTTTATTTCTTGACTGTTTACGGAAATGAAAAAAATAGTATATTCAATAAATCAAATAGTGGCTTTTTGAAAATATTTTACATTTTAAATACATCATACATACAAAATTACATATTTAGGTACTATGCAATTTCAAGCTAATTAACAATATCAATTAAGTGGATTTATTTAATGTAATTGTCAATATTTTGCCACAAAGCCAAAATGTTGACTAGGTTCAAAATTCCACAAAGAGTGCAACTGTCTCATTTGGAATTACTTTTAAGACTTGATATAAAATATTTGTAACACTTTTTGGCACAACTTTTCTTAAAGTCATGCGTTTTTTTATGAATAAAATCGTTTTGTTCTCAGAAAACGCGATTGCTTATTTTCTTACCCTAATGCATGCTTGAGTTATTTCGGTAGTTGTAATTAACTTATTTATGTCTCGTTGATATCTCATGGTTATTTTATTCCATTCTCGTCGCGTTATGGGCAAACTTTTGGTCACTCACCGAACTAGTATTTGAGTGACATTTCAGTAACAGAAATGCGTGGATTATCACAAACTCTTGTTTTTTCTATGATATATTTACAAAATAATAGAAATGAGAGTTATGAGTTCGTCGCTCCGACCCCTTCAATGGATATCAAAACGAGAGTTGGAAGATCCGCAGTGGCATTCCGTATGGAAGCGGTCTCAAGCGCTGGACAGAATGGACGGCTCCCTGTGGAATGAGGAAGCGTTCGGCCGGTCGCCGGCCTTTCGTCGATGCGCTAATCCGCGGAGCCTTAGCGGCTACTCACAAGCTCCACACTTCCCCGGAGAATTTACGATGTTTGGGGACCAACTGAGGAGGGAGTGCCGTTTGCGCTCCCGTCCCTCGATTGAAACAAACCGGGCCCGGCCGAGTATTCTGCATCGTGAGCCCAGAATGTTGGTCGTAGTCCACATCTGGAATGGGTGAAAAGATTTGATGGGTAGGTAAAATAAATAAAATGATGGGAATGATAATGGACCATAAGTCAAGACAAGCGGGATAATACTCAAATACGACGTAAATGAATATCATGATATAAATGATACAAATGGTCGAATGGAAAGCATTCCGAAATGAACGACAATCTTCTTTGGAATAGTGTTTCTATAATATGAAGAGCGAATGAGGTATAAAAATTCTTAAAAATTCTTCATAAAAAGTCGTTAATACTGAAACGTAAGTGAGGGAGCGATATGATTCTGAAGTTCTGATATAGAGAGCCGGAACTCATTGAAGGAACGATCAATACCCAGATAGGTCGTCAGGAGATGAAAAGTCCCAAGTCCGGAAAATTGTTACTTTGCAGGATAATGTTCTTTTTTATCTTGAAAGGTAACATTTAATTTGCAGCCAAAGACGAAGTGTTTTACTTTATATCTCTCCGGACTTGTGAACTATATAAAATGTAAATGGTAAAAATAGATTATTTTCTAAACACATTTCTTTACTTAAGTAAGACCTTTTTTTTAAGCTTACAGCTCTCTACTCTTACAGCTAACTACTCATGAATAGGAAACTCACAGAGCACCTAAGGGATTAATTCATCTCTAAGAATGTGCTGAGGAATTAGTCAAATGGATATCTATTTTTAATTCTAGCTGGGAGCTGGTACGTGGTGGCTGGGTCGTAATGGGTTGCTTGGTTTATTGTGTTAATTTTGGAGAAGTTGTTGTCAGATAGAAGTGCGATATGGTGAATTATGGGGGGTAAATTGAATTCGTTATGGAGTTGAACGTTTGAGATGAACCAGGGTGCATGAGTGGCCAGTCCGAGGAAATGGTTTTGGATGATCTGTAATTTGTTAATATTTGTTTTAGAGGCGTTGATCCAGATGCATAAATCATTACGGGTCTGATTATTGTTTTATATAGGGTGATAGAATTGTTTAAAGAGAGTTTACTATTGGAGTTTAGTAGTGTCTTCAGTTGGATTATTTTTATTTTGGCTTGCTGTGCTTTTACTGTAATGTGGTTTTACCAATTAAGTCTGATATCGAGATTCAGCCCTAGATATCTGGCAGATTGATTGTGTGGAGTCCATGGAATTGGGAGGTTTGGAGTGGAGTTAGAGTTGAAAAAATGCTTAGTGAGAATATTTTGGCCAATGCTTTTGTAGGGTCGAGTTTTATTTTCAATTTGATAGACCAGTCGCAATTTTATTGAGATGTGCTTGGATATGTTTGCAGATTAAATAATTTTAATGGTTGGACATGAAAATGGCGGTGTCGTCGGCGAAGTTAGCGTTGTGCGTATGTGAAGTTGTTGGAATATCGGCTGCGTATACGTTGAAAAACGTGGGTGATAGTGGTCAGCCTTGAGGTAATCCAGTAGTGATTCTGCGGGGGTTGGATGTATGTTTATCAACCCTGACTGTAAATGTTCCGTCTTGGAGGAAGCTATTGATGATATTAATTAAATTGTTGAGAGTGCCTATTCCTTTATGTTTGAATATTAATCTAGGGAGTCACACTTTGTCAAAAGCTTTAGAAATGTCCAGGAAGATGACTATTGTATGAAGCTTGTTTTGAAATACAGTGTGTATGTGTTCCGTGATTCTTAACAATTGTTGCGAAGTTGATACTTTATTAGTGAAGCCAAACCGATGCATTGGGATTGTATGAGTTTTATTTAGTTGGGAATTCAGTCTTTTAAGAATTATTTTTTCTAGCATTTTTGAAAGAGCAGGAAGGAGGCTAATGGGTCTGTAGAAAAAATGGGGAACGCTTCACGATTTTGCGTGTCATCCTTGCGCAGGGGCCAATCTTCTCTGTATCGTTCCTATTTTAGTATATGTACTACTGAAGTAAGTACTCGCCTGGTGTTAATCGGAAAAACAATAGAAAACTACTCATCAGAGCGTCTGGCCGCTATGATTCTACTCCAGAAAGTTGCTGAATTAGAGTTAGCCAGTAGCTTGTGTTGAAAACCCGCGACCATCCGTGGGTACTTAATCCTTAGGACATCTCTGATGACGACACTGTAGAGGCAACGGTTTTGCCACCGAGCTGTTATAGCCTGTTCACTTCCTGTACATGAACGATATGCGAATATTCTCAAACTCTAGAATAATAAATTCAATTGAAAACCTATGGCAACATTTCGGCAAAAAGAACGTCACATCCAAGAATATTGCTATTTCTCGCAATACTGCCAACAGGTGAGAGGGATGGGAAACAAAAATCAAGGAGAAAATAGATTAATTGATTCAGTGTGCAGGATAAAAATGTTACAACACAATGATGCACGAAGAATGTGTTAAAATAATTAATTTAATTTTCTTTAATATTTTATTTGGGAGGTGAACAAAAATCTTTTTCTTCAGTTTTCTAATTTCTGTGTATTTTCATATTTTGATTCTTTAAAAATCACTTTGTAATGAATCCATAATATTTTCTTCGAAATTTAATACTTCATTCCTCAGTACTTTTATTTGTAATATTTTGTACGGAAATATTCTTGCAGTCTAGGGTATAGTAGATACAGAGAAAAATATTTTTATAGTTTTGTTAAAATTTTTAGTCTACAGACCTAAATTCCTTGTGTAAACTCACTGGGTGTTTATCACTTTCTGAATATATTCCTTCGTTACAAATGCTTTTTTTTTCAATTTGTTTTAAGTTATTTCCAACCCCTGATTTTGGTCCGATAGCGGACACTTGAAAATTGCAAAATTTTTGGTAAATGTCAGATATTTGTCTCAGAAAAAGCCAGTCGATATTCTCTTCTCTGATTTTATTTGAGACCAACTTTTAAAAAGTACCAGTTCATGTTATATTATTTTTTTAATGTGCTTGAAAAGGCATCCCACTGAGGTATGTGGACATTACTGGGTTCTTTACCCTATATTTTGTTCCGTGTTGAGACGTCATTCTGCTCCACGTGCACTGAAAGCAACGAGGACGAACTATCGGACACGTAAAACATACAAGATGGGAAACAAAGCTGATAAAAAGGGAGATAATTGAACGGAACATGCCAAACGTTCAGTTAAATATTGTACACGTATGCAACTCAGCAAACAAAAGAGGAAAGCACGTAACTCAACATTCATATAATCGTCTAAAGAGATAAGTGGACACGCCACGCAGCAGGTAGTGAAATAAACACGGAGATTGGCAAAGATGCAAGAAGTGTAAGCATGCTGTGCGTGCAAAAGTCAAGTTTACTATGACCTTCAGAGAAAGCATCTAGCGACGACAACACAAGTAGCGCACACAATGTGACGGGGATGTCAATTTACAGAAATTACGTCTTCTTCTTTATCTTCTTTTTGGTTCAGCTGTCTTACGAGAGGTTTCAAATTATGTTCTCCATTTTGGCCTGCCCTCTTTCATTTTTCGTCTGCTTGTAAGTTCTTCCATTTCTCGCACGATCCAACATACCGATATTCCTTCTACATTTTTCCCTTTCTTTCTCAATTGTCCATTTTATTAAAAATTTCTGTAGGGAACTGCAATGCAAATAGCATCCAACAAAATGGCTTTCCTGTTTTTTATTAAGACTCTGATTTGTATTAAGTACCTGATTGATCTTCTCATATTCTATTGGGAATTTACGTCATTTCTTATTTTTTCGGTTCATTATATGTTTGTTCATGTTTATGTTCATTATATTTTTATCAAACTCACATTTCTCTCTTCTTAAATTTTTTGCATTGTCAAGTGTATACAAATTTAAGAACATGTCCAAGGAAGAGCTCAATAGTCAGTATTCTTCCAAAAAAATTGCGTTTGCGATACAACGGAAACGTCCTCGCCATTTCTTAATTTTCATCCAATCCTAAAAGACGTTTTGAATGAAATTTAAAGACTCTTTCAATTTCTTGATAATTCAACCGAATGATTGCGAGCGTGTAATCATTGCGTGCGATCATTATTCCCATAAGTGTAGTTTATTTTGTATCTCGGGAGTTGGTAGATTTCTTTTCCCGCTGGATGGCGAGATCCGATGCCGACCTACCCGTCAGCTTGTGGAGATTTCCCGAAACATATCTCCCACCAGCCGGGTACTGTCACACCTGGGACAAGATCTGAACCCCAGACCGGTGTCCCGGCATGTGTAGAAGTGTAGTGCATGTAAATGTAAATAAAGGATGAAGATATGACAAGGATGAGGAAGGAAATATCGGGCTCTGTTCATGGGCGGTTTGTTAGAGTACTTCTCCGGCATCTCCGAGGAGAAGGGGAAGAGCCGTGCGGCGGAAAGCAGGGAGCAGTGGGACAGAGTGGGCTGGGATCTACGTAACTAATTTCCAATGCGTGCAGGAATTGAAAGAAAACTGCAGTCTCCAGCCATTTAAGAGGTGTCCATGGTTAGACGTCCAGAAACTCTGGGAAATACAAAAACACAAACAGTGTAATATACTGAAAAATGCAAATATTTGATTATGTTAATCCGCAATTTATTATACCTGATGTTATCCGCAATTTATCATACTCAGTACGTCACTACTTACGACGCAGCTGACGTCATGAAATAGGAAGAATCCAAAAAGAGGCTGGCCGCCATTAATTACGTGGTATTCACGTGTTGCATTATAGAACATCATTGTTCTTGATATGCAACCAACTGTTGTATTATCATGTTATTGCGGTACTGGAGAAAACCGTTTTTGTTAAAATATTTCATTTATTGCAGTGTTATACGAGAGTATTTTATTTGTTGTACTTTAGCATTGAGCGGGCTACTTTTTGGAAAACCATTTACTTTTCGGCAGCATTTTTGCACTGCAGAGCGCTAGAATAAATAAAATCACTTTCATCTCTTACTACAAAAATAATGCATTCCCTTTTCTCTCTAAAAGATGATTAAAATTAAATGAAAACACAGAAAACTACGAACATTTCAACTAGTTGAATATATTCAACTTTGGCTAAAACATAGGAACACTGAGATTCGATAACCAGTAGAACATCTTTACCATCAACAAAAATTTATTCTTCCTGTATCCCTATCACAGCACAATGATAGCCGAAAAGCCGTACGGCGCACCTCAGAAATCGAGGACTGTCAGTTCAGAAAATGAAACTTGTCACCATTACGAATCGCATTAAAGAAACGTAGAATTGCACGTTCTCTCTAGAAGACAACTTTATAGCCTTGTTTAGAAAGTCCAACGCACATGCCAAACAGCGAAGGAACAAAACAGTCCACGGCAAAATCTGTAAAAGGGCTTTCTTCCTAACATAACGCTTTCTCCACGCATTGGGGGAAAGTCCACAGAAATAACCTTGCCGGTGACGCAGTAGAGGACAGCGGTCGTGCAACGGCCTCCAGCCGCCAGGCAGCGTGCGTCACTATTGCACGCTCGTGTGCGGGGTCACGCGAGGGATTTAATTAGGCTCATGTGAGAGGGCACGGAAGAAAAACACTACGAAGCGTTCCCAACAGACGTAAGAACCGTGTGCAGGTTGGTTACGAGCAGTACATTTCAGAATTATTAACATTAATGCTAACAGGGTTTTAACCAGCCACCTCCTACGGGGCGTGGTACCTCAGACCAATTGTTTATCCCCCCCAGGAACGTTTACGAAACCACACCCCGTGGGTGAGGTAAGGTAATGAACACGCTGACCTGGAAATGTGAATGCAAAGAAGTGTTGAATTTTATGTAATAACCCGTTTATAATGCTCAAAGTCTGTTTATGTAAGAACATATGCATACAATTACTTTACATGTACTTAAACGCTAATAATAGAGAAGAATTTTTGAGGAGTGAATCACTAAAAAGAGACGTCAGTTAATGTTCCATGTCACACATACTACCAAAAATACAGTACGCACATCATGGAATGGTACAAAATGGAACATTATGATTAGGGGGTTTTTGCGTTACGAGTTGTTACAAGACGGAGGGGGCAGAAGTGGGGTTAGAAAATGCTAAATTATGCGAATGTACTTTTGAACGTCACCTTCAAAGAATGGGATTCTATCCTTCGTATACTACGAAGTAAATTCTTCCTCATATTTTACATCTATGCTATAAATATCCGATGAATACATCTTGATATTATATCATAAAAATAATATCTGCTTAAATGTATTTCATAGGTTAAATAAACTTAAAATATAATACACTTTTATATTTAACAAAACTCTAAAAGTATATTTTATAATTAAACCTATTTTATGTTTTCATGGTGATGTATTGAAAGTTAAAAAATTACCATACCTCTAAATGATCTGACCACATCTCCGTTGAAAATTCCTGGACAAAAAACACTGAACATTAATAATACAACACGTAAACCTAATGGAGGATAAACAGAAAAGGATCAAACAAATGTGTGCCAGAGAATGAAGGATATTAGAGAAAGTAAAAACAAGGTTGGAAATTTGTGTGCCATAACTCAATGTTACTTGAAACGAAATAATGATAGACAATATTAACAATTCTTTTGTTTTAATAAAGAATATATGATTTTCGTATTGTCCTCGCACATTTCCATTTTTATTACTGGTTATACATCTTTTCCAAAACCTATTTCAAATTAAACACAATATAACATACAGGCGCACAAAGAGAAGTTCTGCAACAGCACACACTTTCTTGCATTATTTGTAACTTTTGAAAGTTTGGAAAATGATGGGAATTCAACAAAAAAATTAAACCTGTGCCCTTATGTGTACTTTACTGTATTCGTGAAAAAATTAAAGAAAGCATTTGGAGCAGTTTTTGACAAAATATTTTTAGTAGCCTCTGCAAAAGTTCAAACAAAAATGATGTGAAAACTACTCATATTTTCGAACAAAGAGCCTCATCTTATTTAAATATCTATTTTTTAACAGGTTTCGTTATATTGTTATTGTAGTTTTGCAATGTTAATTTTCCGCAATTTTTGACAATACATAGTGTTCGCAGAAAACAGAACCTGCGACATTTTTATGAGCGTACTATTCGAGAGAAAATTAAAGTAAAGAATTGGGTCGGTTTTGTAGACAATATTTTTTTTAATTGCCAGTGTTGCACACAATATTACGAGAAAACTACTATGTTTTCAAAACTTGTACATGAGCTTACATGTACAATTGAACACTTGTACATTATCTGTCTTTAAAGGACAGATTTTATTAGAAAATATATTAATCTTCAATACTGTAATCTTAGGAAGACGCAGAAAAAATGGAAACTTTGCAATTTTCGATAATTTATAGAGGTCATCAGAAATGAGGCCTGAAACCTTTAAAGGCCTGCATTGCTCTAACCGAAAAAAAAATTAATCGAAAAATTTGAAGGACTTTTCTAAGAAAAGTTTGTAAATATTGAGACATACTATAAAGTAGTAGCACTTGTAGCAACACGATTTATCCACTTTTTCGATATCAAGGCCTCACAATACGAGTTTATCCGAAGGAAAATCCACGCGTTCTGCAGTAGCATTACAATATTTTCTCGCTACTACGTAAGAACATAGTAGGCTAGAAACTAAAAATGTAAGAATCAAGGTAAACACAAAAGTAACAAAACATTAATTCATAAAAATTAAACAACAAAATTACAAAAGACTTTTTTAGAATCCATTGTCTGGAATTTCCCCAGGAATATTGTAAATATTCCTGTTACCATGATTTCTGCAGCAATTTACGGAGGTAACCACTAAACATTTATTCTTACCTCCAATTTATTCATATTGTATCGAAACACCATCTCCCTGCAGAGGTCACTTTAATACAATGAAGCTGCTTCTTTTTGATCGCCACAGGAATTCTGGCTGGCCAAACGTTTGGTAATACTATTGTGCAGCAGTCTTTCTCCAATGTTATCAATATATTCTTTTCCCTCATTCCATTCACCTCCACACCGCAACAGTGTGAATCACGAGCAATACACACTAAACAAATGGGCGGATCGGGGCAAGCAGAATCCCTGCTCCTCCACGACAACGCACACGTAAGATGGGGGGGGGGAGATATCCATGCTCCCGCGAGATTCGAACCCACACACATTCGTGCCGAAGTGGTTTAATTCGGTAATGCATGCCGGTAGTGGAGGAAATTAATTTAGGTTTATTTGTGGGACTGAGAGGAAATGTGCTTGAATCGTTCTCCAACGACATTTAAAATCTGTGGTGGTAGCTGTCTTACTCTACACATGTAATGGGGTATTTTTCATATCGAGAGAAGAACTTTCATTCACTGTTTACGTAATTATTGACTTGTATGTTCTGTTTTTAGTGTTGAGAACTGTTACTTTCTTTCAATATAACAAGGTTATTTTGTAACATTGTAATCAATGATAATATACGGTTAAAGTAAAAAGATTGATCCATTAAGATGTCCCGCCAATTATTTAATTTTTGTAATTTAATGGGAAATTTATGGATTTTTACTTTTAACAGTAGTTGCACGGGAAAAATCGAAGAGCTAATTTCCCAAGTGACGTATCTACATGAAACACTTTCTCTGCAAGGAGAAGAATTTACATTCAGCCTTATAGTTCAAAATACGATCGCTATAGTTTTCGAATAACGTTTGTAACAGAACAAACGCAATCTTTAACACAATATTCATCAGTATGATAAAGAAGTGTCTTAAGAATATATAGATATATAATACTAGAAAACAAATGGAAATGCAGATACGTAGCTTTGCAAATAAGCTCTTCATGTGCATAAAAACACATCCGAATTCTCTATCCACAGAAGAAATTAACCTTATTTTGAAATATTTATTCTTGAGCAAATGCTGAAATCCTTGTTGTCGTAGATACGCTGTTGAAAACAATAGTACAGACGTCCGAAAGTCCAATGAAAATCGGATTCGCTTCGACACTTCGGGTGTGCAACGTTCCCCAATAACGTAAGTATAACGCGTGCCAAAGCCTTTTCAGAAACACTATACCGTAGTACAGTGTAATCGGGCTGCAAACGTTGCATGGTAGTCCCGATCGTCGAAAATGTATCCAAATTTCAATATGGAGTACATTTTGCTTCGGAAACACCCATTTAGTTACTCGGGAAGAAATGCTTGTCGCTACTTTCGGGATCTCCTACGCTTGTTAGAGTTTGTGAATCAGTAGAATGGGCTGTGCAGGGATAGAAATTTTCGAAAATACGGAGAATTCCCCAAAAAGTGACTAGCACCATATTTTTTTACCACAGCTTGATATATTCGAGAAGAAAATTTAAAGAAACAAATCGGAGCGCTTTTTAAGAAAAAACGTTTTAAAAAATTAAAAATTGCCTCTATTTTACGCAAAGTTATACGAAAACTATTCATATTTTCGAAATATTGAACCAGTCAGAGACAGACAGAGATAGCCAGACAAACAGACCGAGTCCCACAGACAGAGCCAGAGAGACAGCCAGGCACAGAGAGACAGCCAGGCACAGAGAGACAGCCAGGCACAGAGACAGACAGACAGGCATAGAGACAGACAGACAGGCACAGAGACAGACAGACACACACAGAGACAGACAGACAGACACAGTGACAGACAGACAGACACAGTGACAGACAGACAGACACAGTGACAGACAGACACAGAGACAGACAGACACAGAGACAGACAGACACAGAGACAGACAGACAGACACAGAGACAGACAGACAGACACAGAGACAGACAGACACAGAGACAGACAGACACAGAGACAGACAGACACAGAGACAGACAGACACAGAGACAGACAGACACAGAGACAGACAGACACAGAGACAGACAGACACAGAGACAGACAGACACAGAGACAGACAGACACAGAGACAGACAGACACAGAGACAGACAGACACAGAGACAGACAGACACAGAGACAGACAGACACAGAGACAGACAGACACAGAGACAGACAGACACAGAGACAGACAGACACAGAGACAGGACAGACACAGAGACAGACAGACACAGAGACAGACAGACACAGACAGACAGACACAGAGACAGACAGACAGACAGAACAAACGCTCATCGCTGCCGGTGATTTGTGTGGAGGGGTCTTAAATCCATGCATAGTTTGGTTGAAATTGTAAAAGCTAAGAATGGCATTTTTTTAAACATAAATGCACATATCTGGCTGGTGGATATCAACAAACCTGTTTAACTGTGGAATATCCGCGCAAAGATGGGACCTCAAAAACTATCACTTCACCATCTACGCAGTGTCAGTTGTGAACTCCCATCTATAGACGCTCTCGCAACTCTCGCAGATTAACTATCTTTTCGTCAAGACCGAAACTATAGTATCCCAATAAAGCGAAACAAAGTCCATGCGTTTGGGAGGTTTGTTTCTGAACGTTAAATGTAGTTTCTATGAAGCCCCACATATCATACAGTTTTATCTATTTCTTGACAGTTCTTTACGGAATATACAGGATGATGCAAAAAAGAAGGAGCAGATTTCAAATATCCACCTCTAGTGAGCGACAATGGATGGAGAGATATAAGACACATCACTGGATAGAGAAAAATTCCAAGTTTTTAAGCTTTTACCTATTAATTCCATTCAACGCCTATAGTGGTGCTGCTGTTTGTTTACAAGAAAATGGTAACGCCAAGCGAAACGTTTGTGTGCTGCAGTATGAAATGAGTGGATCCATTGTTTCTGTGCAGCATGCATTTCGTGACAAATTCAACAAAGAGACTCGTCGTCATAAAGAGATCATACAAGAAGTTTGTGGAAGGTTGCGTATGCAAAAGGGGGAAAGTACTGGTGGCTCGCGCACGTCAGATGAAAATGCTGTGCATATCCGATCGGCTTACGAACGTAGACCTACAAAATCCACAAGAAGAGGAAGCAGAGAACTTCGGATTCCGCAACCAACGGTATGGCGTATGCTTAAAAAACGTCAGTGACAGAAAACCGTATAAGATGCAGATACTTCAGGAATTGCGCCCCGGAGATAATCCACAATGATCAGAACTTTGCATTGCAATGTTAGAGGATATGGAAGATGATATTTTTGTTGAAAGACTGTTTTTTTTTCGACGAATCAACATTTCGTATCTATACATGGTCCAGAATAGGTGGTTTCCACAAATTCAAGAATATCAGGATGATTTATCTTCCTCCACCTCACCTTCATTATGAGGTGTGGCAGTATCTGAACGGCACAATACCAGGACGACAGATACGAAGAAGCGGGGAACATAATCTTGTTCATCGTATGTGGCCTCTCAGGTCACCAGATCTGACGTCGTGCGATTTTTATTTTTGCGGGTTCACAAAAGGCAAGGTGTAAAAACCATCTAAACCTACTTCTCTTTAAGATCATGAGATCGAATTGTTACAGCAGTGAATTCAAAACCAGCCACCAGTTAATTTGTGTGTGCCATCAAAAGGACTATCGATTCTACATTTGTCGCCCAACAAATGGTGCTCATGAATATACAAAATAAAACTTTGGATTTTTCTGTATCCAATGATGTGTCGTATGTGTTTCTATCTATTTTCGTTCATTGGTGGTAAATATTGGAATCTGCTCCTTGTTTGTGAATCTCCCGTAGGTAGTAAGATCTTGCGATACGAATATCGTACGTTTTATACACATTTGAAATATTCCATTGTTCTAAAATTTTCTATTGACTGTTAATACGACGCAAGCACACAAAATTGATCTTGATGGCAGTTTACAGGAAGACATGGATTATTATAAAACATCAGTTCTATAAATACTTATTAGGACGTAATTGGAGGTGTCCCGTGGTCCGTGGATTGTCAAAACACCTCAGATTTAATACCTGTTATTACGAAACTGGAAGTATAACTGTAGATAATCAAATTGAATAAAAATGTACATAACTCTGGAAACTTTTTATGCAGACGATCTTCCCGAGTGTCTCCTACAAAGACTGTAGTTATTAGCCCGGATTCGCCGTTGCGAAGCGTCCTGGCTCAACGAAAGCGAAATTGAGTACGTCGCGGCGAACACGTGCCGCAGATCGCCGACTGTGCCAGTCGCCGAAGCAACGAGCAAATCGACGCAACATGTCGCGCGTGCGCCCAATCTCGCTTGTGGCACGCGCCGAGCCCTGCGCCCTTGGCCCCGCCCCCACCGCACGGCGGCGGGCACCCCCGGCATCCACGCCCCTCCCTTCGCTCGCAGCGGCCTTGCCCCGCGCCGCGTTGGCTTCTCGCGCCATCACAGCACGCGTACAATACAATGCGCCCCACACACCGCGCTCCACGCGCCACGCCTTGCCACCCCGCACCCAGCGCCCCGCGCCCCGCACCCAGGGTCACGCACCCAGCGCACCGCGCCCAGCGCATCACGCCCCGCACCCAGCGCTCCGCATCCAGCGCCCCGCGCTCTGCGCCCCACGCCCCGCGCCCCGCCCCCAGCGCCCAGCGCCCCGCGCCCAGCGCCCAACGCCCCCGCACCCCGCACCCAGCGCCCCGCGCCCAGCGCCCAACGCCCCGCGCCCCGCACCCAGGGCCCAGCGCCGCCCGCCCCGCGCCCCGCGCCCCGCGCCCCGCGCCCCGCGCCCCGCGCCCCGCGCCCCGCGCCCCGCGCCCCGCGCCACGCGCCTCGCGCCCGACGCCCCGCGCCCCGCGCCCCGCCCCCCGCGCCCCGCGCCCCGCGCCCTGCACCCAACGCCTCCCTGCCCCACACCGCCCCGTCCCGCTCTTCCCATGCCTTCCTACGCCCGGCCTCATCACACGGCACTGGGAGTAACCTAACAAGCGAGCCTCCGTCAGGGTTGCGATTTTACCTTCCTCATCTTTATTCACTCCTTACAAACACACACACTCATGACTAGACTCTAGCACATTGGAAACTTAGAATCTGTCCCAGATAATGATGCTCGATGAGGCTCGGCCCGCTGGGAGAGATACCTGGTGAAAGAGAAGCCGTCGTAAGTCGACGTGTAGGACGGCAACAGATACCTTTCAGCGGCCGAGGAACACCGCCACATCCCGAGATGCATTACACGAATGGGACTGATGTCCTTGCCATGCGGGGAGGCAATAACACACATGAAGTACTCGGTAACACCGCTCCCTGCGCTGTGCTAAGCGCGTCCTGCATCCTGCACCCTCTGTCCCGCCCCCCGCGTATCGTTCGGCCCCAAACCACACACCTCGCCCTGCATCGCTTTCTGGGCTTCCCTCGCAACTCGCCTCCCCCCTCGTTCCGCTCCGCCCCTCGCTCCTCTCCCCGCCCCTTTCCCCCCTTGTGATCCACGTGCGCCTCACCGAGAGCGCTACTCCAGCATCACATTATTATTATTACTCTATGAGTTAGAATTGCCGGGAGGCGACACAGTGGTTGTGTGTTGCAGCCAGAATCTAAACGCGACCCAGTGCGCTTTGCGCGTTGACATTTGGTGATGTAAGATGACGAGTTGAGTGATGACCGTGACTACGGAATAGGCCAGGGCCCATCAGATCGCTGCATCGAGAGCGAAGGGAATCTCTCGGCAGCCAGAGAGACCGGCAGGAGCGAATGCTACAGCGACAACGGTCAGGGCAGGGAATATATTCTTCCAAAATCTATCCATATTTTCTGGAGCATCTCATTTCAATCTTGGTGAAAAGCATCTCATACAACCTCGTCTACGCAAACAACTTCCCTTTTACACCTTCCCCGAATATCTGGTTGATATTAGATGACACAATACTCCTCCCATCAACAGTCAACAATATTCGCTCAACCCCCGTAATATTCGCATTGCTTAATTCTAATATTTAAAGGGAGTTAACCATTGCCACCCCATTCGCATCATCTTCGTCTGAAAATTCTCTCTCCTATCAACTGAGAAGCCGTATGGCTGAGCGTTGAATAATCACCACATTCTGCAATAAATGAATTTAAAAAACAGGAAGGGAAGAAAGGGTATGTAGTTTCCAAGCGAGAAAACTTACTTTAAAAAATTGCAAGTATTTAAAATATGGTTGGAAATAGTGCAAAAACTAATGAAATTCCCTCTGTTGATGAAATACCAACATAGAAGTACCTACATGTTTGAGAAACTCCATTTGGGTGGTAACCGAATTTCGACCGAACACTAAATAGAAGCCCCATGTCGCAGAAGGCGTTGGGGTAAGAGCCAAAATATGAAAATATTGAAGGCACGAGGCTACATGGAATAAAGAAAGCCACTCTGCCAGAAACGCGTTGCATATTCCGCAACGGCGTCCGTCGCTTTGACCTCTGCATTTTCTGTAATAGCTCCGCGACATTTGTCATCGAAATTTCTCAACAGCGCTCCTACACTTCCACAACCGCCTACTGAGAACCAAGAACAACCGATTCGCTCTTCGGAGCTCGAAAACTTATTGTTTAGTCGTTGAAATGAGAGATGGAGACCCCGAAAACCTTCCAAGAACCCACTGTTTCTCATAAATTCAACTTGTCGCGGTACGGACTGGAACTTCGGTATGGACAACGACGACTGCAGCGGTTTAAGATAAGACTAGCGTACCTGTGTGATAACTCTCGCATGAAATATCCCACCCTCTTTCTTACTTTTCCTTTTCCACATTAAGCCTGTTATATAATTTTTTCATCAAGACCCTCTTATCCTCCACTACTTGTTCTATATGTCACCTTGTAAACGAGAACAATGTAATACACCCATGTCAATACAAACTATTCTTATTTAACTTATAATCGAGCAAAGAGGTGCACCCGTGTAATTCAATCGCATAGAATACCAAGTAATTAGTAATTTCAAATGCAGTTGCAGATTCTGCAGGCTCTGAACAGGTGGGGTAGAATCGAGAAGTGCCTAACCAGCCAAAACATTAATAGAATGTTCGAGATCTCATCCTGTAGATTACGGTGTGAGGAACGTTTCTTTTGGCCACAAAATTTTAGTTTTTAAGGACCTATAACGCTTCGTTTAGAAGTTATTTAACGATATAGATACAACAATCCTAACGTGCGTTGCGGGTTGCATTTTACCTGAATATTAGATGCGTTTTTTAACCAAATCCGTCATATTTTAAAAGTCAAAGCGCAATTCGTCACGTCTCCGTGAAATTCTTTTTCTTTAGAGGCCTCATTTATAAAGATTAGTTGAGTGTGAGAGCCGCAAAGGGAAGGTGTACTGAAATAATATAGTGACCAAGCAAGATGTTGGAGACCACGTTCGAAGAGCAAGTATTTACTTCCTGATTGTTTACGAGATTATGGAAATTGCGTTGGTAAAGAACCTTGATGTTTTGCCTACCTCCCCAAAGACGTTGCCTCTCTGGAATTAGGGGTCGATCACACACAAAGCACCTCCCGCTGCAGTCATGTACGCTATTTATGTGGCTGTTTATTTAGGTTCGGCGGTGCTGCATTAATATTGGCAAAACGCCCTATCATGAGTATCGAGACATCCATACCTTGACCGCTTTTGAAATACATTCGTTTCTTGTTACCTTTTTCAAGATTTTAAACCGGTACTGGGAAATCAATCGCAGTAGCTACACCCCGACTCCATGTACCCCAGACAAACCAATCACACATTCCACCTCCACATCCTCTGTGTATCAACTCATGTCACTGCAGTGTCTCTGACAGAAAGTCTTAGGATTCGAATCATCGATAGCAGAATTTTTGACACTAGTTAGACAGATAGGCCGAGTTCAGTCAATGTATTCAGGAAGAGAATTCTAGCAGCTGGGTGCTCTGATCGGTAGATTTTCGTGGTTTCTCCGATCAATACCAGGCGAATGCCGGAGCATTACCCTAATTAACCGAACCACGAACCGCGCCCAATCTTTAGCAGTTGACACACCCGGAAACGCAAAAGAATCAATCAATTCACTCCTTTTGCCGTCTTTGAAATCTATTATTTTACACGCGGCATGGGCGGCGGTGATTTGGAGGTTTGTGGAGCTCAAGACTGCGGGTTCGGGTCGGCTTAAGGCGTGAGTGCATTCGTTATTGTGACGTGACTATCTCTTCGGACTACCACGCATCCCATCTGAATATTTGTATTTATTTGTAGTTAGCCATTTTATGTCCCATAAAGGGCAATTAGCCTCGGCGCAGTTAGATTCCGTAGTTCCTAGTCGGTGACCTAACGAAGAACCCGCGAAGTCTCGAATTCGCTTAACCTTCGTGACTTGAAGTAGTTAACGAATTCGGCTAGCAAGGCCGGTTTCGCAGTCGTGTCCTCTCAGAAACACCGTCTCAGCATTCCATGACCGAGGGAAACCATGAAAACCCCGGCCAGGATGGCCGGTAGTGAGATTATACCCGGGCCTCCCGAATGCGAAGACAATACGTTACGCCCTGAACCACTGCCCTCGGTCATGTGTGAATAATATTATCTCATGAATAATATTCATATATTATCCTCACTCGCCTCTGATAATTCCTTCAGACCGCGGAAGGCAAAGGTAAACCACTGATGCCACCCCAAAAAAGGTGAGACCATAAGAGAAGGACCCTTGTCTACACCCAAACATGAGTATGTCTGTGTATTATTCGTATGGTTTGAATCGTGGAGAGAAGATATCACAGCCGGTTTCTACAAACAATTCATCTCGCTGACGAATCGAGTGGGATACAAACAACTGGGATAGCATACACGGTCGACGTGAGGTTCGGGTATTGGAAAGCACTAGGGTTCAAATCCCTGTCGATTCATGTAGAATCCGTTGTGGACGAAGAGGGTTTGCGGCAGGTCCTCTAGATTCGCCTACCTGTAATTCCACCATAGCAATTATTCATATCATATGTGAGTCCTATCAACTTAAGGAAGACCCGTAGGATAGCAGTAGAGACTACCTTTCCGTATTCGTGCTTCAGGGTTTAAATCCCGAGCGATCCCTGTGGGGTGGTGAATGAAAGTTTGCTGCAGGATTCCTCGGGTTTGCCTTGTTTCCTCTCTCCCTCATTACACTACTTCTCTATCAGCTTTCATATCATTTAGTTATATTTAGACATAATCATGTGTTGTTCGAAATAGAAGAGACACGTAGAATAGCAGCCGGAGCACTGGCGATGGACGTGGAGTGAGGGCATAGTTGCTTCGATGCAAGTTTCCTAACACTTCGCGTTTGTTCTGCTTCTCATTCTCAATTTCTCC
The DNA here is from genome assembly GCA_031308135.1 of Acheta domesticus. NCBI lineage: Eukaryota > Metazoa > Arthropoda > Insecta > Orthoptera > Gryllidae > Acheta > Acheta domesticus. The sequence continues at coordinate 33,605,572 of JAHLJT010008446.1, forward strand.
GTTTCAGCATCATCATTCATACCATATCAAGATCATCAATTCATCCATCTATTCTGTTGCGGCCACAGAGTTTAGGCTCTGCAATCATAAAACAATCATAATCGATTGATAAAATCGATCATAGCTGGACATGTACATTTTCCACTATCGGAACATTTGATTTCGTTTAATAGACTGCAAGAATATGGTTAACTTCTAAAGGCACCTGGATTGCTGTCAATGTTCAAAATGCTCATTTATTCCGATGATAGAATTTTAATTAAGATTAACGTTCATTTGATTAATTAATGCAGAAGCAACATTTGTATTCTTATCAATTGTTTAACTTTTCTTCTGTTATTATAAGTTTAAAGACCTACTTCTAAATCGTTTGCCAAAATATATGCAAACGCTAGGTTACTGTCGAGCAGTCGTTTCATAATTTACGTTAAGTTAATTGTCAGTAAGTTACAGTTTTTTTGTGAAAATATATTTTTTAAGAATCAATACCGGAACGAGGGGAATATATTTACTGAACTTCGGTGGAGAGGGAATAATGTAAAGAGAAAATCTAATACGGCTTTTTATTCACTTGAGGGTGGATTTTGAAAACTGTACTTATTTGTTAGTACTAATTTGTTAAATATTTGTCTTCGTATGTGTCAACTTAGTCCATTGGTACCGAACGTACTGTGCATGTTAAGTACCGAGAGGTTGTGGAGATACTCCTCGCAATAAAACATGTTCCTGCGCTGATCTGTGGTTCGGATTGCGGGTTTTTCTCTCTCCAGGTATCTCCCCATTGAGAGCAGAATTCTTCCTGAACCACCAGTGAAACTCTGCCTAAAACTGAGTGATTACCGCTGAAATTGTGTGGATTATATTCTGTTCAGTCTCATGAGAAATATTTTCTCACTAATTTCGTCCAAACCATATTGGAAGACAAACGTATTTTTCAAGCAGCAACGTGAAGAAAGGATGCGCATTCATTTTACGAACGTTAGCAAACTTGTGCTGGATTTGTGGCACTCCCATTTATTTTGTCATTCTGCCGAACGAAGAAGGTTTGCATGAATATAAATAATTTACTTATCCGAGGGTTCATAAAGTCCGGTAACACTTTTCTTAATTTATTGCACAAAACTAAACAACACAGCTTTCATATGTATGTCATATAAAAACGTAACGCAAATACCTTTTTATGTTACAGCAAATGGTTGTAGTTCCCGGATTCACCGTAGATGGCATTTTTTGTTTTAAGAAGACGACTTCTGGCGGAGAGTGTGCTTTCTGTATGCTGGAATTTTACAAAAATAAGAGTGCTACTGATGTACAACGAGAGTTGAGTATGGCAAAGAAGCGCCAAGCAGGAAGTCTATTTACGCCTGGCATGCCAAATTTGTGGGAGCTGGTTGCTTGTGTCCTAAGAAAAGAAGTGGGCGTCCTAGATTGAGTGGAAAGAACGTTCCTTTTCCAGCAGGACGGGGCCCTACCTTATTACCATAAGATGTTCGTAAATTTCTGAAAGCGAGCTACCTCAACGGTGGATTGGACGAGCAGGTAATATGGATAACTGTTTCGAAAGATTGGTTCCTAGTTCCCCGGATATCACTCGTTGTGACTTCTTCATACGAGGATACCTCAATTATTGTGGTTATGTTCCACCATTACCACATATTCCTCAGAAACTCAAGCTTAGGATTGAAGAAGCTTCCACAACTGTAATTCAGGATATGCTCCAAAGGGTCTGGGAAGAGTTGTTTTTGCTATATATTTTAGAAATCAAGAATAGTGCATTTCAAAACTTTGTTTAAAGAATCTCTTGGGTAATTGGTGATTGTGGACTGTCAGTTTACGTTCGACGAACATGGCCTCACTTTTCATTTATTTTTCACTCAGAGAAATCAGTTTAATGTTCTCACATGCTTTTCGACATGATGTGTTCACTTCTTACTGTATTCTTAGTGAGGATATCTGTACAAATTAAGCAACTCGTGAAAACTATCGTTTACCTCTAACATCACTCACTGAACCTACTCTTGTGAACAATTTTCAGCAGACACGATGGAAAAAAAATCGTGAAGCAATCAGGACTTCGGCGATCGTCAACCATTCACAAACTGTCAAACTAACTGTCTGCTAGCCTGAATCGAGAACATGTCCGTCGATTAATTATGACTACCGCGGGAGTAAACAAGCTGCAGCCTGCCGTCGGCTCCAGCTCGTTGCCCGCGCTGCATCCCTTGCTTCACTCGTCACGGAGGGTAGGGTGGGTGAGATTGGGTGGGGTTCCTTTGGGTTAGGAGCGAGGTGGGTCAAGAGTTTTACGCCTGATGCCTCGCCGTGTGTCTTCCCTAGAGAGCGTGTTTATGGGTGTGCGGGGTTCAGCGTTTTGCGCTCGTTGATTGATTGTATCCGGTCATATCAACTGCTGTGGTCATTATTCCCATTTTTATTGTAGTGGATCTTTTTTATGCCTGGCGGGAACAGTGTTCCTCTCTACCTGAATGTTGAGATCCGTCGCCGAACTACACGTCGGATTGTGCGGAGATTCCTCTTCCAGGTATCTCCCGCAGAGGGACAATGCCACCGCCGGGACAAACTCTGAAGTCCCGACTGGTGTCTCGTCATGTGAGGTTCCGACATGCACAGTACATGTAAGTGTTAATGTTTGTGTGTGTGTGTGTGGTTGAGATTGATTGATTGATCGTGATTCCGGGCGCGTCAACTACGTAAGTCATTATGCCCGTAAGTATAGTGTGTGTTTTCCCGGGAGGTAGTGGTGATCTTCTCCCCGCTGGATGGCGAGATCCGGCGCCGACCTACCGTCGATTAGCAAGGATTTCCCCTCAACCAGGTATCTCCCACCAGCGAGGCACCGCCCCAGCCGGGACAAGCTGTAAGCTCCCGACCGGTCTCCCGGTATGTGTGGTAGTGTTGTGCATGTTCTTGTAAGTGTTAGTGTAAGGGGAGAGGATAGGACAAGGAGGAGGAAGGAAAGATTGCGTGCGGTCCGTGACCTGTTTGTTAGGGCACTGCTACGGCATTCGTCTGATGTTGATCGGAGAAACCAAGGAAAAACTACCGATCAGAGTAGCTGGCCGCTAGAATTTTCCAGACAGCGACCTGAATTCGACCTAAGTGTCAAGCTAGTGTCGAAATTCCCGCTGTCATCGAGACTCGAAGCTAGGGCGTTTGTTCGGGCGCCATTCGCCGGGTATTGATGAGAAAAACCACGGAAATCCATCTCTCAGAGCAGTCGGTCGCTAGAATTCTCGAGATAGCGGCTCATTTCCACAAGCCTATCCAAGCCAGTGTCGAAAATCCGCCTCCGTCAGGGTTCGGACCGCAAGGACCTCCCGGCGGGCATCGCTGCGGAAACAGGCAGCGCTGGCGCCGAGCTGGACTGGGCCGGCGTTCGCGCGCGTGCCCGGCGGCGCGCCACCAAGGCCCGCGCGCGCCGGCTGTTGCAGGGGCCGCCGCGCGTTGCGGCTGCCGTGGACGCCCGGAGCGCTCCCGCTGCCGCCCGCGCCATCGCGGCGCGCGCCGGGTCGCGGCCCCGCCACGTGGCGCCCATCGCCCCGCCCCCGCTCCGGCCCCCGCACGCGCCTCGTGCCGTGCGCCGCGGCCTCCACCGCTCGCAACGCGCCGTCCCGTTGGCAGGAACAGTGTTTACGCCGGCGCGGGGGTGTTGTTGGGACCGTCAGGTAGGTGTGGCGGCCAGATGGTGGGGGTGGGACTTTGGCGGGGCGAGAGCTTGGCGGGACTGGGGTTCCGCGGGGCAGTGGGTTGGTAGATCAGCGGAGCTGCTGGGAGTTGGGGTAAAGGGGTGACGGGGGAGGCGGGGCGGGCGGGGAAGCAGGGTGGCGAAGCGGGGCGATGGGGCGGGGGCGGTGGAGCGGGGCGGTGGAGTGGGGCGATGGAGCGGGGCGGCGAAGAGGGCGAGCGGGGCGGCGAAGAGGGCCAGCGGGGCGGGACGGAGGAGCGGGGTGGCAGAGCGGTGCGATGGGGCGAGGCGCCGCGGCGGGGCCGGGCGGCGGGCGGCGGGATGGGGCAGCGGGATGGGGCAGCGGGATGGGGCAGCGGGACGTGGGGGCGGGACAGGGCGGCCGGACGGGGGGCGGGACAGGGCGGCCGGACGGGGGGCGGGACAGGGCGGCGGGACGGGGCGGCTGGACGGGGCGGCCGGACAGGGCGGCGGGACGGGGCGGCCGGACGGGGCGGCGGGACGAGCCGGCCGGCCGGGGCGGCGGGGACGGGGCGGCCGGACGGGGCGGCGGGACGGGGCGGCCGGACGGGGCGCCCGGACGGGGCGGCGGGACGGGGCTGCAAGACGGGGCGGGACGGGGCGGCGGGACGGGGTGGAGGTGCGGGGCGGGTGGTGGCGGCGAGCGAGGTCGGGAGAGGGACATCGCAGTGTTGCGCAACGCATGCCGCACATATAAAGAGGGCAGCCGGCGACAGAGAGAGTAACCACGCCAACGCTTCTCGCCTCCGCCCCCGCCTCCGCCCCCGCTTCCGCCTGCTTCCCCCTCGTCACACTCATCCTCCTCCCCGCCGACGTACGTCTCGCACGTGCCGCTAAATAGCACCCGAAATAAATGATGGAAAACATGCAACAAAAATGATGGCTTTGTGTAACTGAAAGCAACGTACATCTTGCCTCTTCCCACCTGCAATATTTTTTCACCGGTAAAAATGGCAAAGTACTCTACTTCCTTTGACCCTCGTATTTTTGCATCTGTTTTAATGAACGTCAAAGTTAGAACTGGTATTTATAATGGCCACTATATTTAAATTCTGTGAAATATGTAGATCGTTAAACGGACTTCGTTGAAGTGGTCTTCAAGTACGTTTCTTAGAAATAGTATTCTTTTTTAAACATATTGATATTCTTTTTTCTGGGGCTAAAATGACATGTCTGGGAGATGTTCCGCAGAACGAAAATGCAGGTGACAGTCAATATAAGTAAAGAACAGAGAAAATACATCTCACTTTGTAGGCAGAATACCATCAATATCGTAAATATCTCTGGTGGAGGACAAAATAGCTCTTGATTCGTATTATGAACTTAAAATCAAGTTTTACTCGTTCTAATCTGATTAGTGATTGAATAACAGGAATGACTAACCAAAATTAATATCTCTGGATCAATCTGATTTATGTCGCCGCTTTTTAAAATTTGAAACCGATATATTGGTTATGCGCGATACTTAACACAGCACCAATCGCTAATTGAAAATTTTCTGAATAATTAGTCCAATGATGGCTTTTGGCTTCATGGATTTTCCTTGAATTCTCTGAAATTTCAAAAATTATAAATGTTAAAAATTTTTAATTTTTTTCGGTGTCGCCTTAATAACTAAAGAAATAAAGAAAAATATACTTTTACGTTCTCGTTCTTACTTCGTAAGGAGGGAAAGTATTGAAATCATGGAAAATGGGGAATCTCCGGAAAATGGGGAATTTCCCTAAAAAACTCTTACTTACGTCCCCTGATTAAGAAAATGTTGATAAATCTTAGTAAATTACTTCCTCTAATCCGTTGTAGTGTGAATGTGAATGTAGTCAGAATCCATGTCGTGTGGGTTCTTGATACTGAGAAACGATTGACGGCCAAACGTCCGTCTGTGGCCAAAGGAAGAGTTTAAAACGTTCAGCCGATTTTCTCAAAACTGAATATTCTACAATCGATTTAAAAGAGCTCAAGGTCCTCTGAGTTTGAAAGGCATATTTTGATTTTTGAGGGTACTTTACATGATACTTCAAAACCTTTTTCAAATAATGAGAGAGAGGGATAAACATCCACAACAATTGATTGATTATTGTGGATGATTAACCCTATTTCTCATTATGGATTACCACAAGATATATCTTACCACCACGGAACATTTTCAAACTTTTCTCAAATACGGCTAAAAAATTTCGATGACCTTTTCTCCTCGGATAGCATAAGTAACGTTTATTTAGAATGGTGCAGGTTTCATTTTCGTTGAAATCTCCGATTTTTCCAAAATTGTAAATAATGAAACTTTTTGGACGTCTTCCGACAACAATATTGAAGAGATTTTTTCTGAGTTTTCGTGTAATTTTGTACGCAATATAGGTAATTAATATTTTGAAACAATTTTTTCTCAAGAACTTCTCCAAATGTTTCTTTTTTCCTCGTATCAATGGCCTGTAAAAAATATGGTGCTAGTTCCATTTTTGGCGAACTCTCCATATTTTCGAAAACTGCAAAACATTTCAAAATTACAAAATTCAAGATAGAGATTTTTGCCATAAAGTCTGTTCTACAAAATAGGTTCTTTAGAAAACGCCACGAACACTTTTTTTAAAAAACGTGTCGATTTCACATGATTTTTCTGAAATTGATGCAAGTTCTAAAAAATATTTTCTCAAAAATCGCTCCAAATTTTATCATTCAATTTTCTTCTCGTATGCAACAAAGGGCGGTAAAAATGTGGTGGTAGTCTCATTTTTGGGAAACTCACCGTATTTGCAAAAATTGCAAAAGTTTCAAAAAGTTAACATTTAAAAACCAAAAGCTCGAGTTCGAAACTCTCATCGTTTCCAGAGGTAAGGGTCACGGCGAGGTAAACTTAGAGGGCATGATTTCCACTCTCAGTGCAGAAAAAATATTGGTTGAAAACATTTTTGTGAGTTTATGTAGTAGTTTAATATAGCGGACCAGTTAGAAATACTGCGAGAAAGTATGTGCTGTTGCAGCAACAGTAGTTTTATGTAAAACACAAGCCATGGTAATTTAGGACATTTATTTTAAATGAGAGTTCGGCTTCATATTCTTCCGATGAACGCTTTCGACTTCCTTCTTCACGGCATTTACAAGTTTTCTTTGTAGTATTCTTACACTTCTGTCGGTCGAACAGGCATTTGTTCACCCAATTTTTTGGGGGAGAATATTAACATTTATTATTGATACCGCAAAATCGTGAAACGTGTTCACGATTAATCCTTCTATTTGCGTCAGCAGGAGTGAAATACGGATTTGCCTATAAATGCGAAGACGTCTTATAGAAAACTGGGAAAACCCGGCAGACGTTGTTCTGCACTTCAATCTCCTCTTTCCCCTCCCATCTCCGTTTCCGCTGTCTTTCTCTCTCTCCTTCCCTCCCTCCATCCATCCATCCCTCCTTCCCACCCTCCCTCAGGCTGTCCCTGTCTGTCTCTGTGTGTTTCGTCTCTGCCGCACTCTGTCCCTCTCATTTACATTTACTTGCACATTCTGCACGTCTCTGAGCAGGTGAGGTAATATCGGGAAGCGTGCGACCAGCAAAAATGTAACAGAATGTTCAGGAAGAGTTCATTCTGTAGATTGCGGCGAGAGAAACGTTTCTTCGAGGCCTTCGACCTCAAATTTTAGTTTTTAAGGCCCTAGAACGCCTCGTTAGGAGTTATTTAACGATATAAATTCAAAATGCTGCCGAGTGTGTTGCAGGTAGCAGTTGACGTGAATATGTAGTGGATATGTAGTGAATATGTAGCGTCATGTAGTGGAGTTACAACAGAATCAACAGCACAAACCTTTTAGGTGAAAAAAAAACACGTAGAAGTGCCAACTTTCATGGAGATCGGTCCAACGGTGTCGGAGTTTTGCTCTTATACCAACATCCTGTTTTATATATATAGATAACTTCATCAAAATCGGCCTCGTTGCCTTCCTTGTCTGCATCCAGCGGGGGGCGGCGAGTTTGGCGGGGGCGGGGGCGGTGGGGCGCACGGCGAGGCGGCGCGCCAATTGATCCAGAAATGAAGGGGCGCCACCGACCGCGAAGCCAGCGGTCGCGCCAGCCCATTGTTGTCTTTGCACGTTCCCATTACGGCCGGTGGGAAAATGCGGAGCACTTCCATTGTGCTGGAAACGAGGCTATTTCCGTGCCGCTGGCCCGCGCGGGGCATCCCGCGTCAGGAGAGCCCACGAGAGCCCAGTCATTGCGCATTATGACATTGATATTCCGGTGAATACAGATGGTGTCAGCCAACCACAGCTACGCTGGTGATAGTAAATTTTGGCTTCCAAATCTCTCGTCCGGGGTTTCGAATCCGGCTCTTGGTGGTGAGATTTCAAAGGGCGGAGAAGTCCTCAAGACCCATGACATTATCGAAGCGTGATATTTCCCAATCTATCTAGTCGTATATCGCATATTGTCTCAGTCAATGACGCAAGAAACGGATGTGGTGGATACTAATGGTAAGTCGGACTATGAATTTGGGATCAAAAATTAGTTTGCAGCGTTCAGAGCCCATGTGGTGTCTAAACGGAAATTCCAAAAAATACGGGCCATGATGAGTACCAACAGACACGTTTCCAGTGCTCGAGCATTACTAACAACAATCTAGGAGTCTTAGTGAGAGTAGTAGTGTGAAGATCAGCGTGTTAACCACCCATCTCGTCATTGTTGGGGATGAAATGTCTATGTAGAATTTGTGATGAGCAAAAGAGTATTTCCTCATCATACGAGTGAAATAATCTCCATTATCTCTCATCCATTAATTAATTCACTATTCCAGGTAATGCCAATGAGAGTAAGGTACGTAAGGTACTGAACTAAAAATAAAGTGGGAACTTGAATTCATAGCATGATAAGTAAAGTGAGATATGCTGAAGATCTCTAATTTTAAATGTAATTTTCCCAATTCCGGATCGATCTATCGAAAAGAAATAAACCTAAAATCTCTAGAAAATTGACGAATGGCGATTCAACCACATTATACTCCAGTGGCATTTATCAGAATGATCACTGAAGGGAACAATTAATTTACAAAATCACAGCCAACTTCAATAAACGCAATCTATTAATAAAGAAACACTAGTAAGAATTAATGCAAATTATTGAAACAAATTAAAATCTATCTAAAATCCCTAAAAACTAAAACTATTTACAAATCAACCTGCGCCGCACGATTTCTAATATGACTATATTTTTTATGCACTCCTAACATCAAGAAGAAACGTTTTCTGCACGATACCTTTTTTCACCTTTAATACGAAAAACCTGTCTGTGAAACGTCTTCTCTACAACTGATGTCCACTTCATGAATAATTCCTAATTAGAATTTTAATAAATTGTTAAATTACATATTCTTCCAAACAGCTGACCATTAAGAGCTGACGTGCTTACGGATGTAGTAATAGGAGAAACTGGGGCTAGTTGTGACAATTTTAATTTATTTAATTTTTGAAGGTGTATGCACCATGATTTAAAACTTATAATAAATGAAACAAATAGAATGGCTCTCTGTGTAACTTTCCGTGTAATTGTATTAAAAATACCTAATGTTTTAATGATATGTAAACAATTTTTATGCAGCAGTGCACTTTGTCACAACCTGCCCATCCACGGGGCACGTTGTGACATATGTAATAGAAATTAGAATATTGTTATTCTCAAATCTAACAAACATCTCCACAATACTGATTCATTTATATGCTAGCTTGTATTTAATCTTAATTGTTTTTAACATCCGAATGGTAGTGGGTATAAACATAATGTACTTCATTTTTAGTACAGATTTTGTGTGTCCATTTCTTACAATTTAACACCCTTTGACTTTTGAAATGATTTTAAACAAACAAGGCATACACGCTCTTCCTCACCTTTGGAGTTCTCGGATATGTTTTTGTCTTTTTTCGACATATTACATCTAGATCTTTGCTTAGGAACATAGCTTTTTGACACAAGTGACGCTGTCACAACGTGCCCCTTAGAACCTGTCACAACTAGCCCCGAGCGACACTAATACGAATTTCCGTTTTTATTTCATGGTATATTGCTTTTCATATAAATCAGAAAGATCGAATTATAGCTTATAAAGTAAGTTTCTCAATAATACTAAGCAGTTGAGCGTACCTCCGATTTATTGTTGCTAAGGTTAACTGGAACAACATGATAGATTTTACTTCCCTATGTGTAAAACAAAATGTTCATAAATAAGCAAATCAAACAACGATTCCCGCAGCAACTCAAATAGCAGAGTTAGACAAAGGTTTGGGACTGGCATGTGATCTATCACGAGCTGAACTCTATTGGGTTGGTCAGTAAACACGATGTCACAACTTGCACCTGTCACAATTAGCCTCGGTCTCCCCTACATGCGAATTTTAGATCGGCCCCACGGCATGTGAAAGTGTACGTTCGGACTGTAGGCCGACGCTTAAAATAATATTTGTTGATTTCAGTATATTTCTATATAACTCATCGTCATGAAGCCAGCCTCAGTATCGTCAATAATTTGACGATTCGATGCCACAAGTCACACACTACCCTTCTTTGAATAATTAACTATTAGTTAGTTTTTCACCATGCAATCATTCCAATCTCGTTATTTTCCATTTTGCACAATTCATTTTTTGAACAACCTTTAAATACGCGAGGGGGTTCAAATATATTTTTTCCTTTAAATGGCGAATAATCTTTTAACTAATTTTAATTGGTCATCTTTTACTTGTTCTTTAGACTCCATAAAAGGATGCTTATATTCTTTAGATACAAACCACAAATGTTCTCTCTAATTTCCATCCATCTCCTAATAAGCCACTTTCAGCGTTTTGTTGAACTTATCATCGGACATAGGAATGGCCGCCTGTCAGTTTATATCTCAACATCATCTTCGTCGACATCAATAAAACATCAACCGCACGATTTCTTAATCTCAATTATTCCGAGTTTAATATCAATTTGTGCGTCGAATATTTACTTGTTCTAATTCTAATAATATTGGTTTTTTGAACTTTATAATTAACACACATGCAAGCTCAACCTCAGTATTCCCAATTTTCAACTCTACTAAAAGTTCTTTTGTCTCATTTTTTTCCCATTAGCCATTATAATGAACGTTATCCTAACCAGCAATTCGATTGATTTTACGCCATTATTCTTACAATCCCGATTTAATTGTTCCAAAATAACAGTAACTGAGCTACCAGCGTCAACCAATACTGTTGTTTAATTTGTAGTATAATTTTCCCTTGGTCACTAACAACTCTGAACTTCTAGAATATTTCTGATGTCCTCACTCAGCCGTAACATATCATGTTCATCTAATATTACTTTTTCCATCACATTAATTTTTTTTACTCCGATCTAGTGAAATATTACTTATAGAATCCGTTTTTGTTCTCCAGATTCAGCCACTTGGATTTTATCAAAATTTCTTATACTTTCCAATAACCTCTTATTCAACTTATTTCTCGCCCTTACGAGATTTTCCGGAAAATCTACTTGTCTTTATCTCGCCTGCTTTTTGTGATATAGTTGATAGAATTTATTAATGGGCACATGTGCCCACCGTTTCTTGATTACTATTAAGTAATGATGAAACGAATTTCCCTAATTCATTTAACAATTTGTCCAACACGACAGAAGCATTATTCGTGCTTTCGCCAGAAGCATAATTTAAACTATTTTCAAACACAATTGGAAAGTGTTTGTGAAATAATTCTTAGGATTTCATATTCTGTCATTTCACCGCATGGTAAGTGCAGCTATCTTTCGTTTGCTCCCATATAGATTTGTTACTATTCCTAGGTTACTTCAGTGATAATTAAATTTAGAAACAAAAGATGCACAACAAAATATAGACTTCACCTAAAAGAGAGATTATTATCACCATTTATGAGTATTATCGCTCGATCGCCGATTTTAAATTCACGTGCATTCTAGATATCGATAAAGGAGAAACAAACAGGAAGCCATCGTCTGTTGATTCAGTGCCTTGCCCTGTTTGAGCATTCTGGTTTTTGCCAGTTACGATTGGTTTGCTGTTGTAAATAAACTAAGTGAATCATTGAACGTTCTATATTAAGTTTTTAGAAAACATATGTAATTACTTACAAGTATGATACATACTGTTATTGTTATTATTACGTTTGGGACGTTTATGTAAGTTTCAGTCCTAAAATATGTGTCCAAATATGCAACAAAAATGATAAAAATGATCAGAAGTATTTTGAGAACGCAGAGTTTGATTAAAAACGTGTACATTGCATGTATTAATATAGTTTTGACACTTAGAGAAAAAGAAAAAATAGTTAATAATATATTATTAGTTTATTTTTCTTTCAGTCTGTAGAAGTATCAACAGTTTTTATTTGGATATAATTTTTATAGACAGAGATATATCTATCAAAGACTCTTAAAAACGTATAATACAGAGTTCATTAACTTTTATCGGCAAGACTTTTCGGAAGTAATTATTTCCATCTTCAGGTTGAAATTAAAATCATAAGAACAATAAGTAACTACATTCAATTACAACTTCTTGAAAAAATGGGCAGATTTAAAGCAAAGACATAACATTCACGTACACGAGTCACTGAATGGAACGCTCCTCGATTAAAAGTTATTTGGAAACTCACATTTGGAACACGTGTTACCAGAACGATCACATGGATGGCGGTATGCGATGTGATTTTATATTGTTACTTATTGTTTTTAATCAATTCCTCTATTTTAAGCTATTAAACACGTGATTTTCTAACTGCACTGCACTCTACTTCACAACATTATCTTGCATTCACTTCTCTTTCCTATTCTATATTGCACAAGACTTCACACTTCATGATGTACCTCTCTGTATTTATATGGACTTCTCGTAGTGAGCTGTGATTCCGTCACATGATGAATATAATAACTATGTCGTTTGTTGTAATTATAGACATCGATATTCGTTGAAAATGTTTCCACCCTTGTGTAAGTAGTTTTTGACAAAAACACTGATTTGTAAATCAAGAGGCAAGACAGTTGTTTAATTGTCTAATAATAATTCGTAAATCAAAAATCAAGACAACCTAGCTTAATAAAGACAGGCTTACATGATTCACGTAGTTATTATTTTTTTTTGCAATTCGTTTTTGTAATCTAAACGTCTGGAAGCTGTAGGATATATTTCTCCATAATATTACGCCATATGCCTTCAATGAACATTCGTGAAATATGCACGAGAAGTATGCATACTGACTGAGTTTGAAAGAATTCTCAACGTTTAGCATAATGAACTTAATTTTGTATTAAATTTATTAATATGGGTATTCTATTCTAACCTAATTCAGAGACCCAAAAACTTTGTTACCTTAACATCAGTCAATGGCACATGGTTCATATTCAATGGACAGAACAAACTTTTATTAGAAATGAGAAAATGCATTGAAACTTTTTTCTTTGTTTACGATTAATTTGTTTCTACGGACCAAATAGAACAAATGATACTGTGCTATTTAAAAATTTGCATTTTGGTAAATATTGGGGAAATTATACAATTTTTATCTGTATATTCAATCTCTGAAGAGGTCAAATTTTAATTTGACGAAACGTCAGAACAAAATAATATTACTATCTCTTCATGCTGAGGGTTTTACACAAGATTCACTGGGCCTTTTTCTATATTAATAACAATTGGATCATTCAGCAGCCACATAAGCTAGTGTAAATTTTGTAAGAGTTTTGTAGCAATTGCATAATATGTAATTTTAGCCCATATTAAAAGAAATATGTTTTTCTTTATTTTCCTATTTGCTTATGCATGTTGATTTGTTTCTAATATTTGCTCATGCATGTTGATAATTAAAACGATCTTTAGCAGAAATGTACCTTAAAGTAGAGTCTGCTGTTGCTTTTTTATTAATTTATTGCCAGAAAAAAGTAAAAAATTATCTCTGACGAATGGAGTGGAGAAGTACCGTGTTTCAGACAGGGGCCGTTGTACAATAATACTCAGGAATGAATAGTGGTAATAACTGACGCTATCTCTTCTTCCGGAGGCAATCCTTGAAATTACAAAGAGAGTTATAATTTTCGATTACTTTTTACAACGAATTTTAAAAGGTACGGATATTATAAATAAAGTACACGTTTTGCAATAACCTGTCAAGTGAATTACTTATCGGAGAATGAGTGCGTAAGGAAATGAGATATGAATAACCTCATCTAATGTGATCTCAGGCGCCAAATCACACGATGATGCATAAGGAAGTATTTCGTCAATGTGTAAACGAGTACCGTTTAAGTTCCTTACGAAAAAGGCATGAGATATCAAACATTAAATACAATTTTCTTGTGTGTATTTGTATTGCGTGTAACGGTTGCAAGTACTGTATACTTATGTAAAACACACCCACTTTATAGCAAATTACCAGTGATACCTAATCTTTACTTCTTTAAGTAAGCCCAACGTCATTTACAGCAAGATATTCATTTTTCCTTTTATTCATCATTACACGTCCGAAGGTTTTCTATTCATATTTTATAGAACATGTTTAACATATGAAAAATGTGTTTATTGTAATATTCCGAATATAAATTCAAACAGTTATTCCTTTAATCAAATTCTATGCGTCGTGAGTAGGGTGCCTTAACGTTGACTATGAGAATAATTCTCCTTGAATCTCGAAGAGAGTTTATTTCATCAATTGAAAATCAGTTCATTTTAATGAGAGGATAAACTACAATTCAAAAGACATAGTATTTTCCACCGCCCTCGCATCTCAGAACAGTTCCTACTCTAAAGGCGGTCCCACACTTTCTGAATTCGCCAAGAAGCATGGTACTGCTCGTCTAATCCAGAGAAACTGATGTGATCGGCGAATGTTCGCTTCCGTAGATGTATCCAGAAGACAGACACATGGTGGATAGGGATGGCACCAAATGTTTGTCGGTCGCCAAATAGCAAGCAATCCATCCACAGTAGTCGGGATTCGGCGAGCAGTCAGTCGCTACTCGCAGAATACTGAATGTGTGGACCTGCTTTAAGACACAGCCTCCAAATCATACCGTTCTATTCCTTTTGTTGCCATCAACAATCAGCCACACTTGCAAATTCTGTTTCTATGGAGTCGTTTCAGGAAGAATGTTTTTATGGAAATTGTATATCGAATTATGGAAGCAAGAGAACAAACGATAATAGGAATTATGAAAATTAAGATGAATACCACTTGAGTAATCTTGAACAAATGAAGCTAATAATAACATCAATAATAAATCTACAGTATTTAAATTAAGGCCACAGTTTTGAAACTGTGACCTTGTTCAAAATAAACAATGAATTGTTTATTGTGATGATTTTCCTGTCATTTTTAACTTCAATGTTTGTTTCGATCTTAGCAGAGAGGAGAGCTGAATATAACTGAGGGGCATATATCCGTAGTTGTTTCAAAGGTTAAGAGCCCAAATGCGTTAATTTACGAGAGTGAACATGTTTATTGGCGCGTTTTGCCAAAAACTCTCGTTTCTGACATTCATAATTTGCCTTGGTTTGTTATGAGTGAGGGCCGAAATTGTGGAGCTCAAGAAAAAGTACATAGCTTGTACGTCATCACCATGCATCACACACAATTTTATGTCTTTATTTCTTCGAAAATGTTTAATAATTTATTTAACATCAAAATATTTAAAAACTATGCGTGACGTACTTTGTGAATAAGTATATTCTGCATAAGTGAATTATGGGGATAAGTGTAAATGTATGTATGTATGTGGGTACTTCGGTACAACTCCTTACGAGCTAAGGCCTACCAGCGGCGTCCCGGCCTTGCGGCCATGGGTTAAGAGGTACGTTTAGTTAGCACACAGCCATCCCTACGCCGTATCTCTGGTCTTCTCAACCTAAGAAGAGAGCTTTCTCATCGTCATACAGCACCAGATACTGTAACATTGCAAGGAAATCGCACAGTTAATTTTGCCCCGGCCGGGAATCGAACCCGAGGTTGCACCGTGGAAAGCGAGCACGCTAAGCAACGGACCTCCGAGGTCCTAATTGTAAATAAAATAAGTAAATATAATCGAATATTCGAATCGAGTTCCGACGATCTGAGGATTCCGATACCAGCTGAGTCGAAGCCGACCAGGTATCTACATCAGTGGGGCACCGTCCGGAACAAGCTCTAAGTTCCTGATCAGTCTCCCGGCATGTATGGTAGTGTACTGAATGTATGAGCAAGTAAGGGGTGAGGATAGGGCTGGAAAGAGGAAATGAATATTGCGCAAGGTCCGAGGCGCGTTTGATAGGGTACTCCTCCAGCATCCGTCTTGTATTGACCGGAGAAACCACAGAAATCTACTGATCAGAGCAGCCGACCACATTCACGGAATATAAAAGTGGCCGTGTTATTTACATTTATCATGCTTTTATTTAATATTCACGTAGGCAAACTTTTAATCAAGGAATAATACTTGCAAATAACATTTCTTAAAATATAAACTTTGAAGTGCAATATTCTTGAACTCTAGCAACATACGAGTATATTGTTTTCATGGAAACATTCTTCGTTTGTCGGAACGACAAAATAATATATTTTCAGATCAAGCTAGCCAATGTTCGTGAAACGAATGCGAATCATTTCTACATATTACTCACCGAACACGCCCCACACCCGAATTGATTTGGGGGAAATGAGTGCCAAAATAATCGGCTCACGAGACTGGACCGATTAAGAGTACAGTAGAGTGCGGTAATCCGAGCCTCGCTAATCCAACATCCCTTGCAATTCCAAAGGGCCTGATGAGCTCCAAGTCACCAAAGAAGCAAACAAGCGGCTACCATCAAGAGCTGGCACTTGACGTTTCTTTAATAATTTCTTTATTATCCTTGTTCGACAATATTATGTCTTTCAAGGGTTTTTATGTTACGAATTATACACAATCATTTTTAACTACATTTCATCATACCTGTAGAATATTTGAAAAAAATAATATTGAAACTAACAACTAAGGAAGCCCAGGAAGGGTCCTTCAGAAAAATACATACAATATTTGGATTAAGAAATATATGTTGAATTTAGGAATGTTTGAACCTGTTTGCAGCTAAATGCGGAGGATACAACAGGTCTTTAGAATATCTTGTTTTGATTGGAGGAAAAATATTGATTGATTTGCCTAGATTGTACTAAGGGGTGGCTGGCCAAGATGAAAGAGAGAAGTAGAAATAGGAAGATAGTTTTAGAACCCAAGTTTTTAGCGGTTCTATAGATAGTTTTTTAAAAATTTGATCATTTCTTATACAGCGTGAGTCACGTAACTTTATCACGTCCTGTAACTTTTGAACGGTTGAAGATATTGCAATGCAGTTTTCACGGAAGTGAATGAGGGAATGGGGCTAATTGATATGTGTATTGATTTCTGTTTATCACTTTTATTTTACGAGATATTTGAGGTAACTTTGTTTTTTCAAATGGGACTATACATATTTTTTCAGTCTATCATGACAAGCGTAAAAAGACAAATCCAAAGATATAAATATTGTCATATGTTAGACAAGCATTTTTTTGAGTAATTGTGATTTTTTTGCGACTAGTGTTTAACGGATATTTTCATTGTAACTGTCAGCCCCTCAAGGTCACGCAGCGCTCCCCCAGCAAACGCGGCGGTCGGGTAAGGGAAGGGATTTAATACTTAGGATACGAAAATATTCACAAACTGTCTTGCACTTTTTTCTGAACTCTCCTTTTCATCTTAATCCATTGTCAGTAATTTGGGTTGCTTAGGGATTGAAAATAAGGATTGTCTTAAGTAGTATTTATTGAAATAAGATTATTTCATCCCTAAGTTATATTATATCGTATTAAAATTGAAATTGTTTGCTCAAAATATACAAATATTTTGTACAGTTTTAATTATTTATTATTATTGTGCTTTGTTTCAAGATCCCATTACTACGTATCTTATGAAATCCCATAAAATAGGTGAAGTTATAAAACAATTTTATTACAATACAAACTTATGACAAACTCTTATTTTCCATCCTTTAATTCCTCAATCAAAGAAAGACGAAAATGTGAAAATACAGAAGGAATGAAAGCACAGTTCAGGAAAAAAACGCAATGGTTTGTGAATACTTGGATACTATGTTTCGTATTTTGCAAATAAAGATCCCTCCCCTTCCCTTCCCTCGTCGGGCGCACGTGTGCTGGTGGAGCGCTGAGGACCTTGTGTGGTGGGACTATCCAAACGACCGTTTTAAACCCCGGTCGCAAAAAAATCAAAATTAATCAAAAAAATTCCCTATCTAACATATAAAAATAGTCCATTCATGGAATTCGTCTTTTTACGTCGTCATGGTGGACTCGAAAAAATATTGTTATAGTTCTATTTGAAAAAACAAAGTTACCTAAAAAATTCTCATAAAATACAAGTCGATAAAATAGAACTTAATGCACGTATCAATTAGCCTTTCCCCTCATGACTTTCGTGTGAAAACTGCATTGCAATAACTTCAACCGTTTCAAAAGTTACAGGGGCTGCTAAAGTTACGTGACTCACCATG
>JAHLJT010008446.1:33623926-33685638 GCA_031308135.1 Acheta domesticus
TTGTCTTCAAAATCTAGTTCACCATGAGAAAAAAGGAATTAGAATACATATGCGTCAGAGGATGACTGAGGGTTCGCAGAAAGACTCGATTACGAGCAAGTTCAAAGGAATGATTGGGTGATGAAGTGCTAGATAAACAAGATTGAAGGAACGATTAAGAGGAGTGATGAGAACAACAAGAAAGAACTGGCAGAGGTGTGCAAAAAAAATTCACAATTCAATCTAAAAGAAACCGACGAAACTGCAGAAGAAATACCCTTAATTTAAAGTTAAAACGATTAAAAGGACCAAAAACTGAGAAATGAAATTAACACTTAGAATAGGATGAAGTCAATAAAAACAGAAAATGACGTGAAACATAAATAACACGTGAAAATACGAATGCAGATTTTTTGAAGAAGTGTTACAGAGAGAATTGAGTTGTGCACCACAAATTTATTTGTTTAGAACCTATTGTGTAATACGTTACTAAAGGCGTTATTTTAATTAGTTGTGAATGAACTTTTCTTTCTTCGAAAGAATGTCTTTTAACAAATATTATCACTGAAACAAATCAATAATTTACTAGTAACGAAAGCTGTATTACCAACGTAGATATTTCAATAGTAACTCACAAAAAAGGAAAACAAAATTGGGGTCACTGGGAATAAATTGTCAAATGCAATGCGTACGGTATTATCGACTGAAATGAATTAGAGCAACCTCTTTGTCACTGCAACGTCTTTAGAGGTTCGGAGGTTCTAGTCCTGAACATGGCGGGTTTTCGACGCTATATTATAAAGCTAGATCGAATTCAGCCACAGTCTAGAGAAGAATTCTTGCGGCCGGCCCCTCGGATTGTAAATTTCTCGTGGTTTCCCCAATATCTGGCGAATGCAGAAACTACTTCAACAACTGCACGGACCTCGGGCGATCTCTTCTTCATTCTCGCCCTCTTCTGTCTCCTTACATACATACCTGTGCGTTACTCTACCGCATATGTGGAGGGCAGTCGGGAGCTTCTTAGAACATCTCCCGGCAGGGACGGTGAACTGCTGGCGGAGATACCTCAAGGAGAAAAATCCTCGCTACTCGTCCTGTAGGTATATTACGTTTCAGCGATGGCGGAATACCTCCAACTTTCGCGATATAACATGCACTTCTCTTACGAGATTAATGTACAGAGCAGATGACGCGACAACAAACAAAATAATCAATTAATACATCAATGAATAGAAGTACATCGTCTTACGGACTCATATCCAGTGTCCAGAGAACTAAAAAGTACAAAAGAAGTCAAATTTAAAAATCTGGATCTTCTTACTTTTTTTAAACTTACGAGAGGACGACTTAAGCTGGTATTAGCGATAGAGCAGCGGGTGTTGTAATAAATCCAGTAAAACTAATTATGTAATTTGAAAAATTGCTCAAACTAATTATTATATTACTTTATTCACCGACATATTACCTTACTATCATACAATTCATAAAAGATCTGATTTCTGTAATATCCTTTACAGATGTTCTTTTCGGGTCTAAGGTACTTCCGTACTTCGTCTGAATGTTTTTGGTCCGCAGCCAAATCTGCCTTGTTGGCCAAAAGAACACTTTTTTACTCTAATTTTGTGCAATATTTTACTAAGTACGAAAAAGGCTGGAGTAAGGATTAAGGTAATGTTATATATTGAATAGAATTAAAGGTTTAATTTGCTCAAATATCTATCGGGAACCCAGAACCCAGAACAACTTTCTGGATATCTGAAACTTTTACCAATGTTACACTCCGATAAGCATGTTAGACCTGTAGTAGAAGAGAAAAACCGATTACATACTTATAAATATCTATACGGTATCTATACTATACTATGATTTTGTTAAAATCTTATTTTGAATAATTTGTAATGGTTTAAAATTACTCACGGCCATATTGTTCATGCATACGTTAAGCCTTATGAATCACTTGTGTATCAGCAATCCACATTCCATTTTTAATGAGAGAACACTCATGTTTTCATTACTTTTCGATTAAAAAGTATGAACTATGAGTGATATTTAGAATGATAGCATTTGACGTCCAGAAACAAGGAACCACCTTAGACTGGGTCGGTTGGATCTGGGTGGAAATCCCGATCGACATCGAGAGAGAGCGGGGGGGGGACTTATCTGGCCTTGGCTCCATGGCAAGTGCAACGACGGCAAACACATTCACAATCGTCAACAACACTTCGCGACAGTTGGCAGCCGCACCGTGGAAGACTACCCCGCGAGCCGCGGCGCGCCGCGTCGTCGTTGCCAAAGGCGTCGCGGAATATTGCGCGTGCGGCAGCGGAAGCGTCGACGGGGGCGGGGGGCGTTGCGGACGATGGCGCATCGTCCGGAGTGGCGCGTGGCCCTGACACGGCACACGCCAACCTCCCCCCGCCCCGATCCCCGTCCCCCGTTCCCAGTTCCCTAACGGAGACGCCCCTTCCCGCGACACAGGCCTCGGGTTCCCCGTTTGCCCACGCCTCCCCGGTCTCGCCTCGCCCACCCTACCCCTTGTGCTGCCGTCTGCCTTTGTCCCTTCACCGCCCTCGGCCAGGGTCCCTGGTCCCCGCCTCCTCTTCCTCCCCGCCCCCTTCTCCTCACCCCTGGTCCCCGCCGCCTGGTCCCCGCCGCCTGGTCCCCGCCGCCTGGTCCCCGCCGCCTGGTCCCCGCCGCCCGGTCCCCGCCGCCTGATCCCCACCGCCGGGTCTCCGCCACCTGGTCCCCGCCGCCTAGTTCCCGCCGCCTGATCCCCGCCGCCTGGTCCCCACCTCCTTCCCGCCCCCGTTCCTCGCCTCTTGCTCCCCGCCCCTGTCCATTTCACGTAACACCCTCGCCTCCAACTCCCTTCACCCTTCTTCCGACCATCTCTCCCACACTCCGTCCCCCCGTCCCGTCACCTGGCCCCCGCCTCTGCGCCGCTCTTCAGCCCCCGTTTCCCCCGCGTCACACCCACCTTCGCGCACGCGCCCGCCACGGTCACGGCCAAGGTTCCGCGTCACATCGAATGGGCCCCATTGGGAAGGTATTCATCATACGCCGCCACGCTCGTCATACGTAAGATGGTTGGGAAACGGAGTACGCGAATAAAAGCGGTTGGCAATCGGAGCGGCGAACGTGGTGGCAAGGGGGCCGTGCACTGTGGGGAAAACTTAACGGATGACCGGGAGGGTGTAGAAGACGTTGTTCAACAAATACGTACACAAAGTAGATATTTTCACCCTTTTTCGTGGAAAGCATACAAGTATTATGTCTACGCACTTTTCGGTGCATACAGACGTCCCCGTGAAGACCGGGCTGGGTCTTATTTCGCCAGGTGCGCCTACGCGTTACCTAGCAGTCTTCCTATTCTTGCGCCGATGTCTTTCGTAAGCCCATACGGGTCATTGAACAGAGTGTTGGACTTGCGCAGCTCGCGAGCCCATCGGCCGTAGTCGTGCATTGGAGGAAGGGAGCCAGGGTTCACCGAAATGGCGCTGACACTGCGATCCGTAAGCCCTTCCGTCGCGCACCTGGTCTCATTCCTACTCACAACTTATAGACCGGGAGCCAGCAAGAAAATCGACGTATCATAAGCTCAAAGCTAAAACGTTTTGAAAAGTTAGCCAGTATTATGAGGAACAAGACAACGCAAGTATGGCGGCCTGTAGGTGTCGGCGTTGCGCTGCGCAACGTTTTAAATATGTCGAAAAAATTGGGGAATGAGGACACAACTAATTCAAGTTGTATATTGTTCGTTAGATAGCCAAAGTGTGAAGGAGTTGTATGCCGTACCGAAGCGGCGTCTCGAACTGTTCGCCATACTGAATTGAAAGTGTCATTTTTTTATGACCGCTTGGATTACGAGCTCAAAGCTATTTTTGTGGTCTTAAGGTAGAAAATTCTTTCTCATTGCCGATTATGACCGGCCACACCGTTGCGGCGTCTCCGCCATACTGGTAAGTAGCCGCCATACTGGTTCAAAATGTCAAATGCCAAACGTCGATTTTCTTGCTGGCTCCCGGTCTATTACCGGTGAAGGGGAAGGAATTCATGATAGGTTTACAAGTGATACACGGTATGCCGGGAATGCACACAACACACAAAATCCTTGCTTTGCGCGGGATTCGAATACACAGTCTAGATGCATGTTCTTCTGCGCAAATGCTTTCAAGAACCTTTGGGGTTCTTGCGTGCAATTTCAAAAAAGCGCCTATCGTCTCAGATGCAAGTAAACTTCTATGAACACTTCTCTTTACACACATCTTCACTCAAACAACTCAAAAATGAACTCAAAAACTAAAATTATAGATGATATATGGGTTATATGTGCATAATGTACACTAGAAAAGGAAGTGTTGGAGTGGTCTTGAGATGCTTAATCACTTTTGGTACTTCTTGATATTTGTGGATATGAAGCTTTTGAGTGGCTCTTCAGTAAAAGCCATTTTAAGCCTTCAAAGGAGACACTTATTTTTGTAATGTACGTAAACAATCTAATTCCTCCCCTCCCTACCTTTGGACAATTGCGTAACAAAGTGACCTACACCCTCCTTCACAAGGGCTGATCAATAAAATATTTCAGAGGGGGGATGATGCCAATTTCAATTCGAACACCCTATAATTTTTTTTGAAATAATTTTTAAATTGTAAGCTCTAAACAAAAATGATCGAGTTTTTCATAAAAAGAATAATTTTGGATGTGATACATAGAGATATAAAGATATACCGATAATTTCGATAGAATGATTCTGGAAACATTGAGTAAAATTGCCAAAAAAAAAATAAATTTGGAGAGAACATGGTACCTATGAAAGAAACAGCTATTGTGAACAGAAAGAACACAGAACACCGTGGTCATAAGTCATTCTTGTTAATAAGGCATATTTTTCATAGAAGTTCCCTTGTAAGTGGTTGGTAAGCGAAATGTATAATTACACAGATATCAACTGTTCTTAATGACCACTTTTGATACAGAGTTTTACTTTGTAATAAATTGACTTCCGATTGTATCATGTTTCGTCGTAATCGTTTGTATCAAGGATATCGTAAAAACAAAAATGGTGTGAGAAAATGCTTACGACATTTATGAGGAGAATTTTACAATATTTGTTTGTAGTAATACAGAATACATTAGTAACACAGTATATATGAGATAATGAGATTACCTCAGTAGCAAATATGAGTATTAATGCCAACTATGAAATCAATGCCAGTATTTTCGTTTTTAACTCAGCAGCCACAACGTATACAAAAAACATTCATACGACAGGAAAACATGGTTTAACATTTGAACTCTTTTCTTCCTGTCTGACCAGGAAGTAATGAAAATGCCTTTGCAAATCTCGGGATCAGGAAAATGTGGCGCTGTTCTGCGTAAACGAGGAAGGAAGCGGGGGGCATGACGCCTGTCGCGGCTTCAGCGTTTGCATAGTTCAGCGAGGGTCAATAACATCTCCACGAAGGAGGAACCCGTTCCGGATCCACGTATTATTCAAACTGATCGCTGCTGAGATTCGTGTTTTAAAGGTCTTCTCGGAATGTGAAAATGAATAAAGGGACAGCTAACTTCCAGACGCCCTTGAATGCACGCATGAGGCTTCGTGAGCTAAGAATAGAATTTAATGGAAGTCTGACAGCGTAGTTAAAATGGTTCACTCGAGGCAAACAGGAATAAAATCAACTGACTCCAACAAATTTTGCATAAGCGTATTATGTAGGCCGTGAGAAACATCCTTTAAACTCTCACACTTCTTAGAGTGGGAGGGTTTTACTTTTCCCAGCGTATTTTTATCCGGATATTGAGACATGATTATCCTGTTACACCACTCAAAGCTTAACACATATTTTACATTTGCTCATGTCTACTCTCTCCTGTGGATCCTTGACTTAATGAGACGGAAAGAAACTTAGTATATTAAATTTATCATTAACAACATTGAAAACACATATTCTCTTCATTCGGCTCTTCTTTGAACCTGGTTATGTTCAAGCACTTTTCTGAAATCTTTCCTGCGATCGAAAATTAATACGATGAACACGACCGAAATGAATGCGACCGAAAATAAATAAGAAGAAACACAAAAAGAAGGTAAGTCGGATAATCCCCTGATTGATTATTTCTAGCCGGGCGCTAGTATTCTCTTCCAGACAGCCGCTGAAATCGACCTATATGTAGTGTCGAAAATCCTGTCACGGTCAGGACTCGAACCCTAGAAACTCTCGTTCATAGGCGGTACAGTGTCATCAATTGATGCCCTGAGCCATCTCAGCCAGTAACATATTATCAAGAGTTTTGCAGATATCCACAATACGCCTACCAGGATCCAAGTTTTCGAAATTTCCAGTGTTGAAAGTTGAATTTTGAAAATCTCATTTTTATATAAAACGGTAATAAATATTCAATGTAAGTAAAAGACTTAATAACAGCAATTACAGTTACGACTACATTAATGTCCCACGTAACCTTGGCCCCAAGAAATAAATAGTTAAATTTATAAATTACCATCTATATCTTGAACTTCTGTATTTCTACTTTCTACTATTTTCTGATGAGAATTCAAAAACATGATATATTTTACGACTGCTCAAAATATCTTTATGAAAAATTTCTTAAACTGGATGTGGGTGCAACTCACATACATATATAATTCGTGATTTATTAAATTTAATAAAATGAGAAAAATGTTGTAAATTGGAGTGTCAAGCAACTAATTGGAATCGCTTTTATAAGAGCATGAATTCCACTGTTTTGTGTGGTACGTTAACGATAATGGGTAAAATACAGTCGTATATAGAAATATTTTATGTCCATATGAAAATATTCTTAAGATTGAGGAAATACGTTATGAGTGCATTTCATTAACACACAACATGATCCAACCAGATAAAATAATCAGAAAATCATTAATTCTCGGACTAATAAGAGGAGGTATACGTGTAAAACGAAGTATTTAAACATGTGGCTTGTTTCTTAAACAAATTATTCTATATTCCTTGCTATTCGGTGCCAAACGGATAATGCACATTGCGCAAGGCCACGAAGACTTCGCTGGTGTTAACGTTTCCTTACCCTAGGCTAGGATATAGGTCATTACCTGGTGCTGCGTTCTCACCTGGAATTCCCTGTTGACTCTCCGCCCCAGAAGCTAACCAAGAGAAACGACTTCAGCTTAACTGACTCATCTTACGACAAACGACGCTTTCACCGCGCTGACGCGGACAATAACTTCACCTGCAATAAAATTACCACAACAAAACATTCGCTGAAAGCCCGTAACAACTATCTCGTGGAAGATCCGTTCGTAACGAGGTATCTAGAGCTCTTCAACAAGAATGAAGAGAGGGTGCCTTATTTTCTTGCGGGGGGGGGCGATGCCGCGAACAGCGGCCTCCCACGCCACCGCACCTCCTCTCCTTCCCCTCCCCGCCCATTCTTCTCCTTCCTCCTCCCCCGTCAAACTTCTCCTCCGGAGGCCGACACCTGGGCCTTTTTGTTAACGAAAGCGCCCGTGGAAAAGCTACGAGCCGCCTCGCCGCCGCCGGTGGGGATGGCGCTGACATACTTCTGCGCGGAAACAAGGTTAGAAAAAGTGTTTGTCATGGCCACGCCGCGCCGGCGCAAGAGCCTCGCGGGACGATGCCCGTTAGGCGGGCGCCGCGTTACGCCTGTTATACCGGCGTGTTACCGGCGCTGCCGTAAGCAGCCACCCAGCCGGCTCGACGGCGGCGGCGGCGGCGGCGGCGGAGGCGGAGGCGGCACGCCCATACCCCCGAATCTTTTCCTTCCGCCCCCCCCACGAGGAAGAACCACGCCACGCTCGTGAATCGGCCGGTTCGGCTGGATCGGCGCCCGCCCTCCCGCCTGCCAGGGCCGGAACTGCTTGCGGGCTAATGGGGTTCCTAACCTCACTTCCTTGACAAGGCGGAACGATGTTAACGTGACGAACCTCAATGTGATACATAGGCGAACCTTGACATTGATTTGGGAGAGAGGAAATGGGATGGCGCTATGTTCTGGTTGTAGTTAAAAATAATAATATGCCACAACTTTCCAATGTGAAAGTAATTTTGTCTACGGATTAGAAGTATCCGTTAAAAATGTTTATTTAATTCATGATCATGTTTTCCTTATTTTTAGCGATATTATTATATGATTTTTATCCATTAATTCAAACATGGGTTAATGTTCATATTCATGCATATTAAAAAGTGGCTTGTCCTGAAGAATTACTCTTCACATAAAGACAAATATTTATTTGCGAACATCTTTTCCCTTCTTGTTGCACAATAACTTCTGTTGAATGATGGTTTTTCAGCAAGAATTTAATTACCTTGATACCTCTGCCAACTCTAAATCCGCCACTAGCTAATGTATGCAATCTTGTAGTTTTCATTGAGAAGAATTTCTCAAATAATAAAAAATTACGCTTAGAGGATATCCTATGAATACAATATCGCTTTGTGTCTACAAAATTGTGGCGTCCATCACTGAGCAATACGCACTGTATTATAGTAGTATCTATTCAATTTTTATATTAATTCTAATATTTTTTTAAATTTCTTTAAATTCAGCGCTTAGAAGGTCAATCATATTTGTGTTGTCCAAACTTTTATTTACATTTACACGGCATTTATAATGTTTCATAAAGTCCACGTTCTTATGGGACGGCACTGATACAGAGTAGATATATACGGAAGCAGTAGTGTCACAGTCAACCCCCTAACTAATGTATGTTTATCTTACACTTGATAGTCACACTGTACATGAATTGCCGAAAATAAATTTATATTGAATTTCCTATGGTGTTATATTAACACGGAAGAATTAAACAGTTAAATGGACTGTCACTAAAAAACAGGGGACCATACCAGCGAGATAATATTAAAAAATTTCATCGTTATAGTTAGCGCCCGGACTGAGTACGACCTATAATTTTAGAAATGTGCAAGCATTTATGACTTAAAAATATGAAAATAGGACTTAGAAAGGCTTGGTTGCATTAGGGAAACCTTCAAAATCTTGCCGTAATATAAAAACCGTTACTATGTTAAAAATATAGTTTTAAAATCCTGCACATTCTCAATTCATCCCTTCTCCTTTTGAAGACAATTTTAATCTGCTAAAGTTATTATAGAACAGATTAATCTTGGCACAAAACCTGACAAAAACCAGATTAACACTTCCTTCCCATCTGATGCCTTCTATGCTTTCTTTTTCCCGTTCTTTAGAGCTTATAATCCCCTATTCACTATACTTAAATTAGACAACAATTAGGGGAAATGAAAAATCTGTTTTGAGGACGCCTGCCAAGCAAGTATGCGAAAATGGAATAAAAAATATAACAAAAAGTACGAAAATTCATGGAAAAATATGAAAATTGCATAATTTTTAGTCATTGTAGTAAAATCTGCTTAACTAACTATTTTCAATGGAAATCACACAAAGAAAAAATATGACGTCATAAACATCCGGGCTTTAGTCATAATCAACTATAAGAATTTGAAATACTATGAATGTGTTCCTTGTTCTACTTACAGACTCCACATACATGTTTATCCATTCACTTCCTATTTCATTCATAAAAAACACAATTCTCTTCGACTACTTATTGATACCAAACATGAATTCTAAAGCACTAATCTTTGGTAATAAACAAGGAAACATTTCTTATGATACCTCGAGCCGTTTCTTAACCACTCAACAATACCACGCACAATCACCTTTCATTGAATCGGTTTCCGTCGCTTTCCTTTTTAACGCAAGTACAAAATTACGGCTTCGTGAGATACGGGGAGCAGAACGGATACCGAAGCGCTTGACTGCCCCACAAGTGAAGTCTTGCTTAGTATCGCGAGAATGCGCGCGCGTCGCCCTAAGAACCGCTACTCCTTCTAACACTTTCGTTCCGGAAGCCGTTTTTGTCCCCTCTTTACGCTGCATTGCCTCAGTTATTTTGCGGCCTCTTTATTCTAAGCATAGCACACAAATGAAATAACTGGAAATATATTTCATATATCAGCGTTAGTAAATGTGCAATAAGACGTTCATAACGATGCAGAGAACGAGTTTCGAAAACAATTAAAGACGGATCGCGTTAAAAAATGAATACAAATGCGTACAGATGGAAAACATTTGCAGTTAAACAGCTTATTATTACCTTATTATATTTTATTACTACCATTAGAAGTTTTGCGGTAGCAATATAGCAATAGCATTTCGCTGAATTTTTCAACTACACCAGGGAGCGAACGATAAATTTGGAATCTTGAGACTCCCCTTCACCCCTTGCTATGTAATACAATGTCCTAAAGGAGATACTTATATTTTTACTGTATACGTTATTTCCTTCGATGAGAAGATCGAGATCCATCGCATAAATTCCCTCGATGGAGAGGATCGTGGGTTACCAAGGAACCGTAAAATCAGTTGACGGAAGCTACCTATCTTGTCGAGGGAAATATGAAAATAAGTAGGTATATTAGAAATAAATTAATAAATTAATTATGTAACAAGATCTTGTATGTATCACAGGCGTTAACTTGTTCTAATAATCGATCATTAGAACCCATATTAAGCGCTTTCAGTGTATATTACAATAAAATTAGACGGATAATTATAGAAATTTTTCCTCTTCAATGTAGTTAGAATATATACAATAGAGACGCATTAAAATATCCTTTAATTTTCCTAATAACCATTTTAAAAAAATTTCATAAAAGTTCAGTCAGTAGGGCCAATATGTAATGATTCGACTCGAATAGCGCACGGAAGAAATACGTTTCTTTCCATTTGTATGTTTGTGTTTTCCCCACTTTCATTCTCTACAGAAGTGCTGTTCGAAGAAATTACGAGTCTCCGATGAATTTTGATATGGTGCGTATTATTTTTCTTCTAAAGCCTTGGGAGGAACATATTCACTACAAATGATATGCACTGTAATACATTTCAAGTCACTTCCTTGTTCGTTTGTTAATACACAGTATATTGTGTTCTCTTCCCCTATACTTTACGCATATACACATGCAAACACGAGATTGAAGAATATCATGACAATCGCAGATGACAATACATGTTTAAGGATAAACATGACAATGACATATTTAACGTTAGAGAAATTACTAATAGTAGGCGTACAGGGAAACTCATTCCTCTTAAAAAAAGTATCCTATTGTTTAAAATTGGGTTTCCTATTGTGTGAGAGAAAATATACTAACATAAAAACCGTACAAGGGTTACTTTACAGGCAGGATAGTTTGTCATAAGAAGAAACCAACTCTGGCTGTATGCAGAAAATCAAGTCACTTGCAGCAGAATAATTGTGTAAAATGCTATTACGCCACGGCGACATATGTTTCTGGAAGAAAAAAATGCATCGATTTGTATTTTAAAATAATAATTCACTATTGGGTCTAATTTTCACAAGAACGGACACCTACAGTATTTGTCTTGATGGAACTGAAGGTTACTGCTCCACTTCCGTTACAATCTTTATGTATATCATAAGCATTAATGAAATTCAATCTTACAGGTCTAACATACGTAAGAAACGTAACTCTTTACAAACGCTTCAATAAAAAATAAATTTATACGCAATTAATAAGAATTTGAAGTTAGCAATGAGTGATATTGTCGAAAACAAAACAATATTTGATATCACCGACTGCGACTTTAATTACAATTCAATAAATTCAATGACTGCTGTGAAATTATCAACAATTTAAATTATACCAAAACAGTTGAGCTGTCTTAACATTGACGATTTACCAACTAATTTCATGGGTCATTCTAGTCGCTCATAATATTCGGCATTTTTTTATTGTTCTTCCTCTTAATTTTGTTTAATTAACAGAGATTCATTCAAACCATTGCTAATGGCATGGGAAGAATTCACTTAGTAATGGTTGCTCCTATCTCACTCTTCTTTCAAGCTATCTGGGCCGCGAAATCCTTGTTCGTAGCAGTTACAGACAATTTTGCAAAAGTTCATTTCTCACCAAAGTGTTATTGAGATAATGTAACTACGTGACTCGCTTCATTATTTTGAAATCTCATCATCAAATAGAACGCCATGTAATCTTCCATGCAAAACGAGAAGGAAAACGGATTTTTTTGCAAGTAAGAACTCACATTTTTTCCCTCTCGAATTCACTATCATCAGGGCCAGTTACGGAAATAGGAAACTTGATAAGATGTAGAGAGACAAGATAAGAAACGTTTCCCGCCTTTGCTTCGAAATCCTCCTGAAGAGGAAGGACGAAAGGTTAATATTTCGTAATTCTTAAATATGAAGGGATTGTGACAGTAACTATATAAGCCACACTAACCATTATAAACCCCGCTATTTGTAAATGTAAATACATCGATTTGGGTGAAAGAGTGGTTTTACTTGTTACTACATATATCTTGTTCATTATTATCAATGGCTTGGGACAGTCGAAATCGGTCATTAGCAGTAAGTAGAAGTTCATGAATTCGGCAAATAAATCTACCAAACGGCAGATCTAATATTGAATTTCGAACCAAATATTGACAACTTTTGTACTTTTCACAGCTAAGAAAATCGGGAAGGGGAGAGGAAAAAATACAAATAATATGTTTATTAACGTCTAGTATATTGTTTTGATCACACGTTGCTTTTATGAAGTGTACAAGTACTTGAAATATGATATCATTGTAAAATAATCTTGAAATTTCCAAACGTATGGATAAGTCTGTTGACGTAGGGTGGGAAAATGTTCCCTTCATAAGCACAAAACATTTTAATAATCGACAAAAAATCAATATATTAGACTACAAATTGTAAATATTAAATCAGAATAAATGATTTTGTTAATTTTAAGGCAAGTGCGTAAAAAAATCGTCAATAATGTAATAACAGTTGTCTAATTGTTTCTTGTTTTACACCAAGAAAAAAAAAGTCAAATTATGTGTAAGAGGCGATTGAATAATAATGTAAATAATATTTACTTTTTTACTTAATAGTATTTACATATTACGTGTGAAACTGAGTATATTAATGTATATTTGAAAAAAATTGTAAACATATTTTATTATATAAAATGTACTTACCTACAATGTTACTTATAGAAGTTTGCTATTTGAATTCTATGAGTCAAACATGGAAAAATATTTTCCTCATCTCTACGTTTTATTTAGTTTCATAATTCACATAAAGGAAAGCTCCGCAGGCAATTATTTTATTATTTTATGTTAGTGGGTAATTTTATTATTTTATGTAGTTTATGTACTTATCTTCAAGATATTTAATTTTGCCTATTATTTTTTCCTTTTCCCCCAATGGAAAAATAGCTTATAGTTGTTTGCATGAATTTTCGTACGCATTGCATTATTGCAAGTGTGAGGCATCTTGAATTCATAACTGAATCCATCACCCTTTTTAGTGATATTTCGCCGCTTTTTCTAAGCAATGGTTTCAAAGGACATTTAAGTCAACTTCGTACGCAATAAAGTGTTCAATCGTGTGTATTAAACATGTTTGAATTAAAAAACAATTCTAAAATAGGAAAATCACTGAATCTCGAAAATAATGAGTATTGTTAAAACTATCTGGTTTTTAACGTAATTGTATTCCCACCATATTTGTTCAAATGACCGCGAGAGTACAAGGCCGTGACTATTGTACAAACAGTTCCTAGTCAGGCTCAAACAAGCGAATCGCTACTTTGCATTCGGTGTATCCTCGTGCGGGCAGTAAATTAAGAGACTAATTCATCGTCCACGGCACGCCGCCAAGACAACGGGGCCTTCCTGTCGTCACGTCACGCACACCCCGCCCAGCCGCGTTGGATAACGCACACACAACGCGTTATTAAATACACTTTTACGCTCTTCGCAGGCACCTATCGTAACTTTCTACCGCCTCGATGCCCATGTAGCACACAACCCACTAGGGAAATCGCTCCGTGTCCTGCAGCTCCAAATCCACCTCCTCGTCCTCTTCCTCTTCGCACAGAAAGCAAATACGGGCACCCTCCACCGCAGTCGGCCCCCTCCGAGAGAGGGGCGGGGCACGAGGAGGAGGGCGACGGAGGGGGAGGGGAGGGGCAGGCGTGGGACTTCTGACCCCGATTCGCAGCTCCGCTCGGTCGCGGTGGCAGGCAGGGCAAGGGGAAGATCTGCCCGGTGACGCCAGGTGAGGCGAAGCGAGGCGGCGCGCGGAACGGGTCTGGGAACGAATCCCCGAACGAACGCCTCCATCGCCCATCGTCGCCGCCGTTTGCAGATTTCGCGCCCCGCAAGCAGTACAGTTATGTGTGAGCTGGCGAGTAATAACATATTTAAAACATTAGCCCGCGCTCTCGCCGCAGCCGCGCCCGCGCCTGCAACGCCGCACCGGAAGCCGCTGACGTGCGCCTTTGGCGTCACCTGTCCTCGAACCTGAAATGAAAATCGAAGGACAGGTTCAATAAACCCGGATGCTTGACGCAGGGTTTGAATAAATGGATGCGAGGCGCAGTTTCGGAGAGAGTGTGCTGGATGTGCGATTGTTTTCTTCCATGTTCCATCCGCGTTCTTCCGCATAGTACTTGCGAACTGTCGCAGGTGAATCATCCAATATTCATCTCGTCTCCGTTACTTAACATTGGAATTCAGAGGAAGACAGGACACGTTGCTATGCCCAGTTATAAATGCAATTAAATTTTGTCAAATAGTATTGGAATTGGTTATCTCCGTGTATGGCAACTGCTATGGTAATTAGTCCCGTTAGTATAGTGAACGTTTTTATCGCGGGTGGTGGCTGTGTACCTTCCCCACTGGATGCTGAGATGCGGTGCCGACCCACATTTCGGCTTGTGGGGAATTTCCCCATCCAGGCAGGTATTCTCCAGCCGGGCCACTGCCCAAGTTGGGACACGCTCTAGGCTCCTGACTTGTACGAACCCTAGTGCATATAACGTACGTGTAAGTAAGGGGACAGGGTAGGATAAGGGAGGGGGAAGGAGAGATCACGCACTGCCCGTGATTCATTTTTTAGGGTACTGCTCTGGCATTCGCCTCGTGTTGCTCCGAGGAACCACGGAAAAATATCGATCAGAGCAGTCGGCTGTTAGGATGTTAGTGGCTGAAATAAAAAACCCGACGCCGTCGGGACTCAAAACTAGGTTTCTCCGATTTACACCAGATGAATGCCGGAGCAGTACCCTAACAAACGGGCCACGGAGCCCACGCGATCTTTCCTTCCTCTTCCTTGTCCTATCCTCAACCCTTACACATACTTACATCGACATGCACTACACTACCACACATGCCGGGAAACCGGTCGGGGACTTAGAGCTTGTCCCGTTTGGGGCGTTGCCGCACTGGAGGGAGATACCTGGTTGGGGAAACCTCCGTTAGTTAACGGTAAGTCGGCGCCGGATCTCGTCATTCAGCGAGGGAAGATCACCGCCATTTCCCGATGAAAAAACATGCACTACACTTACGAGACTTACGACCTAAGAAGTTGACGCTCCTGATCACTAACAATCAATCAGCAAACGTCAAGAAGCCGAAGACTGCGGGCCTGATTTCCACGGGAGGAAGTTTTCACCAAATGGTAGTGGTATGGTTGGCATGTCATATCGCCATAAACATTCACTTATTACAATCATCATTTACCCCTCATGATCACTTCACCAGCTCATCCTGGAGAAGGGAAGGCTCAGTTGCCAATGAAAGGAGAGGTTACGAACACAAATTCCTCCTCTCGTACACACAGAGATGAGTTTGGTGCATTTATTAAAATAGCAGATAAGTGAAATAAAAAAGAGGACAGAATGATTATCAAATGAAAAACAAAATAAATGTTTAGTCAAAACATAGTTTGCTACTAAACGTATATTCGAAATTTGGGCATAAACTCGAAATTTGGGCATTGGGATCATATTTAAAAATTTATTCGAGTCAGCAATACATTCCACCAACCAAAGAATTTGGCGCAAATGTCTTTCAATGAAAAGTTTTGAACATTTTCAAAAATTAAAAATTATGTTTCCTTCATCTCGCATGCAAACGTTTACATAACAGATGCATTTTAAAATGAAATGCCTTTTAGGGACATAACTGCTTCTAGTGATGTCCGATGAAGTTTAACGAAACATCGTAAGATTTCTTGAGTAATTATTTCATTTCTCCTTTCCGATAATAAAAGTCCATTCGATGTTATAAGTGGCTGCTAAATATTAGTCAATAAGCTTTACTACTGCGGATTCCCGAATTCGTGTCTCAGAATAGACATTATCTGTTAATTTTTGGTAAAAATGAAGAACAATATTGAATCCACCGCCAGAAAGGCGATTTTTCATTAAAATTCTCACATTTTCAAAAATTAAAGATAGTACTTTTTTTTCAAATTTCCTGCGTTTGGTGAAGAGATCATTTCAAAAGATAACTGAAGGGTTCGTAGGATGCAATATTGGGATTCAATGTTACATAAAAAGTAACCGTCGCCAGATGACATTAAACGATTAAACTCGATACCCAATTTTAAGAACAACGTAAACTATTTTGTGCTCTATAACAGTTTCTATTAAATTAGACTGTACTGGCCATCAAAATCATTTTATTTAACAATGATATATAATGCACTAGTTTACATTTTTATGATATAATTTTAAAAAATACTTAATTTGTTTGTAACAAGCTTCGTACGTCAGCTTCCGGGTCAATGGCCCCCATGTGTTTTGTAATTTTAATGTACTTTTGTGTTCTGTATTCTGCCACCGGGCAACATCAGCCCAATTGTAGAATAAACCTTATCTATCTATCTATTTATCTCAATCAAGTTTTTCGTCCAGATTCTCTGAACAATTGAGCAAATATTGAGATGGCCTCTTGTTTTGCTTCTGGACATAGATATAGCTTCACTATGCCCCCTTTTGGAATTTGGGGTCGGAGAAGAACCGTGTGTATGAATTGCTACCTTGTTACCAACACTATAAATTCAAATCTAATGTTTGTTTAAGATGTAAATACGTTTTCTGTAACTCGAGAGCGAAAATTTCCAGTTTTTGAAATATTGCTAACCTGGCTTTTATTATGTACGCACTTTTATTCATCATTTAATTATGAATAGTGAAAGAGTCGGGAAGAGATTCTAGAGCTCAAGAAAACGAGCGCAGATTATACCTCTCCCCCATATCTCACATAATATTCCTTCTATTTTTACGAAAAAGAAATTAATTCAAAACAAACCGTTATTAATAACAGAAGAAAATATGTATTGTTTTGCGTTACTAATATACTACACGCCATTCGTCCAACATTTTTAATTCTTCAATAATTTAAAATTACGTTTCCACATGTTGTACACAGTTCATTTTTTTAGATCCATTTTCAAGGAAGCAAGTTCCATATTTCTTAACGCTGGTACCCATTAGTATTGTGATTTTTATAGAATTGTATAAAATGTGAAAATGTGAAAATTGTGAAAATGTTTCGTCAATATATTGCAACGATTACAATCGCACAACATTGTTTTTACAATCAATTTCCTATGGACACAATATGATAAGAAACCAGGGAACGCACTGTGGAAACTTTTATCTGCTGTTCAACTATTACCCATCTGACTGACTCATGGTCTGTTTTGGTGCAATATCTGCAATGACATACTTCCAATTCCGAGAAATTTCTTTGCTCAATCTAAAACAATGAGAACATACGTAACATCCCCAAAACACACAAAACTATGGGGTCAGTAGGAATATCAAGAAATTATGTCGTCCTTGTGGATCAGCTATTGACTGGGAAAGTGGGGGAATAAAGATAAGAGTGTTTCCTTTTCACAACTAGGAAAGCGAATTCGACGTAACAAATCTTTACTACACTTAGTGTATTGTATGGATTTACATAGAAAAAACAATATTTTACAAGGAGGAGAAGAACTATTCACAGAAATGTTGTAAAATATTTTAAGGATCCCGATTTAATATGAGATCCGCCCTATCAATTCGTCCAGTATCTCACGAATGAAACAAGGAGACATCACTTCCTTTTTCTCTAGTACTCAGCTATCAGGTTGTTTGAAAAGTCAATCATGCTCATATGGTTAGGCGGAAGAGCAGGCCAAATGGCCTGAGCCGAGCCACTAATAAAGAAAATTATTATTATTATTATTATTCCACTACATCACGATTAAAGATCTTATGAGTCGGCTGAATATAAAATCTACTCCAGGTTGCAACCAGCTACCTAAGGAGCAGATTCGGTGACTATCAGTGCCTCTACAATACTTTACGCAAAATGTGGGCTGTTCCAAATAAAGCAATTTCTTGCACTTCCCAGTCTTTTGAATTACCTGGGAGTTTAGACAAGTTCTTACTCAAATTTTGCGGAACAAATCCCAGAGCTCCGATAACTATCGGGACGACCTGTGCTTTTACGCCCCACATTCGGCTGATCTCGATTTCCAAACTCTTGTATTTAAGACGTTTCTCTGCCTCCTTGGTAACGACGTTTTGATCGCAAGGTACAGCAACATCGATAAGTAAACACGATTTTTTCGCCAAATCCCGGATAACTATATCCGGTTTGTTTGCCGCTATCGTGCGATCAGTTTGAATTTGTTGGTCGTACAATATCGTACACAATCCAACAGACGTCACCGGTTTCGGTGAGTGTTCGTACCACTTGGGGCATGTGTTTGGAACTTCGAGGGCGGTACAGATCTGCCAGTGGAGGTAGCTACACACCCTATCATGTCTTTTAAGGTATTCGGTCTTTGCTAGGATTGGACAAGCTGAGACAATATGATCAATGGTTTCTACTTGCTCCAGACAAATGCGGCATTTGTCATCTTGGGAAATTTTGAGAACCGCTTTATCATAATGTCGTGTTCTCAAGACCTGATCTTGGGCAGCTATTACAAGTGCTTCCGATTCTGGCTTCATCCTTCCCCTTTTAAGCCACATAAATGATTGATCTTTATTGATCTGCACTTTGTCCATTCTTTTTAGGTATTGTCCGTGGAGTGGTTTGTCTCTCCACGATTTCTTTAACATTTTTGTGTCTCACACTTCATGTTTAGCAGTATCAGAAGTTCAGTGTCTGTGTTATTCGACGTATCTTGCCTAGTTTTCTTCGCAATGTTTCTTGCTACACTAACAATGCCTCTGTTTCCCATTCTTCGGTCAGATTTCATGACCTGCCTCATTAGAGGGTCGTCTTGATGGCTGACTACATACTTCCCCAACCCGACTATTGCGTTGTGCCAGGAGGCCTCAATTTGTCTGAGGCCTCTTCCTCCTTCCTTACGTGCCACATAAAGTCTATGTACATCAGCTCGAGGGTGGGAAACATGATGCATTATAAGCAGTTTTCTGGTTTTTCGATCCATGGTGCGAATTTCTTGCTCAGTCCAGTCCACTAGACCAAAACTGTATTCGGCTACAGGTACCGCCAAACTACCTATTGCAGATATTTTATTCCTGGAATTCAGAGCGGACTGCAGGACCAGTCTCACTCTCCTATAATATTCCCTACGAATTCTCTCTTTCATTCTGTCATTCGAGATGGTCTCACATTCTTCAATGCCCAGATATTTGTAAGTTTTACCTGGCTCAAGATCTTGAATCACAGTGTGCGTATCAATTTCAATGTTCTCAGACGTTGTGAGTTTCCCTCTTTTTAAATTGATTTTTGCACACTTGTCAAGACCAAACTTCATGCAGATGTCATTGCTAAAGTCATTCACGACAGACAGCATTTGGGAGAGAATCGCTTCATTCTTGGCAAACACTTTCAGATCATCCATGTAAAACAAATGTGATACTGGCCTTTCATCACCATGGAGCTTAAAACCAAAGTCAGCTTGCGACAACTGTCTCGATAGTGGGATCAAACTAATGCAAAACAGCAGAGGGGATAGTGAATCTCCTTGAAAAATACCCCTGTTAATCTGAATACTTCTGGTTTCTACTGCTTCCTTTCCGCTGTGTATTAGTAACCTGGTACTCCACGACTTCATACTAGCCTTGCAAAATTCAATAAGTCTAGGATGAAATCGATAGATCTCCAGGGTCTTCAAAATCCAATCGTGTGGTACACTATCAAAGGCCTTTTGGTAGTCAATCCAAGCCATGCTCAAATTACGTTTGCGTTTCTTTACATCATTCAAGATGACTTTATTCAGTAGCAAGATTTCCTTACAGCCATAAGAGCCTTTACGACATCCTTTTTGTTCAGCTGGCATTAGATGATTCTTATCTAGATGTCTATACATTTTGTCAGCTATGGCTGAAGTTATAACTTTGTACAGTACTGGCAGACAAGTAATTGGCCTGTAGTTCTTCGCCAATGAGCTGTCTCCCGCTTTGGGTAGCAAATACGTGATGCCGCGTGTGAGCCATTCCGGGATTTCCTTTGAGTTTTCAAAAATTTTATTAACAGCCTTTGCTAGATGAGAATGTATTGCTGTTAATTTCTTAATCCAATAAATCTGGATCTTATCAATCCCGGGGGATTTCCAGTTTCCCATGTTCTTAATTGCTTGGAAGAGGTCCTCTTCCGAGAGTTGGTGAACATCTTCCACTGTTTCTACAAGTTCATCGGCAGCATCAACTTCAGATTGAAGCCAAGATGCGTCTTTGTTGTAGGATCTGCTCTCTTCCCAGATTCCTGCCCAAAATGCTTCGACGTCATCTTTTGAAGGAGTAACAGCTTTGCCATTCGGTTTTTGAGTCAGATTGCGATAGAATCTCTTCGCGTCTGTTTCAAACAACCGGTTCTGTACACGGAAATCTATTCTACGTTTGTACCTTCTTATTCGTTGAGCCCATGCTTGAATTTTCTCTTTTAGCTTCTCAACTACCATTAGCCTGCTGGTGTCATTTTCAATTTGGTATTTTTGTTCAACATTGAATATGTTTCGTTGAACTTTGGAGGTGTGCGTTGATTTAGAAGATGCCTCAGCTAATAGTGATATTTCACGCCGGGTGTCGACTATCCGTTTCATAATTCTGTTCATCCATGGGGGTACAGAGCTGTTTACTCTGTTTTGCTGTCGGCCGTCGGTGTTCTTGGCTGGCCCCAAAATTATCTGAGATACTAGATATCCAGTTGCGTATATGATGTGATTGATTTCAGTAATATCTAGATCTCTGCCTGGGGTCTCCACCACCTCATTTAAGACAGAATTCACTGTTTCTATCACTCTTTTAGCTTTGGCATTTTCGTATATTCTCCTCAACGGTTCGCGAGATTCAAACGGAAGTTGACTAACTCTTTCTATCTCGCGCCGAAGGAGATTTCGCATCATGTCCCTTATCGTGTAAATCATTGCCAGATGAGTTTTCACCACTGACGTGTGTTTCACTGGAAAGCGATGAACCTTCCACGGGATCATCATTTTCAAGTTCTACGTGTTCGTCATGTGGATTGTTCGAACGAAGTACATACTCCGCATTTCTCTCAATGTCAGCAAGTTGTTATGCTGTGAATTTTCCACTGCTGAGTATGTATCGTCGTTGACTGGCAAGCTTCTTTGAGTCTAGGGTAGGTCTCATATCTGGGTTCCGCTCTCTCCATACCTTGAAAACTTCTATTTCTGAGCCCCCATTTTTCGCTTTTGCATAGTAAAAGCACCACATCACCTCCTTTAATTCATCCCGGGTCCATCTCTGACGATGGCTTCGAGCTACTGCCGGCTCTGGGTCCCTGGGACTAACACCCGTGGGATGGCCAGACGTCGACAAGGTGACATTAGCTCGGTTTCTGAGCAGGTATGGGACATTGGTAGAACAAGGCACGTTAAGATTCATTACATTGCTTGTTCTATCCATTTTGCTCATTGGTTTGAATTGAGGATTCGCAGGACGCAAGTTCGAGTTCACAGATCACACTTAACCCTCGGGTTGTTTCCTGCCATCCGTTACTGCGACCCACAGTGGCCTCGGGGCATCCCCCCGCAGGGCCCAGCAAGGGGTCCCTCCGATCGCCAGTCGGCATTACTAAACCCTACGGGATTTTCACTGACTGCTGAAGGCAGCCTCCTTCGCTGGCTAATGCAAGGTTCGGGCCTCCACTCTAATCAGTGGCCTGGTGTGCCAACCCAGTTTCTCTCCTGTACCCTCTATGAGCCGACAACAGGAAGTCCAAAGGTTCATGACCCTTCCCTCTCTACTTACTTCCCACTCTCCTCAAAATGGAGTACTTCTTCGTCTGACCCCTCACCTTCAACCTATTCAGCAAGGGAGGCCCTACCGGTAGCTAGGCTACCACTGACATAGCTTTAAGGCTCATGGGGGTACTCAAGCTCCACCACCAACTCCAAGGTCGTGTACTCCCTAGGTGGAGTTATTATTATTATTATTATTATTATTATTAATATTAATATTATTATTATTATTATTATTATTAATATTATTATTATTATTATTAATATTATTATTATTATTATTATTATTGTTATCGTTTATTTTTCACAGCTTCCTGGTACAAGTTGTAGGAGTCATACAGATATTTCTATCAAAGCACAAGGCTGATCCACAAGGACGACATAATTTCTTGATCTTCCTACTGACCCCATAGTTTTGTGTGTTTTGGGGATGTTACGTATGTTCTCATTGTTTTAGATTGAGCAAAAGAAATTTGTACTATGTACCCGAAAGATATACGATGGTAATGCAGTAATCGTGAGAACGGCTTTTGTTAAATTATTTTTCGTAATATTATCCTGTAATATCTACACAACGCAACCCAACAGAGGAATGAAAAGGTAATCATAAAGGTCACCGGCCGTTAAGGATTTAACAGCCCCCGGCCATTAAGGAACCACTTGATCTTAAGACTATTAAACATATTATTATTATTATTATTATTATTATTATTATTATTATTATATTATCAATCAGATTTTAAATATCAATTGCAATTGGAATGACAACTTAAGAATCCAAACATTTTATTTTAAAATAGTGAAATTCAACTACCAAGCTAATCGCTAAAGTTGGAAGTATCCCAATAAGTTGTGAAGCTGAAAACCAATAGGTAATAAAAAAAACTAGATTCAAGTCTGCAAATTTGGGAAAAGTGTAATTACTTTAGTGGCGAGTACAAGTGGGAGCACGGGTGTTCATTATTCTGACTTCACTCTCGTCAACGTGTTTAAATATCAAAACTATTCTAGGAGGAAAAAACTGAATGTATGAGTAAATGAGAAGAAGGTGTAGTGCGCACATCGATGTGTGAATGGTTAGCCTCCAGGCTTATCAATCGTCAAAGCGCGGTTTCGATTTCGGCTGATGTGAGCGAATTTTGGAAGGGGGTCCTGCTTAGGGCAGAACCTGTTCTTTGTAATTTCTTTTCGAAGTTTAATAGTCTTAAGATCAAGTGGTTCCTTAATGGCCGGGGGCTGTTAATTCCTTAACGGCCGGTGACCTTTATGATTTCCTTTTCATTCCTCTGTTGGGTTGCGTTGTGTAGATATTACAGGATAATATTACGAAAAATAATTTAACAAAAGCCGTTCTCACGATTACTGCATTACCATCGTATATCTTTCGGGTACATAGTACAACAGTTCTTTACATACGAATAAATTAAAAAAAACCCTTTTTCATAACGCAACATGTAAATAGCATATATTTAATGGCTGAAGGCATCCTCCTTGAAACCTTGCTGGCGCATGGCAGCTTGTGTCGTAAGTAGAGCCGCATAGTGTATGAGAATTTAGTTGTTTCGCGCAGTATGAGAGTAGGGAAAATAACACAATAAAAATATTTGCA
This sequence comes from Acheta domesticus, assembly GCA_031308135.1. NCBI lineage: Eukaryota > Metazoa > Arthropoda > Insecta > Orthoptera > Gryllidae > Acheta > Acheta domesticus. The sequence continues at coordinate 33,647,636 of JAHLJT010008446.1, forward strand.
TTTTTCAAACAAAAGCGAACTTGTTTCATTGTTTTTGTATTTTTCCAAAATTCTTGTGTACCTAACAAAAATTGTAGACACTTTCAAATATTTGGAGGTCCCATAGTTTTCTTTCAATATTAAATTAATAATATAGATAAATCTAACCAAATACCTAGTGTCGAAAATCCTGCCACCGTCAGGGGTCGAAACCTAAAACCTCCCCGGTCAGAGTGACATCTTCACAGTTCACATTTTGACAGTTCTTGCGCTGAGCCACCTCTCCCGGTAATTGAAACTGAAGATTGTGGTTGCACTTCTACTTATTAAAAGCAAATATATTCTTATTTATACTATTTTCCTTATGTGAATATGGTATTATAAAACGTGCCCGACACATGCCCGATAAAACAGATAACAGATTTCGTTGGTGGCTATCGGCCTAATAACGTTAATAACTATACTAGGAGAGTGTATAATGAAATAGGTGTTGAACGTGACTACGCAATTATTTGTTTTTGAGCAGTGTGCGTGCGATTTTTTTAGGAAACCATATTGTGTGGTTTAGTTTATTTCTGCTACTTTGGCCACTAGTAATTACTCATTTCCAATTCCCGCAGAAATTGAAAGAAAACTATGAAGCCTCCGGCGTATTCTCACACTGTGCTTATCGACTAAATTATCATATTCAGTGCGTCACTGTTTACGACATCGCTGACGTCATGTGACAGCAAGTGTGCAAGGAGTAAATCGCTGTGTAGTAAATATTTGCTATTCAAGTGTTGTGTTAAGGAACAGCAACATTATTAATGTATATTTAATTTATTGCAGTGTTATCCGAGAATATTATATTTGTTCTTGAGTATTTTGCGTTCTACTTTTTGGAAAAGTATTCCGTGGTTTTTGTCTAGCAGCATTTTTGCAGCTGTAAGCAAGTAATAATTATAATAATAGTTATATAAATGTCTTCCTATTTTTCTCGTTATTTTTTATAATTTTTAATTTAATTTTTTTCAATTACGAGTAACTAGCAAAAAAAAATTACAAGTCGAATGCAATTCGAACTGACCCTTCAGCGACTTTTAATGAATATCCGGAGAACGGAATACCCCCGGAACCCATTGAATAGCAGCAGTGTGACGTATCAGTCCATCAAATTCAGTTTGTTACGGTAATAATTTATGGCAGCTATTAAGAGCGGATCGTGAATTAACCCAGTGACCGTTCACCTCATGCTCGATCTCCCGATAAGCGTCCAGCACTCTCCTCCTGAACTTGGCTGGACACGAGGCGACTGAATTCCTTTCTTTGCAATAACTAGGCTCACACAAAAGGAAGCTAGAGAGCATTTAAAAGAATTGTTAACACTACGATAAACCTAAAAATGTTATCTCACTGCGTTTAGGAAGGATAATTATGTTTTTCGCCGTAGGCTTCGTGAACTGCATCCCACAATCATAACTTGTGAACCGATAAACGTATTTTGATGATCAATATACCAAATTATTGACTTTCAGAGTGGTTTGTTTAAGGACTCTTAAAAACCAATATTATACTGATATAATTTAGAACGTTATGATTGGAACCAATCTTAATAGCTTTAACTCTTTATCTTGTCTAAAGAAGTGTAACCCAGCAAAACCCAAGCTCTATAATGAATGTGTAAAAGCATCCGCATGAATCAAACCTATATAAAAGGTAGTTAAACGTTCTTTTGAGCAGTTTTATTTGTACGATATTATCAATAGAATCGTAAGTTTAACAATACAAAATAATGTTGGTTTGCATTTGGCAGGGCGAAATTGTGTTGTAAGCTTCACTGTGTCATTTCGATCATCATCGGAAGGTTGAGCGCAAGCACTAGTGTGTTTGCGTAGACCTACAACATCCAAATTTTGTATTGGCGTTGTCCCTCAACAAGTATCTTCCTCAGAGGGGAATCTCTCCAGCCGGAACCAGGCTCTAATTTTCTCATTCATCTCCCGGCATTTTCGTACTGTCGCGGTCGTTGGCCATTTGTTACGGTACTGCTCCAGCATTTACTTGGCACTGATTGGAGACTCCTCGGAAAACTGTCGTTTATACTGCGGTTTTTGTAACTTTGCCCCTCAAGGTCCGTCTTCACACTGAAATATGTCACGATATTTCGCGACGTTCTTAGACGTGCCGCCAGATATCGCATGATCGCGACCGTATCAAGCAGTGCTTGCGATCATGCGAATTCTAGCGGCATGGCGGAGAAAGACGCGAAATGCAGTGTGATATTCCATCGTGGCCATAGGAGCCTGAGGGGCAGAGTTACAAAAATCGCACTATAGAGCAGCCGGCCGCGAGAATTCTCCCCAAGACAGCGGCTGAATTTGACCTAGCTCTATAGCCAGTACTGAATATGCGCAAATGTCGGGACTCGAACCCTATGGCCTCCCGGTCACATTCGCTACAGAGCTAGCGGCAATACTGGCTCTGAGATAAACACAGCCGGTAGGAACGGATTTTAAGTTCAAGGGTGACACACAGAGAGCAAGGAAAGCACGCCACGCCCCAATACACAAAATCGATTATGAGGGATTCAATCCACAGTCTGGAATACTAGGGCCTAACTGCCCCGAGCCGTTGCGCCACCCAGGCCGGCCAGGAAGAGGACTGAAATTTGATACAAAGTGGTTGGGAAAGCCCCACTACACCTAAACACACAATCGAACTTCCGTACTTAAGACGGTATTCGATCTCCCGACACATAGAACTGAGGCTGCTAAGGCACCTCTGCCTAATTGATCTCGATTATGCATGTCCACTGGCTTTGAATATGTATTTTGTTTACTTCACGATGTCTTTCATCAAATAATGTCGAATGTGTAGCATATACGGTGTCCCTTTTCTTTTTGCAATAAGTTGAATAATATTTTTGATTAAAAGTATAATGAAAAATAAGTTTATCGAGGAGAATGGATTTCAGAATTATTTAAAATATAACTGAATTTTACTATAATTTAAGTATGTTCATGCATTTGATATGCAGTTCCAGAAAACACTAAGGTTCAACCCTCTTATGGAATAATTCAATTTTCCCCCTTATGGAAGACCATAGTATCTCGCCAAGGGGCGACACAAGTTACGGATATGACTGAGATCGTTGTGTCGGTCCCTGGGAGTTCATATTGGCGTCAAAACTGTAGTTGAAAACCATTGTAGCCAATGCGGAGACATATTTGAAAATTCCTGTAATAGACAATTCGACTGGTCGGACAATGGACACACTTCCTGAAACCGGGTATTAGACAACAGCAACAACTATTACTCAGCAATAAATCAACCATCAAGTTTGTGTCCCAGACATTAAGACTTTGTACCCTCTGTGGTTAAAATAAAAAAAAAAACGCTCACAACCCAAACCCTACCCCGCTAAAACTGCCAAGTTCAACATTCAACGATATTAATGGTATTTTCACATTAACGCTACAGTATCATTGAAATGTAGATCATAAATCAGTCAATAATAAGAGCAGTTTTTATTCGAAAGTTCCTTTTTTCATAAGGCCTTCGTATTTAATTGAGCGTTTTTCAAGACTTAAATAACTTTTGTTTTGAAATCTTACTGAATAGCAAAGAATCAATTGCTATACGTTATTATACCGGACAAGAAAACATCACTTCTTTCCATCAGTTTCATGTATGCCCATATTTACAGCGCAAATGAACAAATTGCCCCAGACTTCCAATCTGATGAACAAAATTGCTTTCCTTTCTTTCGAACATCATTCAGGGAACACGCAACTGCTCTTTAACATAAAATCTACATCTTAATACATCCGAGATGTGATCGCGATCTCCACCGAGACGGAAACCACTCCCTTCCCGGAGAGAGTGGCGACACGAAGGCAGGGGCAGTGAATGGCGAGGCGGTACAGTGGGCCACAACCAGATGGCTCACTGATTTTTTGTTACTAGGTAGTTCCCGTCCGAATTAGTCGTATGGACTTCAATATATTTATAAATTCATGAAAATTTTAACAATAAATTTTCTTTCATCCCCACGCACAGTATTTCCCAAGAATTGAGTGACAAATTCGTGTTTTGGGGCGCGTCAATTATTTTGATCATTAATCCTGCGAGTCTAGGGCATGCTTAAGTCGGGAGGTGGCGGTGTTCTTCCTGCGCTTGAACGTGAGCCGCACCGGTGCCGACCTACACGTCGGCTAGCGGGGATTTCGCCTCCGCGTATCTATTCCGGCGGGCACTGTCCCATCCGGAATAAGCTCTACGTTCCCGAAAAGGCTTCCGGCATACGGTGTAGTGTAGTGCATGTAAGTGTGTGTGTAGTGTAGTGCATGTAAGGGAGAGGAGGGGAACAATTGTGAGAAAAGGAAGATCGCCATCTATCTATAGATATAGATGTGTGGAAGCCGACTTCACCTACATGAGATTTCTAGGTAGACTGCTTTAATCGGCGCTTTCAATGATCACTTCTAGGTGAATGCCAATACTCTCTACAAGGTGACACGGACCGGGCGCGATCATTCTTCACTTAGTCCTCATTCCAATCCCGCGCGAAAGTTGACTTAATGAGGGTCATGATTACGTCCTAACGACGGATCGGTTTCGGAATGTGAAGGGCAGCTATATGCTTTCGATCCCGGCGGAAAAGGGGCATGGGAACCCTTTTCGCTTCCAAAACTCACTTCTTTCACATCTTTATAAGAAATGCTACATATTCCATTTCAGCTTCCAAGAACTCCTGCGGTTTCTTCACAGTTTGTTAGCAATTTTGAATGCACTGTTAAACGACCATGTCGCATGATCATTTTGATACGCGCTACGCCAATATTAGTGCTTGCAATAATTGTTGTGTCGGATTCACCTCTTTATTCAGCCTTAAATAGTTTTGAAATAAACTTGATAGCTTTTTATTTAGTGAATAGTTGAATCGTCCATCTTCCGACGTTTCGTGGTGAGGTTCTTCGGAAATTTCGTTTATGGAGTTGTCACGTGACACTTCAGTGAAGGATTTGCAGGTACTCTGATAGTAGGTCCATTGCTGAATCTCACTCGTCAGCATTTTATGAAATCGATATTTATGTCTTTTCCCTATTAATTTTCTTCTTTGGTTTGATCCTCATGATATCCATACTAAGTAGGCCAGTCTTGTACAAGGAACGAGTCTGAAGTCATTGTTTTGGTGAATGCACAATGAGGGTTGGGGATAGGATGGGGAGGGCAGGTAGAACAGGATCCAACTGGACGGTTTCCAGAGCGGTGGAACTGAAAACGTCTATCAGAATAAAGAAAATAGGGTTTCGACACTGAACTGGTATACGCCCTCCCGTTGCCGGAGCCGAGCTTTGAACTGATCCCCAACTCATACCCCCTGGTTCAGTAATCGCCGATATGCGTGGGAGATCTCGAATGCAGCGTGCAGCTGTGATTCACTCCAGATCGCGAATGCACAAGACGAACGACACACCTCGAAAATAGTTATTTTTTAGTTAACTTAAGAAATATAGTTTCAGAACAATCGGCATTTATGAAAAAGGATTTCTAATGATAACTCACAAACAGCCGATACATTTAGTACGCTATTTTGTCTTTAGCGGCGAAATAACGGCCCTTTCAGATTAAAACTTCTGTAAAATGTCATTTTTTCGATTTAGCACATTTCTTGTTTGCCGACGACTTGTGATCTGGTAGAAAGATAAGTAAAGTAGTACCAACAACGCAATTAAAGACTTTTCGGTCCATAATTCTGTTACATTTTGGCACAAAATCGACATATATCTTTAAGACATTCAGCCCTTCATTTTATTTATTTTTGTCTAAAAACAAAAAAAAACTACAGGGGGATGTATAATATGTAGTGTTTCAGTTTAAATTGGCATGGGAATGTTTACTCCTCTGCCCTTCAATTCATTTAATAGAATTTTATTTTGCCGATAACTCAGCTGCAACACGCCCCCACAGGAAGGTGCATTCGCCCACCGTTGAGCGGCGTGAGCGGCAGCTGCGACGTCGCCGGAGTTTCTCCCGCCCCGAGGCGGAGAGAAAGGCGTGTGACGAAGGCCACGGCCACGTGCCTCTCTCCTTTCCGCACCTCTCGCCAGCGCCAGGCTCTATTGAATCACGGCGACAGTGACGCCGCCACCTGCAACCGCCTTCGCTCCGATTTGTTTGTTTACTTAACGCTGAATACAGCAAAAATATGCAGATTTCTCGGGTTAGGAGAAACCCTTAATATCTCTCTGAATCAAATCATAGATTGGTTTTTGTCGGCTCCGTGGCCGAGATCGCTAAAGCAGTAGTGCTCTTGGACCGTGGGGTCGCGGGTTCGAGTCCCGCCTCGGTAATGGTTGTATGTGTGCGTCCTTTCACTCCCTATCAGTACCATATTGTTTCGTTCTCATACCACAACGTTACATCCAATAGTGGTAGCTAATCACCTAGTGGTTGATGCGACCTTAAATAACAAAAAAAAATGGTTTATTAATTTGTGTCATTGGGCACGGCAATTACTATGAGCATTAGCGCATGTTGTACCTCGGGAGGGTGGCAATGTTCCTCCTTCGCTAGAACGTAAGATCCTGTGCAGACGTACTACATATCAGCTGGCGGGGTGTTTTCTCCTCGTGGTATCTTCTCCATCGCCCCAGTGCAGCCGAAGATCAGAGCAGCCCGGCAACTAGAGTTCTACTTCAGACAGAGGCTGTATTCGTCCTAGCTATTTCGTAAGTGTCGAAAATCCGCTAACGAACCTCGAAACCTAGGACCTCCCGGTCGGACATTGCAGTGGCAGCAGTTGTTGAACCGAGCCATTTCAGGATGTTGCAAAGCAAAAAATAACCTCAGAATAGGTCCTTACATGAAGAGAAACAGGACGGAAATCACGAACAAAAACTAGTGTGTTAATACCGCACGTACTTTTTCGCCCGCATTTTCAACTGAAATTACGCAAAAAGTACTCAAGGTTTTAGAAAAATTGTACATGACCTTATTTCAAACTCTATCTTTAAGGAACAGATTTCATTAAGGGAAAAAACCTCTATGCTCATAATTGCAGCTGTAGGAAGAAAAGGAAAAAAAATGATAATTTGAAATTTTCGAAAAATCGGTGTTTTCAATAAACATGCACATAAACGAGACCTGCACCATTCTCTTAAACGTCCTTAAATACTATCCAACAACAAAATTTAATCAAAAACGGTGAAGCCATTTGTTTGAAAATTTCGAAAATATCGCAGGGGCTTCATGTAAAATACCCATCAAAATTAAAATATCGGTTTCAAATTCACGGGGCGGCGACATCAGTCAAATCGATTGGGGAGTATCAGTTTGGGAGAAAATAGGCTAATGGTGTAGCCGCTAGTGTTGGTCACAGACGGATGGACAGACAGACGTTTCGCCGTCAATCCATTTTTCAGTATCAAGGACACAGAAAACATAGATTCTGGCTACACCACGTGTTAGAGAATTTTTTTCTAAATTTAGCAACTGCATTTATCCACTTTTTCGTTACCAGGACTCAGTAATAAGAGTTTTTCTACCGAAAGTTTGCTGTTTTTTCGGGCAGCATTACATAACTTTCTACTGCGTAACCGATAGCGAGAAAGTAAAAACAAGCTTAATTATTATGTAATAAATGTTTTGTAACATCATTTTGTATTAAAACACAGATGTAATTTAAAATTATTCCAAAACAGTTGCTTCTACCATGGAGATGTGCCTCTGTATTGCCCACAGCGTAATAGAGTGACGCGAAGCAAAAAATTGCAGATCCGTTACAATAACGAATATGCTATAGACGTACCCTTTACGTAACATTTCAACTTGTGTATTGCAGTACATGTATCAGGATTCATGCTTCGATTCCTTTACTTTCGTTTACTGTTTATTGACGGGAAAGTTCCTCTTCGCGGTAGGCGTACAGAAAAGTAAATACAAACGATGAGCGATATGCGTCAACTTGAATTTCGTTTCATATATTGTAAATGATTCCAAGAGTATACATTAGTAAGTTTCCATGAAATAGTACTAAAAACAAAGCACGTTACTCGTAAGGATGACTTTGCCATAACCTTTTCAAAATTCCGAACTCGGCTCCTATTATCCCCTCTTCAAGAAGCATTTCACTCGTACGCCAAGTTCACTTTCTGTAGTAGTTATTTAAATATTTTTTTATATCTTAGGCTAGAGCGTGGTGCTTTAGGAATCAAATGTACTTTTATTTTAATGTGCAATTGACACTGGCACCTAATGGACGCCGTTTAGGGATTTTAAGTATCCTTATAGATACTCTAGGATGACCTTTCTTGCTCCGCCAGCTACCCGCACAATTCTGATTTTCCAACCTTTTAACATTCTTTTGCCATCGTATCTGCGGCAGATATTTTTCTTAATTTGTTCATTTTCAATTTGAATTTACCGTTAATCTGCCACACAACTTCATTGAAAATATATTTATTTTCACGTAACTCGTCTCCCTTGGCAGATTGTAATGCGCCTCTGAACGTGAAGCACACAAAGTTATTTTTGGATCACTGTTATTTATGCAGTACGCAGAATACGTTTCTGAATTGGTGAAATAAAACCAATCAACTTCGCAAGTTTCGGGAGCTTATAGCTCACGAATATGCCGCTGACCGACTAGCAAACCAACAATTTTCGTTTTTGTTTTCTCCACATACTCAGTGAACGAATTATGAAAAGGGACGGAATGACTGACATTATTGTAATTACCTATCAGACTATTACTTATCCATGAACCAGCACCCTGCCAATCGTTCGTCACAGTATGTTCTTGCTATACCTTACACACGTATCTCACGTGCCCTTATTAGTTTTCGTCGCAAACTGTTTTCTATCCCTTACTAGAGCAGTTCCCATCTCTTTAGATTTGTACAAAATCGTTTTAATAAATAAAAATTTCAAAGAATTGGTCACCCCGTCCGGGAATCAAATCTCTTGGGATAGTTCTACTGAAAGGGCACGACTGCAACAACAAAATTTTAAAACGGCGTCGCTAGCCGAATTAGTTAACTACCTGAAGTCACGAAGGTTAAGGGAATTCGAGACATTGCCGGTTCCTGGTTGGGGGCCGACTAGGAAGCCCGAGATCTAACGTTGCCGAAGCCAAATACCCTTCACGGGGCATATAATGGCTAAATTTCAAATACACCAAGGGGGCGATAAAGCGACAATATAATTTTTATTTTTCACAAGGGACTGTGCCTCTCTCAGCCACCCCTGCCGCCGTTCCTGTCGCTGCGCCAACAGTTGGCGTCCTTTCGCCCCGCGCCGCTTCTTTCACGGCGGCCACGCTCTTCTTGCCCTCTTTACGTTAATGCGTTGCCTTCTTTTTTGGCGAGACCGCGTAGCGGCGGCGCGACGAATTCTTTAAAAATATCTGCCGATCGCTCCGCTTCACCACAGGAGAGAGAAACCGTGAAGTGAACGGCATTTCTCGGTCGTACGTCTAACCGACAACGAAACGGGGAGAAAAGCTAGGTTTCACTCCCTCGGAGTATGCGTTCTTGCGGGTTTCCAGGAGAATTGCAAGTTAGTAAGTGGACCAGCTGATCAGAAGAAACTAGAGGTGCTACAACAGCACATAGTGTCTCGCATTACTTCAAACGTTTGGAATTTTCGAAAATTCAGAGAGCTCAACGAAAATGAGATCATAGGGAAAAAATTGAAGGAATAAATAGAGAGGTTTTTGAGAAAATGTTTTTTATAATTCGTATTAATATGAAGCAGAAGTTACGTGATAACTTCTCATATACAAAAAATTGTATATGACATTTGAAAGAATCTTCGAAAAATTTGAAATTTTGCAACTTTCGAAAAATCAGGTATTTCAACAACAGGAAATGAGAATGAGAACTTACCATTCTCTTAAGCGTTATGTAAATGATGTTGAGGCTTCATATAAAGTATCCCCCAAAACTAATATATCCCTTTCCAACTTAAAGGGTTTCGAATTCATTTAAACTTATGGAGAAAGTTTGGGGAAAATCGACTGAATGACTTGCCAATCGATTTTTCGGTATCAAGAACTCACAAAACACGGATTCTGACTACACAAAGTGATAGAGGAGGTAATTTTCAATATGAACAAGATTTATCCACCTTTTGGTTACCAGAGCCAGGGGATAAGAGTTTTTCAGTGGAAAATTCACCATTACCTTTGCGCGATTACAATACTTCCTCTTCTTACGAAATAAGGGCGAGGAAATAAAATGAAGGGCTGTAATTTAAAATTTGTTAAGCTACGAAAGAAAGCATCAAAATTAATGTTATTTCAGATTTATTATTCTTGAGTCATTTACTATCTTATTATTGCAAAAACTTGTAATACATTTTGTTCATTAATATTTCTTTTAAGAATGAATGTTTAGTTCTTCAATTTCAAAACCTAGTAAGTCTAACATGTTAGTATCAAAATAGGAGAAGTTGAACCCATCATATTTAAAACTGGCATGCCCAATTTTTTACTTACAAAACCGTTGATGTTCAACTCTCATATTTTCAAAACGAACATAAACCGAGTGAAGTGGCTCAGGGTATCAACAGAGGTCACTGCACTGTCTCTCACAGGGAGGTCCTATGTTCGAGTCCCGACGGTGATGGCAGGATTTTCCACATCAGCTGTATAGCTAGATCAAATTCAGTCTGTCTGGAAGATAATTCTTGTGGCCAGCTGCTCTCATCGGTATTTTTTCGTGGTTTCTCCAATTAATATCTGGCGAATGCCGGTGCAGTGTCCTAACAAACAGACTGCGCGCGATCGTTTCTTCCTCTTCCATGTCTTATCTTCATCCCTTACTTACACACACTACCACCCATGCCGTGAGGTCGGTCGGGGGCTTAGGGGTCCCAGCTGGGGCGGTATTCAGCTGTGTCAAGAATTGTGAAATAATGATTTTATTGTTGTGATGTAATCCTGAGTATTTAATAACGCCATTCAGATTTTCATAAGGTCATCTTTATCCTTTAGATTAGATTTTTTATGTCTATTATTACACGAACCTTAGAACTAATACTCATGCGTAAACTTTATTATTGCGATTAAAATTAAGCAAATTAAATTTAATGTATATTTATATACCACTAAATATACATTTTTTACCTTGAAGCTAATATTTGGCGTATATCATATCTATCACATCACTCTAATTTAACTTCACTCTTCTTTTGGCGACATCAGAAACAAAAGGAATATAAGTCATGAAACAAATCATGTTCCCACAACTCTAATAAAGCAAATAAGTATCCTTATTTAATAATCTTAAAGATGCTGTCATATGTATTATAGATTTCCATTAATTATTTCTCATCTATAGCAATTTTACCATGAGATATAAAAAACTTGTGAATAAAAATTGGTTTATTTACTCCTCTATTGAAATGTAAAGTTTTATTGTACGAAGAAAATTATTAGTGACACACTGTGATATAAATAAGACAATACACTTTTCTCTCATTACGAAACTCCCGTTATTCGTATTCCTATGCTTCCCATGGCATTCAAACGACGAATAATCGTGAAAGCGAGCATGTAGTCTACCGTTTATAAACCAAACAATGGGCAACGCCTCCATGACGAGTCGTAAGCTCAAGTTATAAAACACACTAGCGCGAAATACAGCCCGAGTAATATGACATGACGTGATCACCTCTTCCTCGCGCTGTATAACACACTTTTCTCCAATTTCTCCTCGCGGCCGCGTTGCGTGTCCGAATCCTGCTGACGTGAAGTGAAACATCGCCACGTAACGCGGGAACCAGGGCGGGAGAGAGACCTCGTCGTCAGTCGGGAAGTCGCGCAGAGAGGATGACGAGACCCGCCGTAATCGCATGCCGTGGGCACATCTTTCTTTGTCACTAACCCCCAAAACATTCGTTTGATGTATTTTCATTTGTAAATAGTGAGTGAGTATTTAGTGCGCCAACCTGGATGACCGAGGTGGCTACAGCGGATGACTCAGTGCCTCGGTCTGAAGGGTTGGAGGTTCGAATCCCGTTGTGGGTTTGGTAGTTTGTCCCTTGTCTTTTATGTATGTGTGTTGTCGCAGTAGGCCTTGCGAGTCTGCTGGCCACAGGCTGAGGAGCCCGCAAGTGTATCAGTGACTAGTGCAGTGCTTTCCAACTCAGTGCTCTGTGACGTCACAAATATCAGCTCACCTGCTCCGAACCGAGCTGCGGAGCAAAGCAATTGCCCGACGCGGCGGCAGGCGTACAATGTTCCAATGATGCTACGGAAATGGGGGGGGGGAAGGTTCGGTCGATAATTAGGTTTTTAAATTATAATTATTATTTAAATGTTTATTTAATTCATAATTAATTTATAATTATTTTTTAAATGTATTGATGGCGATTCAATTAAAATATGAAAAATTAAAAAATAGAACATAGATTATTACATAACACAAAGCAATATCCAACCCTGTTTATCGTAACAAGTATTGTAATTCCACTTCCATTCTTCGAATATATAAGATTCCTGGAGAAGACAGTTTTAACATTCTTGTACAATAATTTCATACAATATTATATAATTTAATTTTTTTTCATCCCAAACCAATAATTAATGTTAACAAATATACAAATAGATATACAAATAAATAGATACAAATACACGGTAGCGGCCACGTGGGAGAATTTGGACTCCAGGCTTGATTATTTCATGTACAGTTTTATTTGAGAATGTTGTATTGTTTGATTGATTGAATGATTGATTGTTGGTGATTTCGAGTGCGTCAACTATATAGGTCATTATTCCCGTAAGTGTAGTGCATATTGTTTTGCATCGTGAGGTGGTGGTGATCTTCCACCACCGGATAGCGAGCCCCGGCTAGTGATTTTCAGTACCTATTCCATAATCCTGAAAAATCCTTTACTCTTATGATTGCAGGCTATCTTACATTTCTCAGAAATTATTTTCATCTCGCAGATTTCTTTGGGTTGCAAAGCTGCGTAATGCCACTGTAGGTTGGACTTTTTAACATACTGCAGTTCTTTCGAACACACTAAACACTTCGCCATCGTTACAGTATCTACAAAAAGGAACATTTCTTCCCAAATCGAAAGAAAATTAACAGACGTAAATGGCTCTCATGTTGCATGAAACACAGGAAATGGTCAAGTGTAAAGGTTAATATGTGTCCCCATGAGGGACATAGTGGGTACCAGGCGCGGATAATCGAAATGAGCCTTCCCTGAAGCTGGAAAAAGCACCCGAGAAGAGAGAGAACGTGAGAGAGAACGAAAGAGAGAGAACGAAAGAGAGAGAGAGAGAACGAGAGAGAAAAGAGAGAATTTAGTGTGATCTGGTGCGTCAAGTAATACTACTGACGTCAATTACTACAACTACTCACGTCAGTCAATAGTCCCGTGAGTGGCGTGCGTTATATCCGGGAGGAGGCGGTCTAACTCCTTTGCTGGAATATGAAATCCGACACGGACCTACAAGTCGGATTTTCCACCCCGGTCAGCTGGGTATCACTCCTAGCCGGGACAACTTCTAAGCTCCCGATTGTTATCCCCAGTGTGTTCCCAAAAACAATTTGAAAGAATATTGAGTTGAACTAGCCGCAAAAATTAGTCTTTTTTGGCTCGAAACATTAATATTTTCACGTGCATTGTCCAATAAGAAGGAATACGAAAAAAGGCAGAAGCATTCTTTGCGTGGCAGCCGATGTGCAGACCTTAAATTTAGCGCGAGACGTTGGACGGACGTGGTGGCACCCACGATCGAATAGTATCGACTGAGTTAGGTTAGAACCAGCATTGCCGCTGACTCTGTAGACTACTCTTTCCGAGGTCCTCGGGGGGGTCGACCCCTAGGATGGTCGAATTCAGCCGTTGCCTGAAGCAGAATTCTGTCGAAGCTTTAAAACACATTTGAGATCACGGATCGACCATTGATGCTCTGATCACACTCAGACTTCTGAGAGAAGTTCCTTAGGTTGTGAAGGTCACGTGACATAAAGATAAGGCTTACGGAAGGCGTGTGGTCGATGTAGGAATCTGAGTGAAAACCAGCTCATTTTGGGAACCAGACCCGGACTTCTCTACTATTTTAATACACTAGTTTGAAATACAGTAAATTAAAATAAATGTGAAAAATGCAGCGTCATGTTGTTTTATACAGTACATTTAATCCTTTTTTTGTCTATTTCACCAAGAGAGCCTATTTTAGGTACCAAAAATTAGAACGTCTTGAGTCTATTATTCCGATGATTACTCATTTCCATATCAACATGTCATTAAATCACTACTAACAAATGTGGGATAGAATGCCATCTGCGTAACTGGCCAATGATAAACAACTGCGAGATGTCAATCTTGTGAGAGTATGTGTGTATTTATCCTCGTGTTTATCTTATTAACGAGCGGCCGCGGAGAGACGTCAATTAATATCCGTGGAAGTGAAGTCCTTTTCTTGAACTACTTTTCTCGCAGAGTTGCTTGGAATGTTGTACAAGATAGCCTTATCTCTGGATTCAACCCCAGATATTATGCCGTTATTCTACTACACGCATCTTTCATCCTAATGGCAAAACAACACCGCCTATCAAATTATATCGATGTAAATTGTTATTGCTGTTGATTGCGCTGCCTATGAACTCCTTTGTTAGGAATACGTAAGATGTCATCTACATAATGAACACTTGATAAAAAGGAATCGGTACACGAATAAATATATTAACTATTGCATTGAATATTCAATACATATCTTGAAATTCCATAAACTAAAGTGGTTAGTCATTCTATGGTTCTTCGTAGATTCTTCGGTGTATATATTGTTAATATAACATTTTACAAGGACCTATTTATATAGTATGTGCGTTTATACAACATGCGCACACAATAAAGAGTAAGAAGTTGCAATGAATTACTAATAATATGAGAAGGCAAGTGGGCAGAACTAGGACACTTCTTGTAGCGTTGACATTTCCGCAGGGAAGAGAAACGGGTTTTAATGTGACGCAGCGGCGGACAATCACAGGTGTTTCCCCAAGATGGCTCCGGAAGAGGGCGTGACGAGAATATGTAATGCATCGACCCATCTACCGGAAACAGGCCAGGGGATACCCGTCTGTCGGGGGGATTCAGGAGAGCGACTGGGGGTGTAGTATTTTTAACCTCGGGATTCCCGGGTATTTTCGACACACCAAAAAAGACAAGAGAGTACGGAATTACGGCAGCCTTCCTTATGTAAATTATCTTTCCAAGAGCAGGGTCATCAAAAGGCTATCTCAACCATACCACATTTCTGCACGTTCACGCAACTCATCGTTGGAAATTTGCGACCGTTCATGAACTGTTAACGAGCGAAATTACATCACGTTGTGAGCATTGTATTCACTTTTTTGTGAACGTACAGATACTTTTCATTTTCTTGTTCCGTTTTTCAATTTTTTCTTCTATCATCGCCACAGCCCATTACCTGGATTAGCTGTGCTCGCACTCGCATTACGGACGAGATTCACGTGATCACAAGAATTCAGTTTTTCCTTTTTTCCCTTTCCAGATCGTGGAATCGTGGTTGTATTTGTTCTCATTTGCATCTTTATCGCCGATGATCAATCATACTTTTGTACACACATCCTTCAATTAATAAGGATGTGTTCCACAAATCCTTGTTTCTCATTTTTTGCCCTTGTTTCTGATTTTTACACAAACCATAAAATTAGCTTTTAAAGAATTGGTCTCCAAAAATTGGTCCAAAAGAGATGGTCTCCAAACAGTAATGATTCTGTTTATACTTTTGTGGAGAAATAAATGTCGTAAATCATATATTGTTTAGAAAAATATTGAGGGACATTTTAAAAACGTTTTAGAATTGTTTAAAGTAGGTTATATTAAATATGTGTATTTCTATTCGTACGATATTGAAGTACAGTAATATAAAAAACAATATGATAATTATAGAACAATTTAATAATTTTTATTTTCTGGCAAAAATTTTCTTAGATAGTATAGAGAAAGTATTGATATTCCACGGCAAAAATTGCGAATTTTCGACAGGAAAACATGTTTTGTGGGTCCCTGATATGGAAAAAAGGTAATTCTTATTTCTGTAGATGTGAAGCCCATCTTTAAATTTTATTTGAGAATAAACGATAGTTTCTGCATTTCGAATAATTGTCATCACGGCATACATGCTTAATATTCTTTCAGTTCAGCGCCTCGAATCAAAATATGATTGTTAAAATTGTATACGAACAAAATAGATTTAAAAGAGCAATTATTAACTTCGTTCAGAATTTTCTTTACTGTATTACCTATGAACATTCTTTTTGTTTTTATTTAATAAAAAATCATTTATTTAAGGACAAAAAATATATGTTAAGATAAAAGATACTAGTAGCTGGACCCGTGCGAAAGGTCCGCAGTTCCTAAATGTTCATTTTAAATCTGAAAATTGCTTGGTAGTGGAATCCAACGTCGAACGGCCAGCCCTTGAACTGTGCGTTCAAGCAGCCTGACACTGTACAAGAGTAACCATTCTAAAATTGCTAAGCATTGAAATTAAAACGCACAGGAAGAAATCAGTCCATTAATTTATTGTGAAAAATTATTTCTGTTTACCTCTACAATTTAATTTTACATAGATGAAACTAGTACGCATAATTTCATAGCAATGCGCAATTATATTGTCTGCTGCAATGATACTTTTTTTTATGACATAATATGCAAACTTTATTTTTTATTTTAAATCTGTGGGATGCAGGGCTATGTTCTGTTGCTAAGTTCTGTACATGATGGCGTTGTATGCGACATACTGAAGCACTGTTATCGAGGAGAATTATTGCTAGATGATGGAAGTGTGAATTTAGTTTCTGTTGGTACTTAATACTTGGAACGGAGTGCGACAGATGTTGTGCCACAATATTACAGGTTGTCTGAACATCAGGTCTGAATGTTCCAATTACTGTGAAATGAAGTATGTTTTCGCTGGCTTGGATAGCCGAGGTCGCTAAGAATGTAGAGCCGTGGCTGCCTTGGCTTGAAGGGTCGCGGGCTCGAATTCCGTCTCCGATATGGATGTTTGTGTGTGGTCGCGCTGTTCTTACGTGTCCTATTTCCCTACAGTTACCTCAATATAAACAATGTCAGTGGTCGCTCCATGGCCCAGTATTTCAAAAGCGATCTTGAAAAAAATTATGTTTTCTTAGGAATGTTTTTAATTACCTAAGTCCAGCGGTTATCAAAAACGAAGAGGAAGCTGGAGTAAGCAAAATCATGCAAAAGCAGTAGAGACATATCAAAATTATATGTTGTTTCCTGAAACGAAAATATGTTGGCCGCGAGATAAACAACACTGGATGTCATAGTTCCAAGTTATCTGTCAATGCATTGTATCAGGAAAAAATTGAAATCAGTAGAATATCTGACCTCATTCGCAAAACTGTAAGAAATTGGATCGGTTTTTCTGTAATAATGTTGAAAATTCTTCGTCACAATATTTTAGAAATACGATAAATTAGTTTGGTAATAACAGGTGAAGAATTAATAGTCTTACATGGTTGGTTGGTCTTACATAGTTTGAGAAGATCATTAATGTAATGATATCTTTCTATTTTCTTTTGCGTATCATTTTGTTTAAGGCCAGTAACATTTCATCCAAGATATTTAAAGTTTGTCGCTTTTTCTGTAGAACAGTTTTCGATGATTATTTTAGAGCGAATCATTTCCTTTGCTTTGAATGCCATCACTTTGGTTTTTTCTCCAGATATTTCCATATTATATTTTGGAAGTATTTTTTGTACATCAAAAATTGCAGGATATTCAAAATTAGGCCATATGACAAACAATAGTATAAGAGAAGAACTTAAAATATATGCCATTACTGAAAAACTAACAGCATATAGAGAAAAATGGCTCGTGCATGCAAAGAGAATGAATGCCTCAAGAGTTCCACGAGCAATGTACAATTATATTCCATAAGGAAGAAGATATGTTGGTCGACCACCAAACAGATGTAAAGATCAGTAGGTGCAATAGGCAATATTGCCTAAGCATGAAGAAGAAGACATAGTTGGTTAAAACATAATTAAGTTCAATAGGGTCCTGCTGTGCAGGTATATTATTATGTGCGTGGAAACATAGAGCACCGCAGTGCATTAAAGCGCGCTCCAGTGAAGTGGAGCTCAGAGGAAGTGGTGCTATCGGTGTGCAATATTGAGATTTATTTTTGTTACTGATTATTATTATTGCTTGCGTATCGGCCAATTACAACCACGCTACACGATATCTTCCCGGGCTCGGAATGAACGAGTGTAATTATAGGGATCAGCTTTTTCAGCCGTACCCCTTGTTAAGACAAGTTCGTTGCGCCTTGAATAATGAATTATGAGGAAATAGGATGATGATGATGATGATGATGATGATGAGGTGGAGGAAGAGGAGGAGGGGGAGGAGGAGTGAAAGGACAGTCACAAATACAACCATGCCTACGCAGGACTCGAACATGCTTCTCAGCGTAGACAACGTCTGCCGCAACCGTCTGCGTCACGGGCCCAGCCATTATTAATTCTTATTGTTATCATTCATATTATTGATACTAATTTATCATGGAAATCACTGTCATCGAAGGATAATCCAATTGCGCGTAGTCTTAATTTATCTTCCTACAGCTAAAAATCACAAAAGGTGGCCGCTTCAATGAGGAAATGCTTAAATGAATGAGGGAGTGTGAGATTCCTATGAAAAAAAAACTATGGGTTCTCAGAAAAAATGGCTATTAAAGGAATTGACCACTTAATTGAAACGAGCGTTTAGATGACGTGACCGTTTGACTAGATTTCACTGTTACGACTTCAGCCGCTTAGTAGAGACGCCTCGATAATCTAGAAAAAGAAAGAGGTAGAACTTTATGGTGCATTATATGAATCCGTCCAAGGTACCTAGACGGATATTTTTCTTCTAAATCTGACTGTGGTTGCTTCGGTGATGTGTCAGTTAAAGCCAGAATACGTCTTTGAATGGAACAAGTGGGATTATGAGAGCAACGGGAGGCGATTAAAAATTCGAATCGCTGATTATTTAGGCTAGTTACAATGCATGAGATTATATTCTATTATGGTACACACTAGCCTGTAAATATAGTGAGTAAAATAAATTTGAAGGGCACACATATAGTATATTTAGCCGAAACAACGAGACATGTTATCCGGCATAGTAAGTGATTAGGATGAGGTTTTTTCGTTTGGTGAAAAAGATAAGTTAAATGAGAATCGCAACGCAAATCGGTATTTAGTTTAAGATAAGAAAACATCAAGTGCACATGGAAAATATGGAGATTGGACTTTTTTGTGCAAGCAAGAGATAATTCATGTATGTTTGCCTTTAAGAATAATCTAAATTATAAATTCTCGCCATCTGCAAATTAATTCTGTATCTCGAGGAAAATCATTCTCGTTTTAATACAAATATGTTTTGTATATCTTTATGTACATTTACTCATGTGCTCATGATTAGTAACCAGTTATTTCCTGAACATATTCATCCCCATCGAAACAAAATTCTTTGTGTAAAGAACACTAATCATTTGCAGACGTTAAGTGAACTCATTCGGGTAAATAACAAAGTGTATAATCGCACGGAATGCCTATATTCGCTACACTGCACAACTAAGAACTTGATTAAACACTTTGCGAATAGAATTATCACAACGAACCAGTGTCCGTCATCTTCTTGCTTCAAGCTCGAATGTAAAAATTAGATTCACAGGGAGAAAACGGATTTCCTCAGATACAATCTGTCGTAAAGAGTATTCGTTTACAATAGATGTAGAAGAAAAAATTGGAAAACAAAATTTTATGAACTTACGGAACCTGAAAAATAAGGTCAGAAAGGAACCATTGATTGAATTCCACGAAGTATTAATTACCTCAACATGTCTTTATAGAAGTGAGAATTACACAAAAACCAAGAAAGATAGCATATGATCAGAGAGTGCTGAAATGAGATTTCTGAGACCATTAACTGGTTATCGATTTCAAGAAGGATATAGACGGGCTGGAAAAGGAATTGAAAAATCCATGACGACCTAAGAGCTTGTAGTCTTCAAGAGAAATTTACGGATTTCACATCACTTCAATCTACCGAATTTCGCCGAAATTTTTGGATTCAACACAATAAATGCATGTCCGACAACCGATTGCATGAGAGAATATTGCAATATGACCGCAAAAACGAAATACTGGTCGCTCGAGGTGGAGATGGGGGATCAGATGGGAACGGGGGCGTAACAGGCAATGTCTATATTATATTTGAAGGAGATAAAGAAAAATAATAATATTCGGAGGTTCCCAGGTATCCTTGCACTTCCATTATCACACTTACTGCACCAAATCTCCACTTGAATAATTGATGTCCCCAATTGATGTCACCGCAGTGCCTCTGACCGGGAGGTTTTAGGGTTTTCGACACTAGCTGCATAGCTAGGTCGAATTCAGCCACTGTCTGGAGGAGAATCCTAGCGGCCGGCTGCTCTGATCGGTAGTTTTCCGTGATTTCTCCGATCACCTCCAGGCGAATACCGCAGCAGTACCCTAACAAACGGGCCACGAACCGCGCGCTTTCTTTCTTTACTCTTCTTTGTCCTGTCCTCTGGTCTCATACACTCACAGTTGCATGCACCTCACTACTACAAATGTAAGACCAGTCGGAAGCTTAGACCTTCTCCAGACTGGGGCGGTGACCCCAACCGGTGGGAGATACCTCGTTGAGGAAATCCCCGCAACCTGATGTGTATTGTTACGTTGGGTCCCACCATCCACGGGGGAAGATCACCGGCACCTTCTGCGATAAAACATGCACCACACTTACGGGACTGATGACCTTAGCCGTTGACGCGGCCGGAAACACTAATCTAGTGGTGTCAAGGTCTTCTACTGGTGGCAGTGGCACGCGTCGTGGCTCCGCAGCATGCCACCAGCTACTCTGCGCAACTGGCGTCGGGAAAAGAAACTATTAGTAACCCCGCCGTTTTACAATAGGGATGGCGTTGTCTGGTGGCGAGGTGATGAACTGCGTGAAGGGGCGATTTCGTCGTGGCACTCGTGCCACGGACTCCCGCTCGTGGCATCGACCTTGACAACACTGCACTAATCGATCAAGTGTCGACTGTGAATTCGAACGTAAATCCTACATATGGTCCGATTAAAATAAGTTGGTGATTGACAGTTGTGCTTCTCATGCTGTAGCTTCATACAGTATGATTTGGTTACTTTAATATGTATTTATTTCAAGTGTTTATTTTCATGTCCTGGGAACACGTGCTCAGTGGTACGTAATCTGTCAACGTTGCTCCCTTCCATTCTCAACTTTCAATCACCAACTTATTTTACTCGAACCATAGTTGCCTCTTCCCCAAGCCATTCCTCCATCCAGGCAGCACCGACGACGGGTGGGTCTGCGAAGATCCGCCACGTGAGCGTCTGGCGCGGCCGGGTCCCGGCGCCCAGCGCCCTGCGTGTATCGAACGGGGCGTGTGTTTGACGTCGCCCCCAGCGGATGCCACCCCGTGTCCTGCGCCCGCCGCCCAAACCAGGACCGGCGCCCGCGGCCGCGTCGCCCAGGGCGCCCCGTATTCTAAAGCGGCGGGCGGCGGAAACGGCGCTGGGATGGGGTCCGTGGCGGGAAGGGGTTGCGGTTGCATTGTGGGGACAGTACCGGCGAGTCGGTGTTTGAGGACGCCGTAATTGCCCTTCGCCGAGGCGGTGGTGATGGCAATGGTCATAATGGTGGTGATGGCAATGGTCGTAATGGTGATGACGGCGACAGTGATGGCGGTGTTATCGATGATGATGTTTATGAGTGTGCCGGTTGCTGGTGACAATGATGATGATGGCAGGGCGGAGGTGACTATTTTGATGCTAATGATAGCTACCCAAATGAAATAACCTTTCTGAAAACCACAAATAAAACTACTACATTATTATCGACCCCCAAATATTGTGATCCACATTTAAAACGACGTTGGAACCATAAAAATGTAGCAGGAAATTAAATGTAGATACCTTATGCTGTTTTTCTTATGCTCTATGCGAGAAAATATTTTGTTCGGAGAATGGTGATATATTAAATTAATTGTTTCTCAAAATTGAGTGTATATTCAGATCTGTGTAGTTTTATGAGCGCAAATATATACAAAATGCCTATGTTTTAATCACTATGTTATATTCAGGACACTGAAGTTGTATGTGTTCCAATAAATACGGACGGGAGACGAATAATTAAGAACAGGAAAGAAACTATAAATTATTTAAATTTAGCGACATGAAATGCAAAAGGTATATTTATAAAGTAAACCCTTCATGAAATATGTGGCGAAAGAGCAAGCCGACAGAAACATGTTTCGATATTAAACGAGGCAACATCAGCAAAAACCGGTTTTGAGACCAATATAAACATTATTTACGAGTATTTTTCATTTCTGTTCTGTAGCACTCCTGAAAAAAGCGATTCTCCTCGGTTTCGCATAACGGCGAATTTCAAATTTGAAGTCCTCAGATGCACCTCCCGGTCTTGTCAGCATCAGAGGCACAAAGAGTACCAGCGATCCTGAGGAAGTTGGCAGTCAGGTACTTTATTTACTAAAAAAACAACTATTTAATGATCTTTAACATTAGAAAATAGACAATCAGAATTAAAAATGAAATAAGCAAGTAGCAACTACACTTTTTTCATACATTTTCAATTCTGGATGTATATCCACAATCGTATTTCTGTATTTATAATATTACTTTTCTAATTATTTTCAGATTATATGACACGCGGCAAACGACCTCTGCAAACAAACCGATGATATTACATGAGTCTACAGACAGTAGGCAATAACATCACTTATGCTGTGTTCAACACGTAGGTTACCTTTTAGAATAAAGTACTTCTTTAGACTCTACAGCAGTTTAAAAGAACCGTCCTGCATATTAGTTTAACCTGATGTACACATAAGCAATGAGGAGAGCTACTTCCAATGCATAATTGATTGAAAAGTCTGTTGAGTCTTACGGGATTGTTTCTATGAAGCCTTATATGTTTTATATACCTAAGGCAGGCACTGACCATGATCACCGAACGAACAGTGAGAGAGAGTGCGTTATTTCGCCTGGAGACCCGGGAGATGACAGAAGGAATGCGGGAAAAATGAGGAGGGACGAGCGTCAGCCTTTAGAACGCAAACATAACCATCACGAAAGGAAAATTATATAATTAATAAAGCAATAAAATGAAACTATCGTAATGAAATAGATAAAAATTAATAATAAATCGTGGTCTAAAGCAGCAAAAGCCGCTCAACGATTGGGCGAAAATTTTAAATATTTCAATTAAACAATTAGAAATGTTATGAAAAAGAAAACAATATTCTAAGGGATGACGGGATATGGAGGGCCGGAGAAATGAAGGACGAGAGACGGAGTAAAGCGAGAAGGAGGAACAGGAGACCAAATGGGTGGTGGAACGGGGATGGGAAAAGAGGAATGGGAGATGGGGACAGAGGACGACTCTCAGCACCGTATTCCGGAGCTCTTGAAAGCAGCTAATTGTCACGAGGTGAGAGCGCGGTGTCATCAAGACCAACGTAATCAAATTACCCTACATCCTGCACTCTACTTCTGTAACGAGAATCAAAATAAGGTGAGAGCCACACTTTCAGAGCCGTAATGTTTACTCATTACGTAAACGTCGTTCTGAGAGTTATTCTGCGCTGCAAGAGAACTACAAGCTGAAGCTCACAACGAGAAAAACTAGCGTTGCCACAACAACTCGTACTTTCTCGAACTGTTTGTAACGGTTAGGTAACATACTAGGTGAACCCGTGGGTAAATTTCGAACATTTGAACTAGATTAACATGGTTTTTGAAGCCAGTGGCAGGTTACTTCATTTGGAGATCATTGCCCCATTTCATGCCTCAACGAATATCTCACCACAAGACTATTGGCCTGAGCTTAATTTTGAACTTGAATATCAGGTTTCTGCATTTAACGTGCTAATTGCCGCGATTGTTCAGTGGTCCAGACACATCCATAAAAACTACACCTTTAATTTGTTGAAATTGAAAATGTTTAATGAAAAACCGCAATAGTGACATATAATTCAGTGTACTGTGCTCTAGTTTCACAAAAAGTTGAAAGAAAATTTGGAGGCTTTTTAAAAAACTTGATCACGTTTTTATGGAAAATTGTTATGACTTCACTCAAAATTACGAAAACTTACTAATATTTGTACAGCATATTTCAGAGAAAGACCTAAGACAGAAAAACGACGTGATAGAATATGAAGAAGAAATAAGTGAAGGAATATGCAGTAAAGTTGATCCCATAACGATAAACGAGATCCAAGAGCTTTGAAATAACTTAAAAATAGGAAAGCTACAGGAAACTGACAACCTAAATGCAAAAGCATTAAAATATTCGGGATGATGCTCCACTGGCGATTGCAACACATTGTAGATTATTGTTGGCAACCTAATAAAATACCAGAATCATGGAAAGCTGCTAAAGTAATATCCATATTCAAGAATGGTAACCGCAAAAATTGTAAGAATTACAGAGGAATCAGCATTTTCAGTTCAGTATTAAAGTTGTACGCTAAAATATCAAATAAAAGGCTAAAAATGTATCTAAAAAATTCTCATTGGTGAAGAACAGAATAGTTTTAGAAAAGGGAGATCGACTATAGGCAATATTTTGCTGCTTTTGCTGCAACAAATAATAGAAAAAAGAAAGGACACACATAGCTTTCATAAATTTTGTAAAAGCCATCGATAACGTAAATGGAGCAAACCTCTGGCCTATAATGGAAAATAATGGCTATCCTCAAAGTTAGAAGAAACAAAAAAGAGTTAGTGTAAACACTCTATTAACAACACAAATGGCAGTTGTAAGTTAGCAACCGTGTAGTTAGGGTCACATGTTTATGCTGTCAGTGAAATCATCCGTTTGCTGACAGCTGAAGTGGTGTAGTTGGGATTTGGTCCACTTTACCTGTAACTGATTTGTTTTTTTCTGTTCGTGTTAGTGTTCAATCGGTATCAAAAAGTGAACCACTAACAATTATTTTTAAAGAAACTTGGTATTCTGTTTACAGTTTTTCTAACACACCTCAGAAAAAGCTACACCTAGGATTCTGACAATATTTGAAGACATCGGTTGAATAATTTAAATGACAATATTGACGATGTTGATGACTGATAAGCAATAAAAAGTATGTACCCTGGAAATAGCCCAGGCTTTTATTTGAATTTGTTGGAGATTTGATATGTTCTTCTGTTGTTTCAAAAACATATTTTATTTAGAATTGTTTGTGAAATTGTCTATTTAATTTAGGATTTTGTAAAAAAAAGAAAAGCTTTCCTTCCACTTCTCATTCATCCAAGCCCACTTTGCGGTGCGACAGTGCCCTCACGGGCCTGTTACGAAAAAGACGCTCGTCTTGCCCTCGCCAGGCTACCCTGATAAGCCGCCATCTTATGCAAGAAGCCTTGTTATGTATTTCCGCAAATATGTTATCTGGGTCGTTTTTGCGTAATATCACGCTTGTCTCTGGCTTCATAAAAAGGAGTAAACAAAACTGCATTTTTCTTACTGTGCGAATGTACTTTTGGCAAGTGATGTCTGGAGACGACGTCACCATGCAGATTAATCTGTTGTCAGTTGCATTCGGATATGCAAATTTTGAAAAATTACGTTTTTTCTAGCGGGTGTCGTGTATAATGATGGGGGCATATGTACATCGGCCGTCCTTTAGTATGGACATGAGGACCGAAAGGGGAAGGATATAGTCCGAATGGTCTGTGGCTTGTTTTAGTAGGGCTGCTCAAGTGTAGTAGGTGTGACCTAGCCCAGAGTTTATGGGCTAGCGGTGTGGCCATAACGTAATCTTTTCGCCGATAAGGGAGAGGAGGACGCTCGAGTGCGATCGGCTCAAGTCTAGTGAAAGGTGTGGGTCACTGCAGTGTGTGGACCACTGTAGCGGGCCACCGCGGGAAATCTGGCCGCAATTCTTCCATTTGAGCAAATCCAGTTTAAGGCACTGATCAGGCATTCATCTGGAATTATTAGGAGGAAATCATGGAAACGACCGCACGTGATCTTTCCTTCCCCTCCTTTTGTTCTATTCTCACCCCTTACTTACACACACTTACAATAACATGCATTACACTACCACAAATGCGGGGAGACCGGTCGGGAGCTTAGAGCTTGTCCCGGCTGGGGCGGTGCCCCGCTGGTGAGAGATACCTCGTGAGGAAAGCCCAATATCCGACGGTAAGTCGGCGCCGGATATAACGATCCAGCGGGAAAAGACCACCGCTACATCACGAGGAAAACAAAGCATACACTACACTTACGGGACAAATTATCTTATCTGTTGACGACGTGCTTGAAATCACTAACAATCATATATATATATACATATATATATATATTAATATATATGTATATATATATTTCTTTTGATATAAGGCAGTATAGCCTTTAATAACGTAGAACTTGCAGCACTTTATGTATGTAAAATAATATAGTACAAGAAACTAGGAGAGAGGGGGGACCGCTGCTGGCGGGCAGTCAACCCCAACGTCCGAGACATTTCCGCCGCCGCCTTATTAAAATATCTGTTGTGTACACATAATTATTTTTGCCATGTTTAACTCAGACTCCAGAGGGATGGTGGTTGTCACTGTCTTGATACGTATTTGTATAAGTAAAATCGGAGAGATGCTTGTTCAACTTTAATTTTCATACACGATTTAATTTTTGTCGAGCATTTTCAATATCCGAATTAACGTTCGTGTTTGCAGATATAAATGTGTGGCAAAGGATCAACAACAAAATAACGATGAACACAGCAGCAATAGCAACAGCTTTTTCAGGCAAACAGTAATGCAACAGTCAGACCACCCGCTTCCACCAACGGGGAGTTCAATTTCTGCTCCATCCGTATGGAACTGGTAGTGGACCAAGTGAGTTTGCGGCAAGTTTCCTCGGAGTTCTTCCATTCTCTCTGCCTGTTATTTCACGATTGCTTCATGAACGTTTATTTCTTGATGATCAACACTCACATACCAATTCGTTTCGTCGCACCGATATGCGTATCAGAATGTAGAAATTTAAAATTGTGATTGACATGGTTCTGATATATCCGCCAAATAGAAATAAGACACTCATTTTCTATCCATCAATACAGAGAATCGTTTGTATAGCTTACTCAGAAGTTTCATTTTTTACAGACCTTTTTGTTGTTCCTTTGCTCTCTACAGAAAATGTTAGGTGATGCTGCAGTAAAAAGTGTCGATGTTTTTACAGATCAACCCTTTTAGTGGGAGCATAAAATCAAATTATTAAAGTTAGAGATTGTTACATAATTCTTTTGTAATGTAATATATTCCTCACAATTAGACATATAAATCATCTGCTGAACACTTTCCTTTAAGACAATTAGTTTTTGCGTAATTTTAGTTATATCTTCACAGTGCTTCTCAATACAACCAATATTCATTTTCGTATTTTCATATCAATTTTTGCTCAAAATGCTCGCTGCTACCTGTATACATAATTCAACTTGTGTGTGGGTTAGAGTAAGAGCTTCCAAAGTTTAGGAAAACGTGCTCCGGGTTCACTTCTCGCCATAGTACGTCACACACAGTTTTTAACTTTTTTGGACGCTCCATAAATAAATAGCTTTTTCTATATTATTAAATGAATATGGTCACAGATTTTTGAACAGACAAAAATGTTTATTGCGATTTTCAGGAAGCGACGTTTCGGGGTATATTTTTCCCCATCTTCAGGCCATTCACAGAAAGATCAAACAAAAATATTCAGTAAAACTAATATATACATATGTACAGAATGGAGTGCAAAGCACGTGCAGAATGGCTGTTACATGGCAGAATGGCTGAATGGCATAATGGCACGTGCAAAATGGCAGTTACAATTTTTTTTGTTTGATCTTTCTCTGAATTGTCTGAAGATATACCCCGAAAACCCCGAAGAAAATATACCCCGAAACGTCGCTACCTCAAAATCATAATAAACTTTTTTGTCTGTTGAAAACTCTGCAGCCATATTCATTGAAGAACATAGACAAGTGAATACAGAGAATATTCTTTTTGCAGTGTGAAAATAGCTTTTTCTGCCACGTTTTGCAGGCCAGTGCCCCACTGTGCGCCAGCCAGCGGCGGTGGCGGCGGAGCGGAGAAGGTCGCCGGTGCCTCGGTCAAGTTCATTGCCGCGCGCGCAGGAGCTCCGCCTCGCGGCCGCTCTCCCTCCGCTGCGCGCCGCTCCGTGGTCACAGCCGCGGCCGCGCTCAGGGAGCACCGACCAGGGGCGTCACCAATTTACGCTTTTTTTGGCTCCACTGCACCACGGAAGGAGAATTTCGTTTTGAACTTTCAATTTCGTGAGTTTCTTCACGCCCTCGTCACTTTTGAACTACTGAACGGATTTGGATGAGCGGAGAACTTAATTATACTCGTTTTGCGTGTGCGGAGGGAAAGGATGTGTAAAGTTGCGTAAAAATTAATATGGCGGACAATAATATGGTGAAGTTTTTAGGGGAGCCAACACCAATTGATTAAATACTTACATTTTTATTTTGACAACTTCATTCGTAGTGGCCGTTAGAGTTTTTGTGAGACATTACAACGATAATCGAGTTGATTGTTGTTGTTACTGTAGAACAGTGTGGTCAAAGTCGATGCCATGAGCGAGAGTCCGTGGCACGAGTGCCGCGACGAAATATTCCCTCCATGCAGTACATTACGTACGCCGCCAGCAGAGACAACGCCATCCCTATTGTAAAACGGGCGGGGTTAATAATAGCTCCCTTTCCCGACGCTAGTGCGCAGGAGAAGCTCGTGGCATGGCATGATGCCGCGAAGCGTGCAATTGCCACCAGTAGAAGACTTTGACACCAGTGCTGTAGAAGATTGAGTTAAATGCAATGTAAACTTAATGAAACTGTGATACGATCTCACGTCTTTGATTTCTTACTCGCGAAAATATTTCCACCATAAACATTTATCATGAACTATTTCTCATATATGTCAATAAACATTTCGCAACGGAGTTTTGGGATGACCGTTAAGCGATGGAAACGCCTCGACTAAGAATAAAAGACAACGTCACAATAATCCGAGTGAAATTGCATCTCATTACAGAGTACCGCCGTTGCACTGGCTATTACCAGTGGGTGAGTCCAGACTTTGAGGTCGTGCCGAGTCGTAAACTTCATCTCAAGGCTCGAGGAAAACTTTACGACGTGACAGCAACAATTCCAAAAGTTAAAATATGTTTTTGTATCTCTATTGTTAAACATTTGTCGACAACGTGATGTAGACAGATAATGGCAATTTCTCTGCGCCCAAACAAGGAAGGATTACGAATCGCGCGTATTACATGTCTTCTGTCACCTTATAATTGTGACGTGAAAAGCAATGTCAAATCATTACAATTCTTCTATTTATGATAAGGAATACGACAGTTTTGGAGTATTTATAAAAATCCATTGACATAATGCCCTGTCAGTGTGCTATTGTTCAATAGAGAATTACCACTCACTCCTCTATCAAACACATTTAGGAAGAAAAAGTTTGCAGATTATGTTATAGGAAAAGCAGACGCAGATACAATCCGCAACATATTTTTCACTGTAACAAATCGAGATTAACTTAAAAAACGGCGCACCTTATGTCCGTACAACCGAGTTCTCGTGTCGACACGATATTTTTCTTTTGCTGTAACCTACAAACGACACCTTTTCAAACTTACAAAACGTTATTAAAAGATTTAGCTCCTCTGAATATTCCCACTCTAGTGTAGTTACATACTATTAAATAATTATTTTATTGTAATCATATATAGCAAAAGTAAAAACCAAACAGTATTCACTGTGTTGGAACATGCAATGACTTCATGATTGTTTCTGACCTCAGAACTATTCGGTTGCCTCAGAGGCTGAAGACGACGGGTTCGACGACCCAGCCATTTTCGGCCACTGGTTTCAGTATGAAGTTGTAATCTTCATCGGTCGAAGTCAGAGGGTTAATCGCGGTTGTCCAGCCGATGTGATTCCGCGTCACAAACGGATTTACAATATATCACGTCGCAGACATTTCCTTCCCAGTGCAAAATAAAACTGTAAGATGCTATAAAAGCTAATTGGTACATTTAAAGTATACAAACAAGAAATGAATTAAAAATAGGAAACTTAAAATTTACATTATAAAAATAAGTATGAACTGATTATGCTAAAGTTTCGTTTTGCAGTATTTTTATGTCTGTTTCTAATTTGAATGTTTTTAGAAGCAATTAATGTAGACGCAAGTGTAGACACATTTATTGTTTATATATTAATATTGTCTTACATTATACGAAGTTTCGATTTCTTAATTTGGAATATTCTCCATATTATTTGCTATCCACAAATTCTGCGTCAAAAATGTTTAATCACTAATGTTAATTCTTCATAGTTCTAAAAGAAAATAGGTTATGCATGGATTAACATGGATATATTGTGAAACTCGCGTCACATTAAATGAACTCCCCGACTGCCGACACCATATTTTCCATTAATTATTTCGATTTATCTTTATGATTTATTTAGCCAAAAATCAGTAAAAAAACTGTATGTGACGTATGGGGGAGAAGATCATTACGTACCCTTATATTCAATACACTGTAAAATCATTACTGTTGACCAGAAGAAGAAAAATATGTAAAATGATTTCCATCATTATATGGAGGTCATCTTCAAGGCTTGTATGCCAAGGAACGCGTTTTAGTCCTGAAGATCCATCAATTCACCATAAGTATTACTTTCTCAAATTTGTTACTTTGCACAATTCCCTGGATGCGAGGTTTTCCGTTTTTGTTTTTCAGAAAAAGGGGGAAAATGTGGCTAAATGGATGACGTGTGGAATGCCCGTACTAAATTAACAACAAATACTTGAGCAGTAGTTATGCGAGGGAAGTGAGTCCAGCTAAGCCGCATTTTGGTCTAAAATGCGTGAAAAGCTTTGCTGTTAGTTGACTTGAGTATGTCTAATGTTACTCGCGGAGGCTGGATCTTCTCCGTCGCGTCGATTTGGAAATGCCCGAGGAAAGCGAGCCAAATTGGCCATACGAAATTACCGATTATTTTTGCTAAAAACTTAACTGAATAAATTCACCAAGTTCATCGTTCTGAATCACCATCCACTATCAATGCATTCAACACGTTTTTCAGTTATCCACTTGTTTTAGCTGTTTGAGAAAATTCACATCACCGCGGGAAGTGAAAAAAAAAAAAAAAAAAACAGCCCAACCCACTAAGCAGGAGGATAGATAGGGGAAGGGGGCAAAGGAAGAGGTTCATACTGGGTAATACCATACTAGGTAAGACTCTCCAAAATAATTGTATAATTTTAATGTTTTATTTACGGCACCAAGTAGATTTAATTATGTATATTTATTTTATAAACGCTTTGCTAGTTAAAAGACGCTGTTGTCATGGTAGTGTGCGATTTACTGAACAGAAATAAATTGTCTATAAATATTCTTTACTTTTTAACTTTGACAGATATTAATTTTTCCCGGAAAGCACCTTAATGATGTACGCAAATATTATTTTAATTTGTATACGAATATTTATTCATTTGTGTAAATTCTAGACTACCGATACCATCAACATTGTCCGACCGGCACCGACTCCCACTATGACACCGCGAATGGGTGTTAACGGTAGCTGAAACTTCGGGCACCTTGATACAACGCGGCATCTCACGTAGTTTCCACAATACAAAAACTCTTTGAACAATCCACGTTCGTTCCTGGTTGTATGTAATAAGCTGCAATGGTTCCAAACTTGCCCAACTTGATCGAGGCTGAGACAGGCAGAGCTTTGGACGACGCCAAAAGTCCTTTGCAAGGCTTCATTTGAAGGGGGAGCAAATCCAGCGGGAGATTTACGGCAGGTAAGGGGACCGTGCGGCAACTGTACGGTTGTTACTGACCTCAGCGCTAACTATCCGGTTTCAGTCCGACTGGCTCCCACCTTCTCCCTCGTGGTGCCCTGCAACATTCCGGGTTTCTTGCACCCTGCACTTCCGACAAGCGCAGCTTAACATATGACTCGACAGCTTCCATTTGCCAGGTGCAGTTTCTTCCCTTTGGGATGCGAGGCGAGAGTGCCATCGCGATTACCTGCATGTTAGCTTGCCTTAATTTGCTCCCTGTGGTCGCATTTCCTCCAATTCGATTGGTAACATTTCTTCAATGTTTTCAATTGAAACTTCAATGTTTTAAAAAACTTTCGTTCTTTGCAAGTAATTTACTGACTTACTCGTTCGCCTTAGAAAATTGTATTATTATTATTATTATTATTATTATTATTATTATTATTATTATTATTATATTATGTATTACATTGACTTATCAAAGACCAGGAAAATACTTGAAGTTAACATAATTGTACTAGGGGTAACCCGTCAAAATTGACCGGACTCAATTAAACTCTCATAATTTCAATTAATACAAATCACATCTCCATTGCGGGTTCACGGGTTTTGGTCCAAAAAATAACGTATTGTAATTTGCCGACGTTTCGGAGTTTATTATAGCTCCATCTTCAGATCATCTTCCATCCCTGAAGATGGAGCTATAATAAACTCCGAAACGTCGGCAAATTAGAATACGTTATTTTTTGGACCAAAACCCGTGAACCCGCAATGGAATTGTCTACAGAAAATGGTCATGAAATACAGCAGACAAATCCCATCTATAATAGATTTAAGAAATCTACTTATCACAATTTAGATTTTTCTAAGAATCTGAAAAACTGATTTTTCTGAACCTACTTTCGATTTATTGAAGAAAGAAAATGGCCAAACAATAAACATGGACCTATAAATACAGTGTCTGTATTGATTAATGGCTTATGAATGAGATGGAAAGAAGCACTACTATTGTAATTTTTTTGGTCCAACCGCCATACTAATCATGAGTGC
Source organism: Acheta domesticus (assembly GCA_031308135.1). Classification (NCBI taxonomy): domain Eukaryota; kingdom Metazoa; phylum Arthropoda; class Insecta; order Orthoptera; family Gryllidae; genus Acheta; species Acheta domesticus. Next base: position 33,680,605 of record JAHLJT010008446.1, read on the forward strand.
CTCCAATCGAAGTCAAATCAATGGAATAGTCCCGAAGAAGGGCCCTGAGACGTGCTGACAAGACGCAACAAATAAAAAACAAGAGAAACGTGTTCCTGGTATTGGCTGTACATTCAAACCCGGAACTCACTCCAACTATCCGTCCCATTACCTTAACTCAATTCAACTACCGAATTTCACGCCACGAAAAACTACCGTACTGTCAAATGTCGTTTCAAAAACAACAGAATACCTGATTTAAAGTGACTGTTTTTAATGATTTATTGCTCATGGGGAACTATCCGAAAAGTCATTTTTGGTGGCATATCCTTCAACCAAAAGTAAATAATTGCAAAAATGCCCATTTGCTACATTTGCTCAAACCAAATTCCAATCGCGGGCACGCAGGACATTGATTTAAATATAAAAATTCAAACAATGCTACAAAAGTCTTCAGCTAAGAATAATGAAGGAATGACGATATTTGATACAATATTTCATGCCTATATCAGCGCTAGACACGCAGTAGTGATTCCGAGATATTACTGAACACTTAGTACAAAGATTTACAATCGATTGGTATTAAAACGGGTTGATGCAAGAAAGTAATTGGTTTTTTCTCCGTTTAATTCTTGAAAATGAATGGAACTCTTCAATGAGTTGAACTCTTGAAATGACTTGAAATAACTCTTGAAAATGAAATGAGTGCAATCTTGAAATGAATTATTTGTTACAATTTTCACATCCATAGAGCATAAATAATATCTATTATTTTACGCTCTGCGAGGTTGTATAAATTGCATTCTTTTACAGCATGTATTTACTATCTGGAACCATAACTCATTCATTAGCATTCAACTCTCATCGTAGTGACTTAATGATTACCCCTACCTTCATCCATTTAGTAGAAACTCGCCACTGTGATACGTGCCGAGGGAAGATAGAGGAAGGAAGGTTCTAAAGCTCCTACCTCGTCCACGCTCGGGGACAGAGTATGGTTACAAAAAACAATCACTTCTTCCACAGATGGTGAACTGTTTTAATGATATAATTTATCATGACGAAAGAATGAATTTCCATGCAGCCATGTTGGAATGTGAGGCAAATACTCGAGCAATACTCCCGCGAACTCTCTTTATCCATATGGAGTGACAGGATACGAACCGCCGTTCTTAGGATTGGAAAACATGCGCACTAGTCGCTACTCCCACGAGTGACCCCGTACGCGAGTTTGTTTTTGGCAAACACCTAAAACGTAATATGGATAAATGGAACACTTGTAAAATGCGCTGTATAATGGGAGGTGATAGAAAATGTTCTGCATGTTGAAGTAGCTGGATTAAGTTTACGCAGCAAAAAATCATGAATTGGAGGCGATCAATTTTGGGTCGCTTCGTCCACGCAATTCCAAGACGACGGCGAGCCTCTTTTTAGTTGATGTTTCTTTCAATTTTTGCGCGCATTGGAAACTAGGTTTTTATTTGTTTTTTTTTTAGTTCCTGGGTATCTTAAGCAAAACAATAGATACCTCTCCCGTGGCCGGTCTACGTTTCCTTTCAATTTCTGCGTGCATTGGAAATTAATATTATAGATACGTCAGCCTGAAACGCGGCGTCACCCGACAGCGAAGTAGGTATTATAGACACGTATTCTCGTTATATCTGTGAAAGGATCTGACATTGCAATTGACATTACAAACAAGGGTGTGCACCCCGCATCCCGCAAACGAAGACGCGCATTGGCCCCTGTTCTCGCTTTATTTTCGCGAGCGTGTGCACCCTCAACGAAGACGCCCATTAGCCTCCTTTTCCCTGTATTGATTGATTAGTGTTTCCGGGCGCGTTTAACTGTTAAGGTCACTTGTTCTGTATGTATAGTGCACGTTTTTTGGCGGGAGGTGGCTGTGATTCTTCCCCCAATGAATGGTGAGATCTGGCACCGACCAGAGAGATCCGCCACTGACCTGCACTTCGACTTGCGTGTTTTCCCATTCACGTGTCTCTCACCAGAGAAGCACCACCCAGCCTTGACAATCTTACATTCCCGACTGCCTCATTCACCTGGTGTTGATCGGAGAAACCACGGAAAACTACCGATTAGAGTAGCCGATCGCTATAATTCTCCCCAGACAGCTGCTGAATTCGACCTAGCTATCTAGTTGGTGTCGAAAATCCCGCCACCGTCGGGACTCGTACACACACATCTCAAGAAAAAAATTATTTACTCTCATGAACAACGCTGCAATAAATTAAATATTTTGGCGACAGTCCTTTGTCGAATTTTTAGTCGAATACTGTTCTAACATATATATTTATAAAGTAGAACAATAGTTTACCATATCATGAATATCAAAGAAGTCGCTGTTCTGTAATGCCACTAGTAAATAACAAATATTTAATGGCAGGAGGCCTCTTTCTTGGAACCCATTCGCATGACGTCAGCTGAGTGGTAATAGTTGCTAGTCATTCCGCACGCTCCTGTATGAGAATATGAAGATTTAGAATTAACAGGCAAATTGAAACTGTCATTTTCCTTGTCCCCAGAGTTTTTTAGGTTTCTAGCAAACCATAGACACATCTCTCATGAACAGAAGCTGCAAAGGTTTCTTTCAATTTCTGCGTGCATTGGATATTAGTAATATAGATTTTTTTTCGAGTTCCTGGTATCTAATGAAACCATAGACTTCTCCCCGTGGTCGGAATATATAAAGTTTCCTTTCAATTTCTCTGCGTATTGGAAATTAATAATCAGATACGTCAGCCTGCGACGCGGCGTCATCCGGATAGCGAAGTAGGTATTATAAATACGTATTCTCGTAATATCTGCAAAAGGATCTCATATTGCAATGGAAACAAGCGTGAGTACACCGCACCCCGCACGGAGAGAGATGTCACAGCAGTCCCTCTGACCGGAAGGTCCTAGGTTCGGCAGCAGAATTTTCGACGGCGGCGGATTTTCGACACTAGCTTGTCAGCTAGGTCGAATTCAATCGCTGTCTGGAGGAGAATTCTAGCGGCCGGGTGCTCTGATCGGTAGTTTTCCGTGGTTTCTCCGATCAACACCAGGCGGAGCAACACCCTAACAAACGGGCCACGGACCGTGCGCGATCTTTCCTTCCTCTTCCTTATCCTATCCTCACTCCTTACACACACACACACACACACATACACTAATATGCACTACACTACCACGCATGCCGGGAGACCGGTCGAGAGCTGAGAGTTTGTCCCGGCTGGGGCGGTGCCCCGCTGGTGGGAGATACCTGGCTGAGTAAAACCCCGCTAGAGGACGGTAGGTCGGCACCAGATTTCGCCATCCAGCGGGGAAAGATCAGCGATTAAAAAACGCACTACACTTATGGGGCTAATGACGCGCCCTGAATCACGAATGATACCTAGGGAACACCTAGGGAAACGTCGACAGATAAGTAGGCTAGTAAATCTTTTCAAAGGCTACACTGGATGTAAAGCGTTAAACGGCATTCGAACTAGGATAGGGCACCCTCAGTATTTCGGAAGGGGAGACCATCCATTCAAAATTAAATATAGGAATCAAAAAACCGATGTGGGTAAATACTCGTTTGCAAACCGGACAATAACTGACTGGAACAGTCTACCTGCTGCAGCACTAGCGACTTTTTCCCCTAGTGTGCATTCCTTCCGGAATCGTCTAGGGAACTGCGTGTGATGCAAAATATTTATGTGTGTTTTATTTCTCACTTACTTAGCTGTAGTTTTCCTTTAATATGTATTTTTAAGTTGTATTTGTATCTTTATATGATCTGTACAAACCCTGCCACCGAGCGAAAGCTCATTAGCAGGACATAATAAATAATAATAATCAATCAACAGCACCCCGCAACAACGACGTGCATTCGCCCCTGTTCCCGCTTTATTTCGCGAGTTTTCCTAGGTTGCACCACACGTGTCGCCGAATCCTCTCCAACGTGCCCAAGCCAACCCCTCCAGCTTTGCTCTATCTCGTCTTAGCCTAGTTTCCGCCAAGTTCGTGCCAGCCTCCGCCCGCGCGCTCGCCGACCCTGACCTCCGCGTCCTGCGGGCCTACACGGTCAGGCTTCCTCTTCGCGTCCGCCCCCGCACATCTGCGCCCTACCTTCGCCTCCCCGCCCCCGCCCCCTTTCCCGTGGCCCGCGCCCCCGTCGCCGTTTATGTCACGCGCCGGAGAAAGCGACCTACACGGACAATGCACCAACCGAGCGGGTTTTTTGGGGTCACTTACTCTCACGGCCGGTGGAGAAAGTGACCGCAATAACTGACCCACATTCTCGTAACGCGCTCCATCTCTTTCTCCGCGCTTTCTTATCTAACAACATTCGCCCCCTCCTGCCCCCCCCGTCCCCCCTCGCGACGGCACGCGTTGCCGCCCGCGGAACGCGCCGACCTAGAAAACGCGCTGCCGCTCGCTCGGGCCCCCCTCTTCCGTCTCCCTTTCCTGGTGTCCCCCCTGTCCCTCGTGGCCCCTCCGGGCCGGCGAGCGGTGCTGATCACGTTGCGGATGTGCAGAGCACACCGGGCCCCGCGGCCCGGACACGGCGTCATCGCCGCTCGACTACAAGCGCGGCCCCCAAACGCAATCGACTCCATCCACGCCGCTGACGCTATTAAGCCCGGAGCGTCGCTTTCACACGCAACACACCAAACTTCGTCGGATGCTCGGCTTTTTATGTAATTTCACGCACAGAGTGTAAAAGAAAATACATTAAGTCCGAAGTTAAACATCTTTGGAATCTATTAAACACATATACTAATTATAAAAACAAGTGTAATCGCCACTCTCAATATAGAAAAAAATATTAACAAAAAATTGCACGCCCACCTAAATACATCAACTATTCTATTCGTAATACGTAAGTCAAAAGCAAAGAACAGTTACGTCATTTCATGTTTTGTTCCAAGAAACTTCAAAAAAGTCACCGGCGCAACCCAGGGGAACCATTCACAGAAGAGACTATCTTTGGCCACTGCAATGCCTCTGACCGGTGGTCCTAGATTTCTAGTACACGTTAAACAGCAGAAAACATGCTAGCCGATGTAT
>JAHLJT010008446.1:33686638-33698806 GCA_031308135.1 Acheta domesticus
ACTCGTGTATATTTTGCCAATGTTCACTCCCGCCTGAGATATGGCATAATATTTTGGGGAAACACATCTTATAGCTCACAGACTTTCAGATTACAAAAAAGAATTGTACGAATAATAAGCAAATCCAACCCACGTGATTCTTGTAAGTCACTCTTTATTAATCTAGGAATTTTACCATTACCTTATCTCCTGATTTACGAATCAGTAGTTTTTGTCAAAAATGACTTACTTAAGGGCGGGAATATATTTTCAGCAAACGCCGATGTCTGTAAGTATAACACACGACGTAGTAATCATATTCACCAAGTGGCAGTATCAACAGCTCACTACAAAAAAATTCACATACAATTCATGTACATTACTCTACAACACTTTGCCAGAAGACATTAAACGATTAAATTCAATAGAAAAGTTTAAGTCCCAAGTAAAATCTTTTCTGCTGCATAACTATTTCTATACAATTCCAGACTATACCGAGCATCAAAAAGGAAAGTAGAATTAATTTTAACAATGATAGTTAATGTAATTATTTATCATTTGGACTGTATAATTCTAAAGAACCTGTAACAAGTATTGTACCACAGTTTCTGGGTTGATGGCCCCCATCTCGATCAGGTTTTTCGTCCAGTTTCCCTGATCCTTGAGCAAATGCTGAGATGGTCCCTTGTTTTGCTTCTGGACATAAATGTAACTTCATTATTTGTGCACGTCTTCCGAATTTCAGTGGGAAATATAGTTATTCATATTATCGCGGCAAAAAGTAATATTCTTTCATGAAGAACATGAGGGTTCAGGGCAGGAATTTATAGCTAATTTACCTTTGAAAATATATTTTATTATATAGGAGCGAATATTTTGTCAACAAAACTCGAAAAAAAACTCTCTTTTCTGTATTCAAAATTCGACTAAAATATGGTTTAGGATAGAGACCACAGAATTATGAAAACGTGCACAAAATTCACTTCTCCCTATAGCTCGTCATTCGCAGTTTTTAACTGTTTTTTGACGTAAATAAATAAATAAATAAAAAGTCCGAAGGGTCGAGAGTTCTATGGTCGTTTGTCCTTCCTTTTTCATGTGTGTTGTCGCGGAAGGCGTTGTAAGTCTGCTGACCACAGACTGAGGAGCCCGCAAGCGTGTCAGATTGATTGATGGTTACTGATTCCGAACGTGTCAAGATATGGTCATTCACCCGTAAATATAGTGCATGTTTCCCCCATCAGGAGGAGGGAGTGTTCTTCCCCCGCTGGAACAGGAAGGAAAGATTGCGCGCGGTCCGTGGCCCATTTGTTATGGTATTGCTCCGGCATTCCCCTGGTGTTGATCGGAAAAAAACACGGAAAACTTCCGATCAGAGCAGCCGGCCGCTACAATCCTCCTCCAGACAGCGACTGAAGTCGACATAACTGACAATCTAGTGTCGAAAATCCTGCCAACGTCGAGACTAGATCCTACGAACTCCCGGTCACAAGCACTGCAGTGGCATCAGTTGATGCCCTGAGCCACTTTTCCCGGGACATGTGGGACAGCGTCTAGTGTAAAGGTTAATATGTGTCCCCATTAGGGACATAGTGGGTACCCGGTGCGTATAGTCGAAAAATCACCTTCCGCGGAAACTGGAATGAGGCCCCGAAAGACATATTCAAATTTAAGAAAAATTGTATGTGGAAATATGAATGCTTGATATTGATACTATGAATGTTTTTATCCTACTCCAAACGTGAGCGTTGCAGGGGAAAATATGTCTTCTAAATGCATTTGTACCACTCCATCACGGTCGAGAAGTCTAATTAGATAAGAACCAACTTTGTTACCTAGATATATTTACATGGTTACTGGGGTACCCCGTCAGAAATGACAGGACGAAGTCAAACTCTCATGTTGACAATACATTATAATGAAGAGTAAAATACAATTTAATATCTTTATTACTAAATTTAAGTTTTCATCCCTTTCTTATTTTTAGGGGTAATTCAAAAACACGTACGCACTCTTAGCTTCTTCAAAACCTCTCTTAGTAGTACTTATAAACATTTCACTGATTTAAACAAGTTCCTCCTAGTTCTCTTCTGTACCTAATTTACTGAGTCAAAAAAAATAATTTCTCTAAATTTGAGTAAAATCTCATAGTGTTCAATCTGATATCTGGGATTAATTTTTAATACATCCCTAACGTGAAATAAATAAACTTCATCACACAAATGCTGTTAGAGCATTTCCAGTTCTATCAATTCCTTCCTCCCTCGCTTTCACTCCTGTCTCCCATGTGAGAAAACCTTCATCCAAATAGCGTACGTATTTATCATCGTATGATCTCCATTTTTTATCTTAAAATAAATTGTAATTAAAATTTTTGAAAGTGGTCAGGCGGAAGAGCAGGCTAAATGGCCAGAGCCTCGCTACCAATAAAGACATTTATTTATTTAATTTATTTGTAATAGTCATGTCGACACATTACATTTTTAGATTCCAGCAACGCGTGTATCGACGATTAGTTCCACTGTGTTCCCAGAAATCGCACGTTTGGGCTTTCATCCCATCTGTTCGGACACCTTCCATTTCTCTGCCGCATTCTTGCTGTCCCTCTGCCCCTCCTTTGAACGTCCCTTTCTCGCGAAGATAGCCAATTCGTACCCTGTCTCTGAGCAACTGTGTGATACGGTTAACAGGAAGCTCGGGTGAAAAATTCTGGAGTATCCCGAAAATGTACGGGTTCCTTAAAATACGGGTGTTTTCACTTTATGATTGCAGTTTGGTAAGTTTAGTAGAACAAACACGTGTTCATACTGGTTGAGATGGCTCAGGCACAACCATTGCCGTTGTAGCCTCTCTGACAGAGGTTCTGAAGTTTCAGTCGTGACGGTGGAGAATTTTGGGCACTTGATATAGAGATAGGGCGCATTCAGCCGCTGTCTTCAGAAGAATTCTACTGGCTGGGTTTTCTGATGAGTAGTTTTGCTTGGTTCCTCCGATTAGTATCAGACGAATACCTTAGCAGCACCCTACGAAACGGGCCGAGGACCGCGCGTAATTTTTCCCTTCTCCACCTTGTTCCTCACTCACAAGTACTCCACACATATCGGGAGTTTCAAGCTTGTTTCGGCCGGAACAAAGCTCCGCTGGAGAAGATACTTAGGGAGGTAAAACTCCGTAAGCCGACTTTTAAGTCGGCGTCGGATCTCACGTTCCCGCAGCAAAGAACACCGCCACCTCCCGGATGTAATATGCACAACACTCACGGGTCTAACGAACAAAGTATGAGTAATGATGAATTCGCTTAATTTCACCTCCAATTTCAGATACCCATCTTTACAGCCGAGCACCTCATATAATTGTCCCAACGCCTCCGACGACAACATACCTGTCCTCACTTCTTCTTCCTAGGGATGCGACATCAATGTCGTTGTTTTCAAAACATCGATGTCTCTGTAAGAGGCATCGATAACTTAAACATCGGTATACTAGAGCCGATGTTCTTTATCATCGATATTTTGTGCTCCATGTTTTGTGAATAGAAATGCATTATCAAAATTTTGTAAAGTAAAAACATGAAATAATAACCGATGGTACCTTCTTCGACCAACTGAGTACTAGCCCTTTAAGATGACCCTGGGGCCGCAGACCCTCAGGGTCAGTTTTACCAATTGTTATTATTTCTTAACATTCTTTTCAGCAATATCTTAATTTTAATAAACACGTCCATTATCAAATTAAATTTTGTAGCGCACGAATGTTACTAAATCAGCTTTAAAATACCAATGTTTGGAACCATCAATGATTTTCGATCGATGAATTATTACCATCGATATTTTAATTTTCAACATCGATAGTTGGTAACATCGATGTTTTGTTATCGATGTCGCATTACTTCTTTTTCCCAGTGTCGGGGGCGTGGCTACAGGTTTGGCGTGGCGCGCACGGCGCTTTCGCGTTCGTTCCCCTCTAGTTCAATGGTCGATATTTTAAATTTCAATATCGATAGTTAGTAACATCGATGTTTTGTTATCGATGTCGCATTACTTCTTTTTCCCAGTGTCGGGGGCGTGGCGCGCACGGCGCTTTCGCGTTCGCTCCCCCAAGTTCAATGGCACGCCCGCCAAAAAGGACTTCCGTACGCTCAGTTACGGCACAGAGAAATACCCGACCTACGCGCCGCCCCACGCGGACCTGCTCGCCCCGCCTGCGCTCTCTCGCTCGGCCGCGTGTTGCGTGAGCCGGAGGCGGCGGCGAGGGAACGGAATCCTTACGAAGAAAGTGAGGGAGGAGGAAAGGGGAAAGAAAGTTGAACGTTGTTACCTGAAGTAGGCCGCGCCTGCGAGTGAGAGCTCCGCGTCGACTTAATTATCACCTGGCCTGACAGAACGTTCATCGGTAACAGTTTACCGCAGCAGCGCGGTGGCGGCGGAGGCGGCGGCAGAGGAAGCGGGTATGACGCGACGTAGAAGTGGAGAGAGGGAGAGGGTGGGGGAAACGGAAAAAGAAAGAGGGGAAGCGGCGTCTCGCGCGCTAAAATTACAGCGCGTCGGTAACCTACATTCCCGGAGGAAAACTGGCCTTATGAGATCACGGGTGTCACTTCGTGCCGGCCGACAGTAAGATGTGGTTGAAGGAGGGGAGGGCGTGGAGTGGGATGCGTGGGTGGAGCGGGGCTTGGTGAGGAAGAGCGTTTCTCCTGTTCTAACGGGACTGGGACGTAAAGGACGCGTCAGATGGAGGAGAGAAGAGAAAAGTAGAAATGGAAAAGAACCGGATAGGAAGAACAAAAGAGAAGGTGAGGAGGGAAATAAAATGAGAAGATAACACGAAGGAAGGAGACTTGACGAGAAAAGGAGCGGGCGGGGCCGGTCCAGAGGAGCGGGGAGAGGAGAGGAGAGGAGAGGAGAGAAGAGGCGTGGACCGTCGTACGGGACCGTGCCGGGGCGTGGCGTGATGTGGCGAGACGGAGGAGCAGTGTCAAGGACAGTGTTGCTCAACCTTCGTTCCGCGAGGCGGAGGTGGCGGTGGAGGCGGTGGGTTCCGTGAGAGGGGACGGCTACACGGGCGCGCGCGCTACTTCTTTCAGGAGCTGTATCCGACGGCGGCACCTGCATGTTGATGGTCATTTTTTTGTTGTTATTTTAGGTCGCATTAACATCAAGGTCATTAGCGACCACTATTGGGTTTAACGTTATGTAATGATAGGGTGATGACATGACATGATATGTTGATGACAGGGGGTGAAAGGACGAACACAGGTAGAACCATGCCCGAGGCGGAACTCAAACCCACGATCTTTAAGTCCGAGATCGCTATGACTCTATTGTCTTAACGATCTCGACCACCGCGGATCGGCGTTGATGGTCATTGTCACGTAACGTTGAGCTGCTTAGCAAAAGTTCATTCAATTGACCGTCCAAAAACTCGACAGCTTGGAAAACGTATCGATGACGACGGTGCGATAAATTTTATTAAGATATTTTCTTCTTTCTTAATTTTCCTAGGTAAAGGAAAACTTTGTATAAACAATGAAACTTCTTTACTATCTTAATCAGTGGTTTACGTGGATTATATACGAAAAAATATGAACGTTACGCTCCAAATAATGTTACAAAAGGCAAAAATAGCTAAATGTGGATGATAGGAACTGGTCATGAATGTACGCATAGGGTCAGTCTAATTTCCTTCAATATTCTAGTCCATATGTGCGTGCAATGTGATAAGCGTAATACGGTAAAGAATCTTGTTTTGCAGATGATGGAAAATCAATGGAAATCCTAAACAGAACTATCGTAATTTTCAACGGTCTCGAGATGACGTCAGCGGTGAAAAACAGAAATACGGTGATTTTACCACATTAAAAATCAATACACGTTTAACAAGGGCTCTCAATATTGCCCACTATTCCTATTGCAATTGAAATGAACAGTATTTTTCACTCAAAATTATCTATTTTAAAACTTTTATCTCCTGCAGGTCATACCACATACGAATGAATAGAAGGTAAAATTCACTTTTTATATAATATATACGAATATACACATGGGATCAGTCGATACAATGTTAATGTTAAACCGAATCACATTATTAATATTCATAATTTTTATCTCGTACATTTGTACATAGGATGGGTTTATACATAATTTTTGCAACACATTACGTATATTTATTGCACAAGAATAATGTATAAATAATTAAAATATAGTAGTGAAGGGTAATCTATATTTTCAACTACTCGTGAATAATTTGTTTATGCTTTTCAGTTCATTAAATCCAATATAATTTTCTTTTCAACAACTATTACCTTTTTCAAGATTTCGTCTGTTAATTCTTGATGTTGATGATGGAATTGTTGTGAAAAAGAACTTCCACTAACAATTTCATGCCTCAAGGTTTCACGTCAAATCGTATACCTAAGTTATAGAATTAATACTATTCGTGATTTGTTTTAAAAGCCTTATCATATTTTCTTGGACTACTATTGGTAATAACGTCACGGAATTGTAACACAGTAGGAAGCAATCGACGCAGCATCTTGAGATATCTTGTGCCTAACAGGTGTCAAGTGTCTATCTTGAACGATCTAGTCCTTCTGACAGAATTAACCAGTTGACCTCCGAGCGCGAGCAGTAACCCTGACGCCTAAGTCGGAACGAAAAAGTCTCGTACGAAGGTTAAATCAATAGGAGCTCTTTGTCAGCAACGGATTTCACCAGGGCATTGGCACAGACCGATCGCACAAGGGATTTCATAATGACATTCTCCAGCTGTGACCTTCCTGACTAGATCGTCCTTAAGATATTTTCACTACAACGAATAAAATCAAAACTTACTCAGTTGAAAAGAGAACATATTAACACGTTGCAAATCAATTACATAAATAAATCTAATAGATACATTTCATTAGTGTGCGGAAGAAAGTTGACACAACTAAAATTGTCAGTTTGCAGTAGTTTTATCATGAACAGACTCATTTGTCTCACGATCAAACACAATGTTGATTTCTCTATTTACCGTCATTTTTCTGATCTATATTTATGACATTTTACTTGGAAAAAACACTGTTGCCTAAACATATTTCTTCTCTTAAATACAAAATTATAATTTTTTATACGCTTGTCTTTCTTGTGATATGATGATAAGGTGTTGGTTGTCTCATCAGACAATCGGCGAGACAAAGGAGAATAAAGAAAACTTCTTCTGAATGGTGTAAAGTACTTCGCAGGCTACGAGTACATAGTTTTGGAGCATGTAGTGTAGGTTTAATATTTCCAAAGTTTCCTCATCCAAGGCAAACATCGTCATGATGTATAAATGGCGTAGCATTACTTTCTTTTTCCTTGTTTTTAATGAGGTGAAATGTTGAATCACGTTCCGCCATATAAAGCTTCATTTCCGGAAGTACGAGTTTATTATTATTCACTTCCTTTGTTTACCACGTAAGGTTATAAAGGAACTAATTTAGAAAGCAATTGCAAAGAGGTGTATAATAAAGAGACTTCATTTTCCTCACTGCCTTTTCGTAACATTACCTTTTAGTCACTTCTCTTGTGGCCACATTCACGTCTCCGTTTTCCTTGCAAAACGTCATTACAGCTATTAACAACCAATACCGCATATCTAAACACAAATCACAATGATTTCTGTGATCCGAGATGGAGGTCATTAACTTAGAAGGTAAAGTATAGAGTATAGGAATATCCAGTTTCTTCGAATTATACGACAAAATAGTAATTAATGCATTAATATTGTTATTGATACACACATAATTTTCGTTTATGATGCTCAGTACAGTCTCTGAGTGTGCAGAAACAATTATGCGGTAGAAAATATTTTAATTACATTTAAACTTGTGAATCGGTTTTAATTGCTTAAGGACGTCTGGCGAGTGTTCTAAAATAACGTACATGTATTGTACGTTGATTTCCTGTAGTGTGCTGTGGATGCTGACACCTGATAAATATTATTCCTGCGACTTGTATTGTAATTATAGAAATCTGTATTACACAAAAATATTTTAGGTATGTTTCTGTGAAAAAGTAGTTAATATCTAACAGTGTAGTTGATAATGTAATAAAAAAATTCAATAATTATTTTTGAAATGCAAAGAGATTCGAAATCATAAACGAAGATTATTCTTGGTTCTTTTGACCAAAAATTAAAATTGCATACGAGTGTATCACAGAAATACGAATCGCTTAGGTAAATATTTTGAAAAATCTTTAGAAATATTGGATATGCAATTATTACAAGTTTTTTAATACGAAATAAAGCCACGCGTGTCGGCTCCGTGGCAGAGATCGCTAATGTAGTAGTCCCGTAATGATCTCGGACAGCGGATACGCGGGTTTGAGTCCCGCCTCGGGCATGGTTGTATGTGTTTGTTCTTTCACCCCATATCATCACCAACCATATGGTTTCATCCTCATACCATAACGATTCAAGAATGGTACCTAAAGACTTAGTAGTTGATGCGACTTTACATAACAAAGAAGGAAAAACAAAAAAGTCCCATGCGTTTTTTGTAAAAATAAGTAAAAAACTATTGTAGTAAGTAAAAATAAGTAAAAAAATATTGTTATAAAGTGCTATTTGGAAAAGACATAGTATGTTTTAATCAATTAACAAATGATACGCAACTAGTTGACCATGTAAAAAGAACACCATGTTACGTAAGATTGCATAATCTGTCCTGGTTTATAAATGCATTTCCATTAAAATACTTTCAATGCAATGATTGCTGGTTTCACAGTGAACAATCTGTACGAAAAATTCCTTGCGACGATGTTAATTATGTAATTGTGTACGTGTTAGTATTTATCCACGAGGAAGTGTATGTGATAATTAGAACAATCGTTCCATTTTAATAACAGTGCTTGTTGCGTAGTGTACATTTAACGGGTAATCGATTACGTATTCAAACGTATCAATTTTGTGATTAAAAATTGATGCATGAATCTATTTTTTTCCTAGTTACTCTATTATGTTGAACGTTATTTTTTCACGTGGCAACATCAAAGAAGATGATGCATTTAATTAAGATTGTATTTAGAACTATCTGAAGTAGCCTGGTTTGTCCGGGTATATAGTATTAATCACAATCGTCGGGTCTTATCCCTTATCATAACGAGTCGACTCCGACGTTCCGAAATCGGTCAAGACCATCTGCAAAAAATCTACAATTTTGCAACTGACCTTGGATCGGTGAACAAAAACGAAGAACGAGCGGCGGAATGGAGGGCATTCTGTTTCGAATTCTAGTTATAATGACGATAGAATTCTGTTTACGTAGCTCGAATGCCAATTGGAAATTATACGTTGCACAGGCTGAAGGATGTTTTATATTAATCGGGTAGGTCAAAGCCCGGAACGTCATCACACAACTTGGACACACGTAGCGAAGAGTCACTGGCTCTTTAAAGTGAGGTTATAAACACCGCGCCATTCCGTGCACGATGGTGTTGATGTTCGCCATGCTCTTGCGGAAGTGAGCCTTTCTGTTTTGTTTGTTACAAGGGGTAAGAGCCCAATTCTCTATCAGACAGGAAAAGGAATGTATGATGTACTTCCCGCCTTATCCGGTCCTAAACCGCCGTGGCCTGTACTACCACTTCCCTTCCATCGCCAAACTTCATCCTGATGCATCCCAACCACCGAGTTGCACCTGTCCCATCGCAACCTGACCAGCCCCTATTTACTTTGCATTACCCGACCAGGTCCCGCTCCACCCCTCCCTGTTTGCTACGATTATCTTGCCTAACACCATCAATTCTGTGGGTTGCTGAAAATATGCATTGTTGCATACTTCCGTCAAACGTTCAGTAACAATTCTGATTTTTAACTCAAAGTATAATGGCGTCATTTTAAAAAATCAGAACACATTTAGAAGGATATGTTATGGGCTTTAAAAAATGTTAACTGGCTTTGCTGAATTTCCTCAACGTTTTCCGGATGTTGGTGAAAAACGCATGATTGCACACTTAAATTTACTTTTAAAAGGTAGGAAGGCGAGGAGGGAGTTATTTTACGAAACCCCATAAAGATTGTATTTTCTCTTGTTTTGAAAACGGAGTGTAAAAAAAAATATTAAGATCGAAATAAAACTGCAGATTTGTATAAAAACAAACAAATAATTACTCCTCTTTCTGCCAAAGAAAATTATTTTTTTAAGACTAGCCTAGGTTATGCCACATGAAACACATGATACAAATAAAATTGGAGAGTATGGCTGTGATTTGAAAATAACTGCCTTATTATCGCCTATGCCTATTTCAATTATATATACAAGTTAATTACATTTACTATTTCTTCTGCGTCTGTCCAGTGTAATCTCTGGAACACGGCTCAAACGATTTCGATGAGATTTTTACTGAAATAATGTTTTGTTGGGCATAACAAATTATAATTCTCCATTTAAAATTATTATTCTCTTATGCAAAGAAGAAATTTTGTTTATTTATTTGTTTTTTTATACAAATCTCCAGTTTTATTCCCATCTTAATGAAATTATGTACACGTGACCTTCAAATGAAGAAAAAAGTTAGTGTCTGTGAGGGATTTTGTAAAGACTATCTTTCCTCCTTTCATACTCCGAAAACCAATATAAAATTATGCACTCTTGCAGTTTTTAGCAAATATCTCCAAAACTGACTAAATTCATTAAAATGAAACAAATGTGTCTGAAAAGTCACAAAGTTTCCTTCTAAATGCATTTTGATTCATTCCAATAGCGTAATTAGTTTCAGAGTAACTGAAGGTCAAAAGTTTCACTGAAAGTTTTGCTGGGAGAATGCAACAATGTATCTGTTTACAACTACCAAAAGCAACTATGATCGTAAGAAATATTTCCAGATGGGGAGAGGCAGGGCGGGCAAAGTGAGACAGTGATTATGATGAATAATATTCGGTGATGCAGGGCACATCAGCTGGTAAAAGTAATTTTAGTTTAGGTAAAAGTAGTAGTTTTTAATCTGTACACAAACTATTCTGTACAAAATGTATTTAATCTGTACAAAAAACTATCTGTACATAAACAATATCCAAGCAATGCATTCCTATCAAAATTATTGAAAACTTTAAATGTAGTTTTTCAGACTACACTTGCACTATTTATTTTCCATGACCTTTCCATTCCTCAGAAAAGAATGTTCTGCTCGCCCTGATGGCCGGTAACTTGCTACTTATCTAGACAACGCGTAGACAGTGAAAAGTATACGTATTCGCTTTGGTCTGCTGTATGCATGAGGTAGACCGTGACAGACCATGCGACGCGAGACGGAACAACACGTAATGCGTGTGTACGGCTCGTGCGTGGTGGATGCTCTGTGTACTGCATTAGGGCAGAGGAACCATGTGAAGTGGCCGGTACATGTGAGAAAGAGAGTTCGTTATTGCGAACTACTTGCTGTCGTACTTCGAATCTGAGAGCATGAGCAGTATTCATTTTCACACGTCATTAATGTGCGAATCTAATGACAATATGTTCTTTGGCAAACGAATCCTTTTATGTCCGCCCAAGGTGAAAATAGCACTTGAAATCAGTTTTGACGTAAGAGTATGTTTAATCAACACCTGCTTTGAATAAATACATACATACTTCCTTGGAGATACTAGCATTTTCATTTTCTCGTAATGTATCCATCATCACCAAGTAAAAGGTACACAGTGGACTCAGATAATAAGATTTTAATTTAATACAGAAACATGCAAGTAAAATTTCCGAAAATCTCTTTTTTTCCTCTTTCATTTGCAGAAATGTCCTTATTAACTTTGAAAAAGTGTTTGATATTTGTTGCAGCAATTTCATTTTTTTGTGCAAATTCTGCTGATCTTGGAATGTCTGGTGCTATAAATACACACTTCCTGAGAGTCCACATGGGGGTGGACCATCTCTTATACCATGTTCGAAGTCCCGTACCTCCTAGCAATCATGCGAATCTACCTCTTGCATATTCTCTGAATCATGCGAATTGTCTGTCGTGAGATGTTATTGGCTAGTGCGACGTTCTCTTCGTAAGTGTGTAAGACTTTTTGAAACTAGTGGTGTTACATTTGCACATAGTTTTTGTAATATTTCCAACTGCGTCGCTGCATTCTACTACTACATGAACTTGCAAAAGTGTTTTCAACCAGCAAAAATTATTTCCCGCACTGAAGTTATTGGTAGACTGTACGGGAATAGGGCACAGTCGC